>CM029609.1:44983165-45436132 GCA_017311315.1 Dendrocalamus latiflorus
ATAAAATAAGTAATTTGATTTCCATATGAATATCAACGTAAACACCTAAAAAACTAAATTGGAAATAATAAATAAATAAAATAGAAATTAGTTTTTTTAACAAATTCTAACCTAAAATAAAAAGAAATCCACGGCAAGTATGATCAAAAACCATACAATTTCAAAATAAAAATTAAAATATGGTTAGATATTTGATTTGTAAATAAATTTGAAACCTAAATTCCAAAAATATTAAAATTTAGGAATAAGTTCATATAACACATTAAACTTTGCTTGACAATCTGTCGCACCTCAAACAATGAAATCAGTCATTTGACCTCCGAACTTTGCAATCTGGCTCAAATAACACTCTGACCCAATGTCGCATGGTGGTATTGCCCACGTAACGTGATGAGTGGACAATTTTGCAACATAGAATGATAAACTAATCAAGTTGGGTCAATGACATGTGGGGCCCACAAAGGCTTCTCCCTTACCAAGTCCCAGTCATGCTTCCATAGCCACCGCCCCTAGTTTCCTCCCTCTCTATTTTGATTAGAGAGAGAAGGCACTGTAGGTTCCACTTATTATTTACCTAAACTTATCAGTGTGTCATCCTGCGTGGTAAAATCGTCCACTCATCGCATCACACGGGCAATACCCCATCCAAAACCAGGTCAGGATGTTATTTAAACTTGATTATAAAATTTAGGAGGGGTCAAATGTCCAATTTCATAGTTTAGGGTGTTAGATGGACTTTCAACCAAAGTTTAAGGTGCTATATGGATTTTCCCCTAAAATGTATAAAACTATAATAAATAGTCACTTTGAGGAAGCTCCCGTATTAACTAGAAAGATCTAGTCATCTATCTCGCGGATCTAGGTTAAAATAGCTTCGATTAAAAGAAAGAATCACATGTCAAAGTACAATCCAAATTAACTGAAATTCGTAATAAAAAATTAAAAAATATCGATTTGATTTCCATACCACTTCTAAAGTAACATCCATGACATAAATAACTAAATTTCAGAATATTTATTTAAGACATCCAATTGTAATTATTTAATGACCATAATAAAAGTCCACTAAATTAAGGGATGGATATTTTTCTTTTCTTAAAAATTTTTAGCATATTTTTTTCTAGCAACTCTAAAAGGCTAGAAAGACATGGCAGCTGAACGGAGTACGCTGACAAATCTTATACTTTCGGCCGATAAGTTTATAGCATCTGCTCGGATCCAAGTCGAGTTCTGGGAACTGAATTTTGCATGCAATGCCATCGCACAACATGCAATGCCATCGCACAACGGACCTCTTCTTTTTCTTTTTTGCTTCTGTTTTTGTTTTAGTTTTTCTATACTAACTGGTTTTCAAACAAAATGACTTTTTAAAACAGAATCTATAAGTTAATTATAATACATGCTATAGTAACTTCATTTATATTAATTAGAATCACACATAAAATTTTCTTACTCCGTACTCTCTCTTACAAAAAGCTAAAAGACAAAAGTCACAACTATAAATCATATACTGCAGACCAATAGAACATACCATGTGAGGACTCTATCAGGAGATGAATTGACTATTCGTCCTTTAGTGGCCATACCTTCCCAACAGAATTGCCTCACATACATCACGTCTTCTAGGTAAAACGTTGTTTAATTTCCACGTATGGAGTATAATTCAGGAGCCACATCTTGTTACCTGCAAAACAGTTAGAACAAATACAATAGGTTGGGTGGTCTGTGAAGATTTGGTAGAGAAACAAGTTTTTTTAACTGAAAAACGGAGTGAAAACAATCATTTTGGAGAACGTTTAAAAAACATTTTGGTTCGATCACTAAATAAACAAGAAAAATTATCATAAAACACGAAGGTAATTGTTTATTTAGCAAAGGTCCATTTAGAATTTTAAGTTTAAATCCAATTTATGTTGGGAAAAACGAATAGCGAAATCCCCAACAAACTACGGAAAAATGAAAGGACAAAAGATGGGCATCATTTTTAAAGCATATTTAATTTGTTTGGTGGTACATATATAATAGATAATAAAGAAACTACATGCAAAAAATAAAATATTGCAAATCACACGAAAGAATTTAAATATTAGAATTTTTAGAACGTTATCAATTTGATTTAACTACCATGTTTGTAGAATTGATTTTATTTGTGATATTAATGTATAATAGTATATGTTAAATCAAAGAATATAGATTATATCTTTACGAGCAAATAATTTTTCTTTATAATTTTTAATTGGCATCTCCAGTAATAGAGAATAGTTTTATCTATATTAATACAATTAAAAGAATGTTAATTATAATTGATATTGTAGGCAAGTTTCATAAATTTTAATATTTTTGACATTTAGGTGTCAAATTTATTTACAAATCAATTATCTAATCATCCTTTATTTTTTATTCTGAATTTATATGTTTTTGGATCGTACTTGCCATAGTTTTTTTTAGTTTTTAGCTGGAATTTGTATAAAAACAAACTTATATTTTATTTTAATTATTATTCTAAATTAGTTTTTAGAGGTTTACTGTGAAATTCATATGGAAATCAAATCACTAATTTTATTTTATTTTTCTTTTGAATTTTAGTTAATTTGCATTGTACTTGACATGAACTCTTTCTCTTTAATTTACTAATTTTTGTTTTATTTTTATTGGAAATTTTAGTTATTTATGGATGCTACTTTGGAATTCATATGGAAATCAAGTTGCTATTTTTTCTTTATTTTTAATTCTAAATTTCTCTTAATTTGGATTGTATTTTATATAAACTCTTTCTTTTAATCTAGGGATAATTCGTTTCATGCCACTACAATCATCTCAGATCTGAAAAATGCCACTGCAATCCCAGACTTTCAAAAAATACTACCGCAATGCAACTGCCGCCATCCTAATACTTTGAAAAATGCCACTACAATCATCTTAATTTTGAAAAACACCACTACAATCATCCAACACTTACAATTGTAGACATGAGTTCAGTGGCATTTTTCGAAGCCACATAATTGCTGTGGTATTTTTCGAAAGTGAGACGATTGCAGTAGCATAAAGTCAATTATCCCTTTAATTTGAGTCGTTATAATTCAGATCCGCTAGATATATGACTCGATCTTTCTCTAAGTGTATAATTAGTATAAATGTAGATATATTCTTATATCTCTAAGCCAACTATCAAATCTAAACCTTTAAAATTAGGACTTACTAAATTAAGAGCTAGATGTTTTTGTGAGAATTTCTAGCATATTTTTTTCTTACTAACTCTAAAAAAAACTTGTCATCACTTCTAGTGTGTAAACATAATAATATAATATAATAGAAAAGGAAAGGATAGGTGTGTAATGTATTTCAACAGTCCGAAGAACATCACGCGGAAGAGCGGCAATCGCGCGGCGAGCACGGGCTTGTGCTCGGTGAACTCGCGGTGGCCGACCTGATGAGGGTTGCCGATGTTGGACGGCGGCACCGCGATGAGGGGCTCGTCTCCAAATGGCTGCTTGGTCGATGCCATGTTGCGAGTCGTGAGACAGTGGAGAAGCATGCATGGTTTACGGTGTGGGTGGTGACGGTAATATGTAGACGTACGGACGTGGATGGCTTCTTGGGGATCTGAACGATCAAGGCCGGTCACATGTACGGCGAGTTACAAGCACCATAGTGTGCGGGTGTTGAGGCTTGAAGGCTAATCGCCGACTCCACTCCGGGACGTGGTGGCATCATGACACTTCTGTCCGCGGCAAGTCGTAATTTACAATCTGTTAGAATTCTCACAATGCTAGTATTCTCTGCTGCATTCACTCACTCTGGAAACTCTGAACTCTGAACTCACACGCACTCTGGAAATAGTTTGGACTGGAACAGTAACTGAAGAAACATCCGACTACAGAAGAGACAACAAGTGGAGAAAGAACTGCTATTGCAGCGCTCTACCTCAGCTCTTCCGAGGTCCTCCTTTTATACTCTCATTAATCACAAAAAATAGAATCTGTTACATGCAGGAAAATGTCAAACGAAAAGATCAAATCCCGTCCTACTAACTCGGACAACACGCTCAGCTACGGAAACAAAAAAGACCAAGTCTGTTCAACTGGATCCGGTCACTCCGGATCTTTCCAACGAACTTAACTTGTTGTTACACACATGCAAACTCTAATGCAAATACTAAGTCGAGATTAATTTCCAACAATCTCCCCCCTAATCTAGACTTTGCTATGCCAAATCTTTCACTCCTACTCATGACTGATGACCCGGCCATCCTGGCTGCTCGCCATCGGTAATTATTTCCTGCACCTGTTATCTAGGATCAATCCGCAGGTTCAAGTGGCTCCCCGCTACTCCGGACTCTCCGGTTCTCCTGCACCTAGAATAACTCCGTGCGATACTACTTGGTACAATCTCAGGCACACCACCTGTTGCACCATACACACATGCATCATGCATTGAACCTCACCTACATGCATGACCATGACACAAATATATGCACGTATGTAACACACCTCCTACGTGCACAAAAGAAATAAATGACACATGAAATATACTGTGCCATCTCCGTTTGTCAGCCTCATGCCGACTCTCCTCGTGGCGACTCCGCACCACTGTTTGTCGCCCTTCACTGCGGCCATCACGCTGACGCTGCCGCTGCGCCACGGCCATGCCATGCCACGCCCGAAACCGTCGCCTTCAGGCAGCCCGCCAAGCGCCCAAAGCCGCCACTCGCCCCGCTGGCCGCCGTACTCCGCCGTGGGAGCACCGATCGGTAAGCAATGGAGCTGTAACATTCATATACATGCACGTACGTACGTGTGCATATATACCGTATGTTCAGCCTTTCTTGGCGAACATCCCGGCGATCCCGCCGCCGCCGCCCGTGCCTGTCACCCGGCCGCACCCGCGCCCGCGCGCTGTTGCGCTCGCTGCGTGCCTCACGCGGACGCCCGCACCCTGCGCACGACCGCGCCGCACTCCTAGCCATGCGGTGTGCACGCGCCTGCAACAGCCTGCCTTGGCGCCCGAGTTCCGCAGCTGCACGGCCAGCATCTTGCGGTAGTTGGCCGGGGAGCACCTCCTTGTGCTGCTCTCCCATTGCGATGACGCTCTTCCATGGTTTCGGCGCCAACTGTGCTCCCCGCCGGCTGCGAACATGTTGCCGGCTCTGATACCAATTGTTAGAATTCTCACAATGCTAGTATTCTCTGCTGCATTCACTCACTCTGGAAGCACTCCTCTGAACTCTGAACTCACACGCACTCTGGAAATAGTTTGGACTGGAACAGTAACTGAAGAAACATCCGACTACAGAAGAGACAACAAGTGGAGAAAGAACTGCTATTGCAGCGCTCTACCTCAGCTCTTCCGAGGTCCTCCTTTTATACTCTCATTAATCACAAAAAATAGAATCTGTTACATGCAGGAAAATGTCAAACGAAAAGATCAAATCCCGTCCTACTAACTCGGACAACACGCTCAGCTACGGAAACAAAAAAGACCAAGTCTGTTCAACTGGATCCGGTCACTCCGGATCTTTCCAGCGAACTTAACTTGTTGTTACACACATGCAAACTCTAATGCAAATACTAAGTCGAGATTAATTTCCAACACAATCGAGTTTTCACTTCCCAATCCCTCCTCTCCCTCGATCCTTCTCCCAGTTCTTCCCAAGTTCTTACTAATAACGGGCTCCCTGGTCAAGTTCTAAAATGTGTACAGTTCAGTTTTTAAACTTCGACTATAAATATACATAAAATTAGATTTGTCGAATACTCGCATTGATATTTTAGCAATAGTTTAACAAATTATGTCATCCAATAGTGGATTCTTTCTACATTCTCTTCACATGGGTGTTTTCTTTCATGACTATCCCCGTATGTTCAACAATAGCTCCTTTTGCAACATGGTCTAGAAAACGGGATAATTGAGGATTTGACATTCTATTCTGAAAAACGTTTCCACCAAACAAGTTTATCATGTGCTTAAGTCGGTCAGCTTAATACATTTGGGACTTGCAAAGTTGTTCCCAAGTACTCTAAGCATAAACATCACCTAAGTGGGGCATCAATGCATCATCCACGCGCGCGCGCACAAAAAGAGAGATTCATTTTCATTTTTTTCATTATCGATTTCGATTAGTTACAACCAAAGTTACATCTGTTACGAGTAAAGACCCGATTCCAGTTAGATGTTGCAAGGGCATTCATCAATGCAAAATGCCCAACACCAAAAAGTAGAAACAACACCCACTACCCACTGCAGCTAATAAAATCAAGGTGGGTAGAAATGGAACAAAGCGTCAGACCTAACATGTCTCGTCTACAGATTAGCCCAGTAGACGAAGTGCGCTGCTGCTCCTGGCGGAAAAAGATTTAGCGCCAGCATTTGCTGGCGCCATCCTTCAAACAATTTACACAGCAGCGCCAAGGGCTAATGCTAGCAGCTACTGTCATTCTTCTTTCTTGGCCCTAAATAACAACACAAGGTGCAAAACGGTAGGCTGGTAATTAGGACGAAAAGGAAATGGTCAAGGTTGCACCCTTGCAGGGACACCAGAATCAAAGCTACCATGCTACCAAAGATTTTGTATCATCTATCATCGATCTACTTGACAGCAGCGTTACATTCTTGTGCTGCCTGAGCAACCTCTAAATTTGGAGTCTACAACAGAGCGTCCTGCATTATGACGCTGATGGTTCTGGCTCTTTCCTCCTCCTCCCCTTGTTTACAGCCCTGGTATTGTCAGCCGGCTCAATGTTTGGGACAGGATCCTTGGCGTAGATGATACAGCCATCGAGAGTGTAGATCCTGAGTGCGAGCGAAGATACAGTTGATGTCTTCATAGCTGCCGTGAAGGAGGACCAGTACCACCAACCATTCTTCAAGAACTCAGCTTTTATCATACTCTCCAACAAGTTGGTCGCCAATACCATCTAAAAGAGCCATGGATATGATTTATCAGTACAATGGATAATGTTAAAGCGCTCTCAAGCATAACTTATACTGCATTTTCACATAATTAAGTTAAAAGGAAGAAAAAGGCCAAATTACAGCTTAGGTCTTCCTGAAACCAGGGGCGGAGCCACATCCCGAGCAAGGTAGACTTCAGCCCGAGGTATGAAAAAATATATAGTGTATAGCTCGGGAAAATTTAGTTTAGCCTAAATAATATTTTCATGTTTCAATCCAGATAGCCTAGATCATTCTACCACTGAGCCTAGGGCGTAACCAAGTCCTAGCTCCGCCACTGCTTGAGACTATTCATTTGTGTCCACAAACTTCCCAATCAACCATTATAGTCCCTATTAAAATTGTTATTGCCCATGTGATCTCAATTTGGTCACAAAAGACCCTATATATGTGGTTTTGAGTCAAATAAGGTGTGGTAGCCACAAATAAAGCCAGAGAGTAAACTAATATAAAGTCATCAATTGAACAAAATTTTCCTTAGAATGTGGACAGCACTATCCACACAAAACCTAGTGTACTGTACCGTGATCAAAACTTGCAGTATTCCAAGACTTTTCAAAATGGTGCATAAACTCATAAAAAATAATTAAACAATAGTAACTAGATACTCCTTCAGTTCTTTTTTATTTGATGCTATTGACTTTTCCTGGTCTGTGAGACGAGACTATTCATTACGTTCTATAACTTTATATTAGTGTTAATTAATAAGATTATAATAATCAGTGGTGGAGCTTGAGCACTAATAGAAAGGGGCCATCTCTTGACTCTTAATAGATAATGAATTGCACAAGAAAGGGGTAGCCATTTTCTAGTCTAAGCACTTGCTAGACCTAATATACTCTTTTTTCTTCAAAGATTCGCAAAATTGAAGGGGAGGCCGTGGCCAATGTTGGCCTCTACAAAGCTCCACCCCTGATAATAGGTGAGTTCTTTTAGCCTGTGGCTTATGGTTTAAACTTTTGAATTCTGACTGTTCGCAAGATGGAGTACGGAGAGATGTAGTCGTGTACGATTTTGGCCGATATAGATGAAGACATAAAGTCAGGACAATGTCTACTACAACCTTTACAAAACTAGTTACTATAGAAAGCCAAAACATAAGTCTAAAAGAATCCACCCAATGTTATAAAAGTACTTTCAACGAAAAATCTAGTGATAAGTTTTCATATTGTCAATCTAGATAGTTTTAAACATATTAATGGTCAAATTCTAATAAGTTTTAGACTACACAGATTCTAAGACATCATTACATAAAATAAAAAAGAAATGAGTATAATTTTCTTGTGACAGAAAGGTAAGTAAATAGATCAAGGCACCTGGGATATTGATTCTGCATCCTTGACAAAAGCACGCCACAAAAGCCTTCTTATTTGCTGAGACTTTGAGGCTCTCAGTGCTTCCTCAGGCAATGCTGCATCTATATCAAGCAAATTTATCTTCTGTTGCTTTAGGATATGAGAGTTTCTTCCTATAACAGGCCTCAATGATGACTCCGGAACCAAGCCTCCATTAACAGACAGCAATCTTGTTGGCTTGTCCGTTGCAGAATATGATGCATCACCAGAAGTACTATCAGGGGTGCTCTTCCTGGTTTTTGGCACCTTTTCATCACCCGTATTGTCACGACAACTTTGACCAGACTTGGACCCCTCTTGCCCTAACTTTTGGGCGGGCATTGCCTGGCATTCCTCTAAAGAGGAAGTCCAGTCATTTGGGACATCATGTTTTTCATTTAGTACAATTGCAGGTTCAAGAAAAAATGTAGGTGAGGGCACAAAAGATGGAACTCCATTTGATCCAATAAGCCCAATGTCCTTCAGCGTCTCCTTGTTTGAATCATTTGTGATGAATTTTCTGCAAATTTCTCCAAAGTCGTATGGGCATGGCTTCAATTTTCGGTTGCTAGATGGCTCAATGGCAGAGCTATGATCGATGGAAACCTTTTCCTTGATATCAGACTTGGTACCCTTCACTTTTGGCTCATCATTTTCTTTGCTCTCATTAGGAGAACTGCTTCTATTGCATTTTCCACCATTATGCACTTCATACTCCGCTGATGTGAGATAAGTATCATGACATGTTAAACAGTGGTGTCGAGAAGGCCATATAGGTTCTAAACAGTCGCAACGATATGTTCTTTCTTCAGAACCTAGCTTTATCTTCCTTCCTCGCTTTTTCGACGGATCACTTGTGTCCTGGTCCAATTGCAGGCCATACTTTTGCTCCAAAATTACTGCAGCCTTGATATTTGGAAGGTCCATAAGCTGTTCACTCTTCGTAAACTTGGACACTGGTGGATCACTGAGAGGAAAACTACCTTGGTGATAAAGATGTCTTTGCCACTGCAATATAGAGTCTTTCAGTTCCTTCTCCCTTGGGTCATATTCCCTTAGCCAGTCAACAAGACATTGGATTTCTTCATCAGATTCATAAATGACAACACATGCTGAATTCCAACCTTTACAATCAAAAGTAGACAGAGGATAGCTGTTAACCATACTAATGTCTCTCTCCTTGGGTATCAGCATGCTTCCATCAGCGACCAACCAAGGACGTTTACCAGATCTTCCTATAACCCAGTACAGTCGACCCAAGGAATCCTTTCCCAGACACTCTCTTCTCAAGGATGCCATATTAAGCTGAGACTCTACTGTGCTAATTGAATCCTGCAACTTTGAAATTTCATCTGATAAAGTATCCATTTCATTAGTATCAGTATCATGCTCAATTAATCTAGCTGTTGATGCTTCAAGATTATCTTGGAATGATGTGCTAGCACTTTCATCAGGCAAATCTCCATCTGGCATGCTGATAACTGCAGCTACTGGTGTTCTTTCAGCAAAATGAGTCTCTCTCGAATTCAAGTTATCACATGTACCCCTTTTACCACCTAATGACTTCTTCTCACAACTCTGGGACCCTACATCGATAGTGTCCTCATCAATCCGGTCTGTAGCCATCCCTGATGGTTCCTCAGAAAGTCCCAAAGATTTATTTTCTTCAATCATAGATATACTGGATATGTGATTGTCACTTTTGTACGGTCTGCCTACATTCGATTGCCCAGCAGAAGCCCCTTCAGCTGGGTGGTTGAGGTTCACTCCAACATTACCTTGTTCTGCCTCTTCAAGATGGTCGGATGCTGTGGGTGTGCAATGCTGTTGATTTTCCACAAGTCCAGAGCTATTGCTAAAACGCTGTTCATTTTTGCTCCATCTACTTTGCCTAGCATTCAAAGTCCTTATTTCTTCCTTATATTTCAAATCTTTCAATTCAAAATTCAAAGCACGAAACTTCTGCTGAAGATCACCCGACTTATCTGAAGATTGATCTAGATGTTCTCTAATTAGAGTTGTGTTGAGCATTTCGTCGCATAGGAGTTTCAGCAAATATATTCTCTGCATTTCGGAGATCACAATGAAATATCAGAAAAATGTAGGTTGTCACTTTTGTCTATTTTGCAAATCAGCATACCAGTAAATCTTAGGTAATAGATAGTACAGTACAATAATAGAGAACAGCATTCTGGCTAAAGTAAAATCATACCAGGCTAAAAGAGTACACAATATCCATAAATGCATCCACAATCATAATGAGATATACTTGAAAGTGGCAATAAGAAATGTGTTCAACAGCAATATATTTAACCACTGGGAAAATAAGCAACACAGAGCAACTCCTTCCATAATGCAAAGCTTCAAAATCCAAAGCAACAAAAGTCCAACACACAGCAATATATGGACCGTTTTAGAAGACCTTAGCTGTTTTTAGAAACCTTATGAGCTGAGCTTCTTATAAAAATCCGGGTGAGGAGCTTAGCCTTCTCAAGATAACTGGGGCTTGCCTTATCTGGGAAGCCACATCAATGCCACATTATGGCCTGACCTTAACTGGGAGGCCTAAGTTTACAGCAGCTCCAAGTTCCAGCTTAAGCCCTCCCACATAGGCCCTTAAACTGGCAAACTTATATGTAATGGTGATATTTACTACCTCCCAGGGAAAATAATAATTAAAAATAACCTACTTCTTCTTCCATACATACTTAAAGAAAAGCATACAAGAATTCGGCACAGAGCTCAACATATAAATTCAGACTTCAATTAAAACATTAAATATCAATATAGTTTCTCTAGAGCATGAAAATAGAAGGCATCAGAGGAAATTATTCTGTTTATGTTTTTTAGCTTATGCAGGAAGAGCTGTGCATCTTTGTTTTTTCAAGGAGCATGGAGTGATGGAGATATGAAATCATGACCACTTGCACCACAATCAAGTACTCTACCACTGAGGTACATTGGCCACCCCAAATTATCTTTTTACATGGCATAGGTATTGGAAGAGCCCAGGGAATCGCGGAGACTCCGGAGGGAGTAGTGGTGGCGAACAGGCGGCCGGGGCTTGAACCCCGTGCGGCGGCGTGAAGGAGCCGTGAGGGCAGAGAGAGAGAGAAGTCGCAGGTGAAGCCTGGCAACGGAAGTTGCTCTGCTTACTTTATTCAATCCCCAGGTGAGGCTATTTATCCTCCCTAACAAATCAATCTAGATTGCTAATCAATCTGAATCCTAACAATTCAATCTGGATTGCTAATCAATCTGAATCCTATTGCTTATGGATAGAAAGGTATTAAACCTAATGAAGGAAGGAAATAACTCAATGGAGGAAAGTCTTATGGGCCCAAAGCCTTGTGATTGCTGGTTGATGCTCCTCCCTGCGTGCGTGTCCGGCGCCCATACGTGATCCCGGTCATAACATCTCTCCCTGCCTCCGAAAACAGCTCGTCCTCGAGCTGAACATCGGGGTAGATTTCCTGGAAGTGCGGCAGCTGTTCCCAGGTGGCGTCATTGCTGGACATCCCGCGCCACTGCACCAAGACATGCCAGACGCCACGGCGAAGCTGGGCGCGGAGGACACGTTCCGGGGCGGGTAACAGCCGGCCGTCGTGCGTAGGCGGTATCGGAGGCATCACCGACGGAGGGTCACCGTGGAACGGCTTTAGCAGCCCCACATGGAAGACATCATGGAGTCGGGAGCCTTCTGGAAGCTGGAGACGGTAGGCCACCTGTCCGATCCGCTCCAGGACCTGGAATGGTCCTGCGTAGCGTGGACCGAGCTTCCCCTTGGGCCGGGGTTCCAATGTCTGTGCCGGTCGGTGGAGGAGACGCAACCACACCCAGTCGCCCACCGCAAACTCCAAATCGCGGTGGTGGTCATCGTAGTAGCGCTTGGCGTATTGCTGTGCCTGGAGGAGACGATCGCGGACCATAGCGAGAAAGTCATCACGGTTGCGCAGGAGAGCGTCCACTGCATCCGTCCTGGCAGCACCCCCCGTGTACGGCACAAGTGTTGTAGCAATACTCCGCCCATGGCAGCCAGTCGACCCAAGCGCGAGGCCGATCACCCGTGATGCAGCGTAGGTACATGGCGATGACCTTGTTGACAACCTCGGACTGGCCGTCCGTCTGGGGGTGAAAAGCCGTGCTCATGCGGAGTTTGACACCGGCCATCTTGAAGAGGTCTCGCCACATGTGGCCGGTGAAGACCGGGTCGCGATCGCTGACGATGGAGGCGGGGAACCCGTGGAGGCGGACGATCTCCTCAAAGAAGGCCCGGGCGACGGATGCGGCGGAGTATGGGTGGCCTAGCGCGATGAAGTGTGCGTACTTGGAGAAGCGGTCGACGACGGTGAGGATCACGGACTTCCCATGTACCTTCGGCAAGCCTTCGATGAAGTCCATCGAAATGTCGGCCCACACCTGGGACGGCACGTCGAGGGGCTGTAATAGGCCCGCCGGCTGCAGAGTCTCCGTCTTGTTGCGCTGGCAGGTGAGACAGGCGCGCACAAAGTCCCGCACAAGCGCCCTGTCGCCAGGAATGTAGAAGTCCTGGCGCAGGCGTTGGAGTGTCTTCTGGATGCCCTCGTGACCCGCCGCATGGGCCAGGGAGAGCACCTGATTACGCAAGTCTTGCTGCGCCGGCACGAATATGCGCGAGCCATGGATCAGGAGGCCGTCGGCTATGCGCCAAGGCGTCTCACTTGTGTCGTTCTGGAGCTGCTGGCGGAGGCGGCCCGCCTCCTCGTCGGTGGCCGTTGCGGCGCGGATCTCGTCAGAGAGGTGGAACGAAGGTCCCGAGAGAGCATGGATCGCGGCGGAGTCCGAGTCGCGGCGCGAAAGTGCGTCCGCCACTGTGTTGAGGCACCCGGGACGATATTCCACGGTGAAGTCAAAGCCGAACAGTTTGCTGATCCACTGGTGCTGCGGAATCGTCGAAAGTCGCTGGTCCAACAGAAACTTGAGGCTGAAGTGGTCGGTGCGGATGAGGAAGCGGCGTCCCCACAGGTACGGACGCCAGTGTCGGACGGCCTGCACAAGGCCGATAAGCTCCCGCTCATAGGCCGCCAGCTTGAGATGGCGGGCAGCGAACGGCCTGCTGAAGAAAGCCAGGGCCCCGGCGCCCTGGTGGAGGACGGCGCCGAAGCCAACGCCTGAGGCGTCGCAGTCCACGATAAACAGCTGGTCGAAAGCGGGCATTTGCAGGACCGGTCCCGTTGTCAGAGCCTGCTTTAGCGCCTGGAATGCTGCCGCTGCATCGTCTGTCCAGGCGAAAGCGTCTTTGCGCAGGAGCTTCGTCAATGGCGCCGCGATCGTGCCGAAATCGCGGATGAACTTCCGGTAGTAGCCAGCGAGGCCCAAGAACCCCCGCAATCCCCGGGCCGAGCGGGGCACTGGCCAGGAGGCGACGGCGGTCACCTTGTCGCTGTCCATGGCGACGCCGTTGACGGAGATGACGTGGCCGAGGTAGGCGACCGAAGCTGCCCCAAAAGAGCACTTAGAGCGCTTGAGGTGTAAGGCGTGGGCGCGGAGAGCGTCGAAGACGAGGCGGACATGCTGCAAATGTTCGGACCACGACGAGCTGTAGATGAGTATGTCGTCGAAGAACACAAGCACGAACCTGCGGAGGAATGGACGGAGGACGTCGTTCATGAGGGCCTGGAACGTTGCTGGCGCGTTGGACAGGCCGAAGGGCATGACGAGGAACTCGAAGTGGCCATGGTGGGTGCGGAAGGCCGTCTTCTCGATGTCTGCCGGATGCATGCGCACCTGGTGGTAACCGGAGCGGAGGTCCAGCTTAGTGAAAAATTGGGCGCCATGGAGCTCGTCGAGGAGCTCATCCACTACCGGTATCGGAAACTTGTCCTTGGAAGTCTTGTCATTGAGTGCACGGTAGTCAATGCAGAACCGCCATGAGTCGTCCGCCTTCTTGACCAAGAGTACCGGCGCAGAAAACGGTGAGGTGCTTGGTCGGATGATGCCCTGCTCCATCATGGCGGCGCACTGGCGTTCCAGCTCATCCTTCTGCAGCTGTGGGTAGCGGTATGGGCGGACGGCTACTGGCGCAGTACCTGGCAAGAGGTGGATGCGGTGATCATAGGGTCGGGCTGGTGGAAGACCCTGTGGTTCCGCAAAGATCGAGCTGTACTGGAGCAGGAGCCGGTCCAAGAGGGGCTGTTGAGGTGCCCCGGTGATGGCGCGGAGGGCCGGTTGTATGGCGTCCTCGCGGGAGGAGCCCAGGCCTTTCCAGAAGACCCGCCTGGTTCCTCGCCAGAAAGCCATGCAGAGGTCCTCGAAGTCCCAAAGGATGGGTCCCAAGGTGCGGAGGAAATCGACACCGAGAACGAGGTCGAACCCGCCCAGGTCGATGCCATAGCAATTGATGGAGAAATCCTCGGGCCCGATGCTCATGGTGACGTTGCGGGCCACGCCCTTGCAGGGGACCCGGTCGCCATTGGCGACTGCTACGCGCATATTGGCGCTGTCCGCCGTTGTCAACTGGAGTCGGTGCAGGGCCCCGGTGTTGATGAAGTTATGGGTAGAGCCGGAGTCGAGGAGCGCCAAAAGCCGGAAGCCCTGGATGTGGACATGGAGGTGCATGGTATCATCCGTGCGAATGCCGGCGATCGCGTGAAGGGAGACTACCGGCAAGTCGAACGCGGCTGTGTCCTCTGCCTCACCGCTGGAGGCCTCGGCGGTGTCGTCGTCCAAGTAGTCTGTCAACTCAATGAAGAACAGCCGCTGGCACTTGTGGCCGCGGACGTACTGCTCGTCGCAATTGTAGCAAAGCCCCAGCCGGCGACGGTCGGCCAACTCAACCGGTGAGAGGCGCCGGCACTGCTGCTGCCGTAGGTGGTGCTGGTGGCAGTAGGATTGGCGCCTGTGCCGACGTGACCGTGGGTGGAGCGGCCGCCCGCTGTGGCGTGGGTAGGGCCAGCGGTGGCCGCTGGAGAAAGCGGGACGGCCGCTGCGGCAGCGGCGCTGGTGGAGTCGCCTCGGCGCGACGCTCATACGCCCGCGCGAGATGCATGGCTGTCTGTAGATCACGCGGTTCCCGAAGCTCGACGTCAATCTTGATGTGTTCTGGTAGACCGCCGGTGAACAACTCCACCTTCTGGGTTGGCGTCAAATGCTACGCCGTGTGACAGAGAAGGGCGTTGAAGCGCTCTTGGTAGTCCTGGACTGTTGAGAGGAACGGCAGCCGTGCGAGTTCCGCCAGGCGATTGGCGCGGATTGGCGGCCCGAAGCGGAGGTGGCACAGCTCCTTGAAACGCTCCCAGGAGGGCACGCCTTCGTCTTGCTCCAAGGCGTAGTACCACGTCTGAGCGGCGCCCGTGAGATGGTACGAGGCGAGCCATACGCGATCTGAAGCCATGGTGCGTTGGCCCCGGAAGAATTGCTCGCACCTGTTGAGCCAATTGAGGGTCCTCCGCGCCGTCGTAGGTCAGGAAGTCGAGCTTGTGGAAGCGCGGGGCGCCCAGACCGGTGCCAGCACCGCCGGAGCCTACCTCCGGTCCCGACGGAAAGACCGGTCGCGTGGGAAGTGGTGACGGCGAACGGGGAAATTGGATTTGGTGGAGGGGAATCGGCAGCGAGGCAGCGGCGGAAGGGTTTGTGGCGGCAGCAAGAGAGGAGACGGCGGTGGTAGCTGCTGCCGGCCGGGACTCCAGGGCCTCCATGCGCGCGAAGAGGGTCGCCATCTGCTGGCTGAGGTCGTGCAGCGCCTTGGCGATGGAATCGGCCGGAGGTGGTGGCGGCGGCGGTTCCTTCGGCTGCTTGCCGCCCTCCTCGCCTGGCATCTCTGATACCAAATTGGAAGAGCCCAGGGAATCGCGGAGACTCCGGAGGGAGTAGTGGTGGCGAACAGGCGGCCGGGGTTTGAACCCCGTGCGGCGGCGTGGAGCCGTGAGGGCAGAGAGAGAGAGAAGTCGCAGGTGAAGCCTGGCAACGGAAGTTGCTCTGCTTACTTTATTCAATCCCCAGGTGAGGCTATTTATCCTCCCTAACAAATCAATCTAGATTGCTAATCAATCTGAATCCTAACAATTCAATCTGGATTGCTAATCAATCTGAATCCTATTGCTTATGGATAGAAAGGTATTAAACCTAATGAAGGAAGGAAATAACTCAATGGAGGAAAGTCTTATGGGCCCAAAGCCTTGTGATTGCTGGTTGATGCTCCTCCCTGCGTGCGTGTCCGGCGCCCATACGTGATCCCGGTCATAACAGGTATGAACAAAAAAGATTGATATCCAAGAATGACGGGGTCAACTTTTTTCTGCTGAAAAATGCTGAAAAGCATGGTCCAATTTTTTGGGCAATAAAGTGACAGATGAACTGTGGCCTTGTAGTGCTAACATGGCCTAGGGGAACAATTGAGAAGAGGGGCGGGAGAGGGGGGGGGGGGGGGGGGAGTGGTAGGTGGGGGGCAGGGAGTCAGTGGCAGGTCAAGGAATCTAAGGATGAGGCCATGGGGGTGCAGACGTGCAGTACACAAATATTGAGTTTGTCTGTTTGCGCCATATGGTGCCCTTTATATATGCATATATATCGCTCTTGAATAATTGAGCTCATTTTGACGGTTGCAATGGAACAGATGGACTATCAAACACTTGGTGTATAAGTCACACGCAGAAGTTTGTCAGAGCTAAAAAAAGTTTAATATTTCCCCTACCAGTCAAAAAGCAGAGAGAGACCACTGAGGATGGGAGAGAGTGTAACATTATATATTTTTTAAATATCTAAGCTCCCTGAGTGTATATAATTACAATAAAGTACAAAAATTCATGAAAACCACAACTGGTAGCAGTAAATCTAAAACACCTGGATTTTTCGGGGGTGCCTGTGCATCCCTAGCACCATAGCTGGACATTCCAATGAGAGATTTTTGATTTAGCTAGAGTGAGGTCTGATAACGTCAAGCCAATGAGAAAATTTTGGTTTAGCTACAGAGTGAGGTCTGATAACGTCAAGCCCTGTATGGGTAGCATGCGACATATGGTTTCACCAATATCAATGCTCAAACAAGGAGACCTTCACAATTCCCTGCCCCATTTTTAACAGGGTAGATTTGTCCGTTGGTCACACTTTCTTCATCTAAGATGAGCGAACACAAAGATATAGATAACACAAAAAATAGAACTAAAACTTTCAAACACTAAACAACAGAAAAGTTTACTTTACTTCAAAATAAAGAGGAAAGACAAACCTCTGGTATGCTAAGCTCCCAGTACTCCTCCTCTTCCATTGCTGTAGCTAACTTATTAAGTGCCTCATGAAAGGCATGAGCTTCCTTTCCCACATGCTTCTTTTGTTGTTGCTTCAAATTTTGAACACCCTGATGAAGATGTGCTTTCTTTTGATCCAACATACATGATGGGCAGTACCAGTTTCCTTCTGGTATACGAGCTAGTGGTGGATTCAAGCAGTAAGTATGGTATTCTGAGTCACATTTATCGCATAGCAGAACACTATCATCGTCTCTATCAATGCCACATACTTTGCAAACACCATCCTCCCATGGAGCTTTGGGTAAGTTGTTTGTGGCAGTCAGAAAATCATGTAGCTCCTCATGGATTTCTGGACCAGCATTCTCGTTAGAGAGGTAACTATCAAACTTCTGAACAAGGTCAAGCACCTGCACCAGCCAAGTAAGAAAAACGAAGGAAAAAGGTTTACTACAAAATCCTGGTCATATTATATTTAATCAAGATGTCACGGCACTCTGGCAAGTCGCGGTAAGACCGAGGCGCCTAGAAGTCTAGTCTACTAAGCGTTCGCCATGGCGACAGTTAGACGACAGTAGTTAGATGACAAATAATACCTTATATAACTGAAAATTAAATAACCATGCAACATAATAGCATAAATTATCCAAATAACCATATCTTATGAGGTCCAAATCACAAGAAATACATTGAGGGAGGGGTCTGTTCATAATTTTCAGGAACTCTAAGGACTTAATCGCAAAAAGACCAAAAAATGCCTCCTAACCCTAGCCGCTAGGGGTGGAAAACGGTAACGGATAATTCGTTTTATCCGATATTCGTATCCGAGAGAAATCCGAATTTGGTAAGCAAAATCCGTATTCGAAAATATTCGTATTCGCATTCGAGAATATTCGTATCCGTATTTGAGTATTCGTATTCGCATTCGTATTCGAGAATATTTGTATCCGTATCCGTATTCGAGACTATTCGATTCGTATTCGATCCATTTTTAGAACCCATGAAAAACCCGTACAAATTTTGTGATTCAAAACTTGAATTTAGGCGGTTTAAAACTGGTAACCGGTCAAAAACCGATGAAAAATCGGCAAAACCGTTAGGAATCCGTTTTATCCGATATTCGTATCCGAGAAAATCCGTATTCGAAAATATCCGTATTCGTATTCGAGAATATTTGTATCCGTATTTGAAAATATTCGAATTCGTATTCGTTTTAAAAATATGGATTCGTATTCGTATTTGAGACTATTCGACCGTATCCGATCCGTTTCCACCCCTACTAGCCGCCAACCAGCCCAAGCCCACATCCTGCATTTGCTTCTCCCCCATCCCTCCTCCCAGCGTGGCGCCTACCTCCTCTCCTCTGCCCCACCCTCCAATGCCAAAGCACCAACGCCGCCGACGGCAGAGGAGGCAGGTGGCGTAGGCCAGATCCAGTGGTGAAGAGGCCGTCGACGAAAAGGGTCGATGCAGAGATGGAGCCGAGCACAGAGGTCGGCGCGGTGTGGCTTGGGAGGAGCGCCGGATGAGGCAACATCAGCGTGAGATGAGGCGGCCAGCTCCAGATCTGAGCCAGCGGCGGCCATATCTGTGCGGAGAGGGCCAAAGGCGGCCAGATTTGGCTTGGAGGTGGCCGCCTAGCTCCTCAGCTCGGGGCGACGAGCCTTGGCGTCCCCCTCCAGCCGCCAGGACGACTTGGCGTCACTTAGGTGACATCGTGACAACCATGTATTTAATAAACAAAAAAGTTAATAATAAGCTTATATATACTTAAGTCAGCATTAGTAATCCCTATAAGATGATAGAAACCCAATTCAGTGCTCCATTTATTTTCTAGATAATAGCATTTTTTATCATCAATTCATGTAAAATGAAATTATGAAATCATATGAGATGGGTAACTAAATTGATGATCACTTGTAGCATGGCCCTAACCAATGCAGTCTGCATCATAGTCAAAGTATAATATTGTTCATTTATCCATATACTTCATATACTACTTGTGCTGAACTTGTACCATAAGTCATGAATAGCAAATTATTGGCTCCCACCTCTATTTTTTTTAAAAAAAATCCGTGGTTACCTTGAGGGAGTAGATATGTAGCATTTGTTAGATGTGTATTATACCTGTGTATTTTTCCATTGTACAAGGGGTTATCTGCATATATGCTACATCTATATGTGTATATATACTGGCTCATTGGCCTCATAATGAATACAAGCACTATTCATAACATGGTATCAGAGCCCATACCTAGGGTTTTGTGTCGCTGGTTCATTTCTCCAGCTTCTGCTGTTGCCGCTTGCCGCTCTGGTCGGTTTTTCTCACCGTCGTCGCCTGGAGCATCTTTACCGCGCCGTCACACGGATCTGCTAGGGTCACTCGGAGGGTGTCGCTGTCTTCAGGTCAGCCAATCACGACCGTCACACGGGCCAACTGCCGTTGGTCGCGACCACACCAGATCCAGCTAGATAGGGCTCGCCCGGCCAGGTTGTCATCCTCCGCTGCCTCGTGGACGTGCCGTCGTGGGTCGCCGGAGTCGTTGCTGTTCATCACTCACAGCTTCGGATCTTTCCTTCGGGTAACAAATCGGAACGTGCCTCCTTCCGGGCGACGCCGCTATGTTGCCGCCGAGAGGGGTTGTCGCTCTGGACTCCAAACTGCCGCTGGTGAGGCCAGACACCACTCCAGTTTTCTTGGATTCCTCCGTCGTCTTTTGTGTGACCGACTGGTTAGTCCGATCGGTTTTGTAACTTGTTGATTGACCGAAGAGAAAAAAAAGGGAGAAAAAAGGAGAAAAATATCTTCTTTTGCAGGCACTATTTCTGTTCCTCATTGCCCGGTGATCTTCGATGGTCTCAATTATCGAGACTGGTTTCAACACATGCGCCTCCACATGTGTGGTCAGCACCTTTGGTAGTTTCTTACTGGCGAGTTGCCTTGTCCATCTCACCCTACTCCACCTGCTGAGCATGTCCCGAAGGATGCTTCCAACGGCGCTCGTACAAAGGCATCTGAGACTTTTGAGTATACTATGGAGACTTTTCAGACTCAGTATGCTGCTTACAAGACATGAATCAATGAGGATGCTCGTGCTTTTGCTATTCTGGTTGCTAATATGGAAGTGCATCTCACCGGTGATGTCGTTGGTTTGGCTTCCTCATAGGCAATGTGGGCACATCTGCGCAACCGCTACGAGCCATCTGGTTATTCCTTGTACCTTGTTGTGTGCGTTAGGAGTAGTCGCTGCAGCAGGGAGATGCCACTGTGGACGAGTTCTATGCTCAGCTATCTGCAGTATGGCGTCAGATCAACTCTTTGGGGGCCAGATGTTTGCCGCACCTGTCAGTGCTATTAGCGTCAGCAATCTCACCTAGAGCTTCACCGCATCTACAACTTCTTGACACGTCTCCAGGCTAAGTTTGAGCAAAACTCGTGCTCAGTTGCTAGCTCGCCACTCTCGTATGACTTTTGGAGGCCCTTGAAGTTGTTCGTACTGAGGAGATTTGTCTACATGGTGCGGGTCTGCTGTTGTCACCATCGTCTCCTTCAGTTTTGGCAGCCCATCCATCTTCTACACCTGTTGCGCCTCCTGTTACTCCTTTCTCAGTTGCGCCTCCACTAGTGATAGCTGCTGTTGGTAGAGGACTCCACTGCACATATTGCAACAAGGATGGACATGTGGAGCGGTTCTGCTACAGGAATAAGGATCTTCGTCATGGTGGTCCTCCGAGGGGCACTGGAGGTTCCTCCTCTCAGCGGAGTCCTAGTGCTTTTGATACTCAGCAGTTTCTCACATTGCTGGGTCGCATGGTTGCTTTTGCATCGTCTGGTTTTGTTGGTTCTACTGCTCAGTATTCAGGTGAGACCACTCTACTTCTCCTTCCTCACGTATATCACCTTGGATTCTTGATTCTGGTGCTTCCTTTCATATGACATCTGATTCCACCTGTCTTACTTCCATTAGTCCTTTAGCTGTTCCTATCACTGTTCAAACAGCAGATGATACCTCTCTTTCTATCGCAGGACAAGATACTTTCCAATTCATCTTTTCATGTTCCTGCTGTTTCTCATGTTCCAAACTAATCATGCAGCTCATATATGCTGGCCAGCTCACTGATCATGGTTGTCATGTTATTATCGATTCTGATTCTTCTTGTGTTCAAGATCGCCACACGGGGACTCTAGTTGGTACTGACCCTCACCGCCGTGACTCACGACGGCTTTGGGAGCTTAACTGGCTTCATCTTCCTTCCACTATCCATGTCAGTCTTGTCGCCTCCACCACTGCCTCCGCATCTGCTGCAGCCTCTACCGCATCTTTTGCTCAGTAGCAGCATCGTTTAGGACATCTTTATGGGTCACGTATATCTTTATTACTTCGTCGTGGTCTTTTAGGGTCAGTATCTGCTGATTCTTCTCTCAATTGAGATTGTAAGTTTAGCAAACAGCTTCAACTCACCTATCCTTCCAGTGAGTCAGTGTCTCAGCGTCATTTTATCTTGTTCATTCTGATGTATGGGGGGACCAACTCCTTTCGTCTCGAAAGGTCATCAATATTATATATTTTTTATTGATGATTTTTCTTGCCATATGTGGATATATTTTATGTCATCTCGTAGTGAGGTTCTATCCATCTACAAGATTTTTGCCGCCATGGTCCGTACTCAGTTTGACTCCTATTTGTGCTTTTCACGCTGATTCCGCTAGGGAGTACCTATCGGGAGTTCTTTGTGGTTTTCTTGCTGTGCAAGGCACTCTTTCTCAGTTTTCTTGTCCTAGTGCTCATGCTCGGAATTGTGTGGCTAAACGCAAGCATCATCATCTTCTTGAGACAACTCGTGCTCTCATGCTTGCTTCTTCCGTTTCACTACACTTGTGGGCTGAGACTGTTTATACTGTCACTTTTCTTATCAACATTCAGCCATCCTCTGCTCTTCAAGGTGGGATCCCAGTTGAGCGTCTCTGTGGCACTCCTAATTATCTAGTCTTCGCCTCATTGGGTGTGTGTGTGCTATGTTCTTGCACCTCATGAGCGCACCAAATTAACTGCTCAGTTTGTTGAGAGCATTTTTCTGGGCTATAGTGCTGAGCGCAAGGGATATCGTTGTTGGGATCCTGTTGGCCGACGAATGTGGATCTCTCGGGATGTTACTTTTGATGAGTCTCGTCCTTTCTATCCTTGCCCTTCTCCTTCCTCCACTTCAGCATCTCTTATCGTGCCACTTTCCTGACTTTTCCTTCCACCCCATCGTCATCACACTTCCACCATAGCCTTTGGTCTTTTCGGTGCCTCCTTCCCAGTCAGCACCTTCTTCGCCACCAGCACCCTCTCCCAAGGTTAGGGATGCAAACGGATCGAATACGGACGGATATTGCTCATCCCGTATCCATTTCCATATTTTTTGTCGGAGTCGGATACGGATAGTGCCGGATACGAATACGAATGCGGATATTCTCGGTCACGAATACGGATCGAATACATGCCGCTCCGGATACGGTTAGTCTCGGTCACGAATATTTAGTCGGATAATGCGCGAAAGCAAATTTTACATGACGACAAACAACTAGTAAATTCTAACTAGCAACGTAGCAATTAGCAAGTAAATTATAGAGGCTAGTTAAACAAATAGTAGAATAGTAGCTAACTAGCTACATGCAACATGGTTCAAAAGTACGAATTGCTCATAGTCAAGTAGTCTAGTACATCACTAGTTCATTTAAGTTTATTACATTTACATCACATGATAAGTCCACAACGGCACAACACAGATCTTGTCTAGCAAAAAGCCAACAGCGAGCCAGCGAGCCATCTCTAACCATGTTTCAGTGAAGCTCAAGCAAGCAAGCATTGTTACCGGTAAGCATAGCAGATGTGTATACTTCATTTTTGAAGTCAATTTCCAAGGTGCAACAGTTTTTTTAAATGAAAAGTCAAAATGTGCAGATGTGTATACTTCATTTTTTAAGTCAATGGAAAAACTGCCTTTCGTAGTCATTTTACTGCATACATTGCGTTTGTGTAACTCAACTAATAATACCTATGTTTTAATGAATCTTTTTCCTTTTCACTCTGCTGGAAGGAATTGATTTCATCCTAGGAAACCTGTAACAACTTATATCTAATATCATCTGTAACAACTCTGCTTAAAAAAGAATCCCATCTGGAAATTTACCTACCTCACAAGATCCAGCAAAAGCAAACTATGCAACTGGCTCTATATATCTAATACCTTTAACTGCCAAGTTACAACAGACTGAAAAATGCTGATACAAAAAAATGGCAAGCTTATGTTGCATTAGTTATCCATTTTGTATTGTCATTAATGTAGGACAAAATTGTCTCATGCAACTGATTCTCCAAATAAGGCCAGTATTACTACGCAGTGAAACTAGATACTTTTAGAAGTAAGCTAGCTGAAAATCAAACCATCTACATGAGTAGTCTGTGGATAAACGGATGCAAAAAAACATAGTTTAGCATAATCAATCCTACAGCAGAAGTTGATTTAAAGTATGCTATCCTACAGCATAACTATATAGAATCTACATATAACCTTGCAAAATTATCAAGTCACATAGCCCTCACAAGTCACAAGGTATGAAATATTGAGCACAAAAGAGAACACGTAATCACACTTCACCAAATGCCAAACGAAATCATATGAGAGAAAATCACAACAGCATGCCAATACAAAACATCAAAACAGCTCGACTTATACCCAAGAAATCAGCAGGAGCTGGCAATTAGCGCCACTATTGATTATTACTAGTTTACTTGTAAGTGTCCCTCCCGATCTAAAGACGAGATCTCGATCTTACTTATAAGTGCCGCACTGCCGCTCCCGATCTGAAGCCAAATCTCGATCTGAACTCCGTAGACGCCGCAGCTCCGCTCCCACTCGCTAGTTCGCTCGGCGCTCACTGCCGCTGGTCGGCGGACGGCGGTTGCTACTTCGCTCGGTGCTCACTGCCGCTAGGGTTAGTCGGATGCTAGGGACCTAACTCGATGCTGGGGTGCGCTATGGCCTGTGGCGCATCGCCGTCGGTGTGTGGTCAGTCGGATACTCGGATGGATTGGGCCGATTGGGCCGTTAGCGTTATCCGGATAGTTACCGAATAATAATCCGGTAACTATCCGAAAAAATATCCGGATAATTCCGTATCCGTCGGACATTGTATTTTCCGAATCTGTATCCGTATCCGACAAAAAATATCCGTATCCGTATCCGACAAAAAATTCGGATATCCGAGAATATGCTCCGAATTATATCCGAATTAAAACGGACGGTCGGTCGGTCGGTCGGGAAATATCCGTTCCATTTGCACCCCTACCCAAGGTTACCCCTGACCTTGTTCCTTCTTATCCTTTCTACTATACTCGCCGTCCGCGAGTTGAAGATTCTTCTGATGTGCCCTCTCATTTTGATGGGTCATCCTCTTCGACCTCTCCTCGCTAGGCTCTTTGCGATCACCAATCTATTCGGCCTCCTGAGCATTTTGGTTTTGCTGCCGCTGCTGCTCTTGCCAAACCGACTTCTTACCGTGATGTTGTTCATCAGGAGTGGCAGCATGCGATGGCAGAGGAGATTGCTGCTCTTGAGCGTACTAGCACGTGGGGTCTTGTTCCTCTTCCTGCGCGTATTACTCCTATCACGTGCAAGTGGATCTATAAGATTAAAACCCACTAATGGTTCTCTTGAGCGCTACAAGGCTCGTCTTGTAGCATGTGGTTTTTAGCAGGAGCATGGTCATGACTATGATGAGACCTTTGTTCCTATCGCTAACATGACCACCGTTCGCACTCTTCTTGCTGTAGCCTCTATTCGACGGTGGTTTATCTCTCAGTTAGACGTTAAGAATGCCTTTCTCAATGGCGAGTTGTGTGAGATCTACATGCAGCCGCCTCCTAGGTATTCTGTTCCTGAGGGTATGGTTTGTCGCCTTCGTCGATCCCTCTATAGCCTCAAGCAAGCTCGTGCCTGGTTTGATCATTTCTCTTCTGTTACCACTGCAGCTAGTTTCTGTGCCAATGCTTATGATTTTGCTCTTTTTATTCACACTATGCCTTGTGGTCGGACGTTTCTCCTTTTGTATGTTGATGATATGATCATTACTAGAGATGATTCTCAGTACATCACTTTTGTTAAGGAGCATCTTCATGAGCAGTTTCTCATGTCTGATCTGGGTCCTCTTCGCTACTTTCTTGGGATTGAGGTTATTTCTACTCCTAAGAGGTTCTATCCCAAGAAAAGTATATTCAGGATCTTCTTGATCGTGCCTTACTAATTAGCGCACACCTAAGACTCCCATAGAGCTTAATGTTCATCTTGGTCCTACCGATGATGAGCCTCTTACTGATCCTACTCACTATCGTCACCTTGTTAGAAGCCTGATTTATCTTGGTGCCACTCGTCCTGATATTTCATACACTGTGCATATCTTGAGTCAGTTTGTTTTTGCTCCCACTCAACTCCACTATAGTCATCTTCGTGTACTACGATACCTTCGTGAAACTCTCTCATCTCTTTTTCCCTCGCTCCAGCTCTTTACAGCTCCAGACATATTCTCATGCCACCTGAGCTAGTGATCCCTCTGATCGTCGGTCTCTCTTTGCTTATTGCATTTTTCTTGGTGGTTCTCATTGCTTGGAAGACTAAGAAGCAAACAGTAGTTTCTCGTAAGTGCTGAGCTTGAGTTGCGAGCTATGACTTTGTTGATTGTGGAGGTTACTTAGCTACGGTGGTTACTTGAGGATTTCGGTGTTTCTGTTTTTGCACCGACTCATTTTTTGTCTGACAGTACAAGTGATATTAGCATTGCTAAAGATACGGTGAAGCATGAACTTACAAAGCATATTGGTGTTGATGCTTCCTACATACGGACACAGGTGCAAGACCAAATTGTTGCTCTTCAGTACGTGCCTTCCGAGTTTCAGTTGACAAACTTCTTCACAAATGCACACACTAGGGCCCAGCACAATTTCTATCTCTCCAAACTTCATGTTGTTGATCCACCATAAGTTTGAAGGGAGTGTTAGATGTATATTATACCTATGTATTTTTCTATTGTATAAGGGGTTATCTGCATATATGCTACACCTGTACGTGTATATATACTGGTCATTGGCCTCATGATGAATACAAACGCTATTCATAACAGCATTGAACATTTGAACCCATAACTATTTTAATACAGTTACTGCAACTGAGTTGCACAAGGTCTGGGGACAGAACTACTCTGAATATATCACGCGACATGGCACACCAACAGAAAATGGCAGCATAAGGACACTTCTATGTTTTCCTTGGTGGAAAGCTGGTACTTAAGCATTGTCCAAACAACATAGAAGGCATGGGTTAAAGTTTTAGAACTACAACTGGTTAAACGCAATCTTTAACCAGTTGAAAAGCAGGTGGTCCAACTCCAAACCACAGAGAAGTTAACTGGTAGTTAGTAGTAATCAAAGGTACGGTGAAAGGGAGCCAATAGATTATCCATCAGCATAATCTAATCCATTTTACGTGAGTATAATGTAATAGAAGGTTGCCATCAGATACAGTAGCAGCTAAAATTATGCATCCCTGAAGGATGAACAGAAAAGCAAGATACAACAGAGACAGATAGGGATAACAAACCTCTGTCTTATATAATGACTCAAAACTCTGAGACAATGCTGCAACCATTTCCACCACATCAGGTCGATCACCAAATGCAGTGTGCAGATTACGGATTACCTGCATGTAAACATAACGGCATCATAATTTGACCAGGGAACTTCTTCCAGAGGCCTTAATTCTAAGAAAGTACAGGAGTAAAGCTGCTGAAAACAGCATAAGCATTAAAATACATGTGTTTCGGTATTTTTCCACTACTCAATTAGCCACATAAATTAGCAAATGTTGCTCTAGTATGTCCACAAAATATAACATCAAATTTGCTACATGTCTTGAGCTGAACTAGTAGACTGAACAGAAATACTACGCTGAACTTAGAACCTAGTCCTCAAACTCGCCTGGATCAGTTCATGCTTGAGCTAACTTAGAACCTAGTCCTCAAAACTTGCCGGGATCAGTTCATGCTTGAGCTAGTCCTTTGTAGGTTGGTTCTATCTTAAGCCAACTGAATCTCATCAGCATAGTTAAAGCTCATTCTGATTAAGAATCAAGAAACTCGTCACTTCACAAGCCACGTAATAGTCCTAATAGATTCTTGAAAAAGACTGTCTAGAAAAGAAGAAAGAACCAGTCCTAAGAAATGGCAACTGTAAGCCACCAGCTGTCAATAGAAAACAAAATAAGAACGGCTCATGTATATCAGGTATCACTGCATTGTCAAAATGAATAACAAGGTTGATGAATATATAGATATCATAACTAAATGAAGGCTCAAAATTAGGCCTATGTTTATTGTACATTTGTAATACATGTGGTCCATGGGCTTAAGCTAGCATAATGAACAATTAGCAGGTACTCATTGCAGCTCTAGACCTGTTGCATAAGCCATACTATATTGAAATAACAGTAAACTGGCATGACGTCATAACCAAGAGCCTACTTAGAGTAAAAATAGTGTTTGTATTGGCTTTTGTTGATGACTTTTGGCTGTGACTAACGGCTGAAAATGAATAGTAGTAATTAAAAGAAGTGTCTTTTAGAAGAAGGGGCAGTGTCTTTTAGAAGAAGGGGCTAAGCAGTGGAAAAAGTGCGGGAGAGATGCGTGCGCGTGACAAGAGTGAGATGAGTGGGGTGCGTGTTGCACCCGTGAGCCCCTACCTTATCCCCAAAACGAAACGGTAGCAAAAAGAATGGAGAAGCCGCTTCAGGAAACCAGATGTTCATATTGGCTTTTAGTTTTTCTAAGCAAAAGTCAGAAGCAGAAGTCAATACGAACAAGACCATACACAGGACTATCTAGTGTCCAAAAAGGATTGTAGCTTGGTCAACAACTCTGAAGAATTTCCAATTAAAAAATAACAATGATGAAGCAACACCATGATCCAGTGTTGGTTGAAACCTAGAAAAAAAAACTGACAGTCGGTGCTAGAAGTACTGCCACAGGCCCACAGGTACCATCACATCACTGATTAGTTTTCATGGAAAAGGTACAAAGAAGAAATTACCAAAGCAATGCATTATTACAAGCTAACACAAGAGTGCAAGGAGAATTCCTTGAGGGCACATAAACAATAATGCATCCATAAAAAATCTGAGAAAATATCTCATGTGCACCATCATTGAAAAATATAAAAAAGTTGTTAAAGAAAAACATACTTCTTGTACATCCTCAAGAAAAGCCTCCCAAGATCCACAGTAAGCTCCCATAGCCAACCTTATATCAATTGTGCGAAAGTCCAAAGGGCGTGACACCATACCAGGAAATCCAAGGATGCCCTCATCCTCATTTTCGTTGGAATTCATTAGAGTAGTTCCAAGCAAATTTCCAAAAAGCTTTGATTCATCTGAGGAAATTGCACAGCGCAGGGCAAAACGGCACTTTTTCAAGATAGCCTCTGAGATGGAAATAGTGTTCCTTTCTTTTCGTGGTTTTTCTGGATATTGTCGCATTTTTACACGACATGCCTCTGTCAACACAGATAAAACCGCTTTCTGTAACACAAATAATATCTTTTAGTATATCTTCCAAATAATCTCCTAGTCATAGGGACTTCCTCAGAATAAAAGATACACAACAAACACTAAGGTGAAGATTAAGGCTAATTTGATGTTGAACACATTTCTTTTAAAAACAGTTTTTAAATAGCCTTGCCATGTGGTGTCTTCCCTTTTTGTGGCAGCTATATACTAAAACTTTGGTAAAATTGTGATGTCAACAGTAAGCTATTAAAATGTGCATTTGACTTGCAAGAGTATAAGATATTAAACATTGACCAGTCAATCAGATAAACATCACAAGCTCGTTGGGCTGTTCCACCCTCCTACCAAAGTCAAATGTGACACTGATACCTAGGTTGTTGTCATAGACCTTAAAAACTGACATCCCTCTTTATTCTGCCAACAGTTCATGTCACCTTTTTAGGGAATCCAATAGTTCATACCATAATAAAGTAAATGCATACACTGTTAGGGAAATAGGGAACTCAACTGATATATTGATGCAGGAGGCCAAGGACTCCTAAAGTCCTAATCTAGACCAAAACCAATATAGTACTAAGCCTAAACTATTACAAACTCACACTTTCTTAACATAAACCACACTCTAAATATTCATAACATAAACCAGTAGTGAGGTTCACTATTTTTGAGTAAGGATGTTGACAATGTTATGGAACTTATACGATCATCTGAAGTTATTATTCATCAATTCAAATGTTAAATTTAAAACTTTTCGGACCGTTTTTTTACAGGTCGGACCGGTATAGCCGGTAACCACCGATATTTTTATCCTTGGGTGTAACAAATCACAGATATAGGTAAAAGTCTTGTATCATTTACTTCTATTTGGAAGGCTGAACCGCGGACAGGAATATTTACTAACCTTGGTTGGTCCAGATGCATTACCCTTGTAGACCTCTTTACTGATTGAATGCTCCAAAATTTTCCTTGCCCATTCTGGAGGTTTTCTCTCCAAAGCTTCGTAAACACACTTTCTAATTCTCGTTCCAACATTTGTTGGTAATTTTCTCACAGGCTCCAGTGGTTTTGCCCAATCTGGCAATATTTTATTATCAGTAGCAGGCACCTCTGGAGAATCTACCATATCAGAATCCTTGTAATCCATCATAAAAACCTTGTTTCCTTCATTCGCTGAAGAATTGCATATCAAATTTTCAGCCTCCAAAAGCAGCTGAAAATACAAGAAGATTATTACATAACAGCCAAGATATGCATAACTGTTGACGTTGTCTAAAACTACAACCCAAGAAATTTTACAATGTCTCCTAAGGCCTAAGCAGGCACAAAATTACTTTTGAGTATGGAGATTGTATTCATAGTTATTTTACGTAACTGCTGATGGAGATGAACTAGAAACAAAGATTTATATATAACTTATGGGACAAACAGTAACACAGCATCCTTAAAAGTTATATTCATATTCAGAAAAATATCACAGCTGGACATGGAACTGTTGTAGCTAAGAGATCTCTCAATTTCAGGTGTGACTACAAGCATTTTTTAGAAAAATAACCTCTAACCAAATAAGCAAATTAAGAACTATGTTTAAATAGACATGATTTAACAGCAAAATATCTGCAAACAGGTAGCTCTTTATAAAACCATAGGAAAACAACTGGGTAGAGTCTCTTAACTGGTTATCCGTGCCTTGTCAGGCTTGCACATACCTCTTTCTATTACTATTGATCATATACATACACAATAAGGGCCTCCCCTACTGTTTTCCTGAAGGGAAAATAGAGCTGATGCAACTGGTAACCAAGAATGTTCCAGAAAGAATTTTTTTTCCCCAATAGGTGTATCAAAAAAGAATACAACATAGGTAGAATTATATAAATGGTAAAACAGTGTGGGACGTTTCGGAAAGCTCATAACAGAGACTGCTTAATACCAAACCTGTTTCTCTATCCTTCTGGCATTGAAATTTTTTCTTGAAAGTTTTCCTTGATGATAAAAGTGAGGAAAAAAACAAAACAATGCTGTATGCTAGCTTGGCTAGAAAATCCAGTTAACTTTTCTTTTCTTTACGTTTTCTTGTCACTCTAGGAAACAATGTAGAAACATAATCTTTAAAAAAAAATAGATGTGGATATAATAATTGTACAGGGGTTGCAATCAAACTTAATAATTGTTAAGTTGAAATAAGAAGTTAAAGATAAATCCAAGAAAAGATATCAAATAACCATAACATCATATATGACCAAAGCAAGCTAAAAACTACAGCAGTGCTAGTCAACCAATATTGCCAATACTCCCTGGTTGAAGAAGGAAAAGATAGGCACGATTGGGAAAATTATGTATTTCCCTTGCCAAATAAATCACAAGTTCAGCTAAACTATGAAACAACTCCTTACCAGGGTTTAATCTTTCGGGGGGAATTTTTTTTCGGCCACAGGCGAAGCAACCGAAACACCAAAATTTCGTTTATTTCGTTCAAATTTCGGGCGAAAAATTCAAATTTTTGCTGAAATTTAACCAAAATTTGAATAAAATATTACCAAATTTTAAATAGTACCAAATTCGGCCGAATTTTAACCGAATAGAAGACATTTCGCTGGGGGACGAAAGGGACGAAATTTCGTCCGAAATACGAAATTTCGGACGAAATTGAGAACCCTGCTCCTTACCAACGCATCCTTCTCCATGCCAGCAACCCCAGGTAGTGCTCCACACAAGATGCCACCATCGCCTTGTAGACAACGGAATAACTTCACTCCTTCTCGACTGGAAATATCAGACAAATCCATGCACCCACTTATGGAAGAAATGGCTAAAATATACCTTCTAGCCAACTCCGGCCAAGTCAACTTGTTAGCAGTTAGCATGTCAAACTTTAATTCTTTTATTGAAATGAGACTCTCAGTGTCCCTCTTTCTTCCGCGTCTGGGTTTTGATTCTTTAGGATCAATGTTCGGATCTACAAAAATTGCAACCTTCGATAATAGCTCACCAAAAAGAACCCTAAAGAGTGTAAGGTGGACCCCAGGCAATACTACACCACTACATCTCCCAAGTGTCTGGGCTGCCAATTTATCTTGAGCAGCTTCCTTCATGGCAGAAGTTTCAACAGGAATAAACACAGACACAATCTCTTCATTAGTGGTTAGACCCGATTCACCATTTGAATATGATGTAGAAACATTAGCAGGGGAATGCATTGGTGAAGTGTGATCCCTACAGTATTGAATATCCTTTGATAACTTTTCCTTCTGATTTGCACAAACTGGCCATGGGTCAATAAGTTCATCTTCTAGTTGCTCGTATGAAGGAATTTCTTTCAGGCCAATGATTTCAGCAAAGCGCCCCAAAAACTCCCATATCTACAAGAACATTGCAAGGAAAACACGGATGCAAGAATTAGAACAAGAAATGAACAAATATTTAAAGATGTGTTTCTTCAAATAGTAGAACAAGTGAAAGAAATATGTATAGAGCTACCTGGAAAACATCTCCAGCCAACTCTGGTGGAAGCTTACGGCTAATAGGACGTCCTGGAGGAAGCTCACGGATGCTAGAAGGCCTAGAACCATTAGGCTGAGCATGATCCTGTAGCCCAGTTACCACAGATCCATGTCTACCATATGACATGTCGTCTCCATTACTCTGGCCATTCTTATGCATGGCTATAAGTGAACCACTTGCAACCGTCAAAGAAGAGACAAATTCAGTCCTATTACACAAGAACTGATAGTTTGAACAAGCCCTGGATCTAGGAAGAGATTCCACAATTTCTTGAACAAATTCCAAATCAAACCCAATTCTATCTTGATATAACCATTCTTTAAGTAATGTATAAGTAGATTCCACATCATTCTCCTTTTGTATAACTCGTGGCATACTAGGCCCACTGGATGAGCAAAATCTATTCAAGGGAGTGCAAGGACCATCAAAGTTCTGGCATCCACCCCCATTGTCAAATGAATGCTTTTCACTACTGTGCACGCAGAAGAACACCAAATGGCCATGTTCATTGTGCATTTTTTCACAAGCTTCCATCACAGCACAAGAAATCATCCTCCATACTGAGGAAGGGGATGTTCCCTCAAATGCAAATTCACCAATTTTGTCATGAATATTGGCTTCTTGACTCAGCACCCAACTAACAGTCCCAGAATGTGATGGTAGTGTTGGTACAATCATATTTGAACTCTGGACATCATTGCAACCTAAAGACGTCCTTTTACCCTCCATATCATTGCTAAGACATGATAAGAAATCTTGATTGATCTCAGAAGGATTTGATAGGAGCATTAAAATATTATCATCCATATCATTGGCAGCATCTTCAACCAAACTGCTACTTTCCTTTGTTTCTATTGTATCAGCCTTTCTTGCGCCATTTTGAGAGAGAATGGTTGATGCATCCGGAAGTGGGAACACTGAACATGGTAACCTTCTCACCTTAAATAAAGGCCCAAAATTCCCTCCATCACACACCTCACACTCAAACAGTGAACCAGTAACTCTATCATGCCAGTAAGACGTAAAACCCACCGGCCATATCTGGTTGCAATTATGGTAGCTTGCCCGTTTATCAATTTCTCCCAAGCTGGTAATAAAGAAATCTCTATATTGAACAGGTAGGCCAACCTAGAGTTATACCACCACAACAAAGCAATACTGTCAATATCAGTATCAAAGTGAACAGAAGATTAAAAAAATCAACTGTCCGAAAACTAAAAATTTGTACTGGTGGAAACAATAACATATAAAATGTACACTGGATGAAAAATCAGAATCTGAAATGGACAATAAGATACTCACAGTACGATGATGTGGCCGACGGTTACTATTTTCCGCAAGAAATTTTGGAGGCTTCAATGAACTTCTGTTTTCTGTAGAACTAGGCTCCATTGCATTTGTAAAAAAAGATGGATCCATAAAAATGCCGGCACTTCCAAACTCATGGCTCTCAGCAAAGTTGGGTAATGTTGATGTTTGCGGAAGATCTCTTCTCCTTCTGCATAAATACCTTTGTGCGACATTTCCATCAGCAATGATATCTCGGTCCATGGAAGTAAATTGTTGCCTCATGCTAAGACAATGGGAAAGACCAAATGCTGGCATAAACTGACTCCCATCTGCAACTAGATAGCCAGATGTAGAATTATATAAGCTGCACCAATGATGGTCAATAGTCGCTTTTGAAAACACACATCTATAATATATGAAGCACCAAACTACATGCAGGTGACTACAAATGTTAGTAAGATGCAGAATTTTTGGGAACTGGCATCTAAATTTCTCTTTACTAATAAGCACATACTATGGCCTAAGTGGGCACACAATGACATACTGCAACTTTCCAGACTGACTAATGACTATCCACTGAGTATAGTGGCTGACAGTGTTTGACCTTGATGGTTAGCACAGAAAATTGCTGCCTAAAAAGTTACAGGGCTTAAAAGGCATAGCACACCTCCAACCAAAAGCACCTACACACACCTCTTACAGTAGATACGATTGCTCTGTTATCCTTATTCCTTACCATAAAGAGAAGTACTCTTCAAGTGAAGCCCCTCGAAATGTGGCAACTGCGTAGCAAGTTCAGTCAAATGAGCTCCATCGGCAACATTTATCCTGCAGAAATCAAAAGAGCATATTAACTACCTTATGATAATAGTGTCTGAATAACAAAGGCATGGTTATTACGGCGGTGCGGCGAGGCACGGCACCTCACCACCTTCACACAACAATATCGTGTATGGCGCACGGCGTGGCGACGCCATACACATAAGTAGTTATAACAATATTGGACTTCCAGAGGGTTTAAATAGAAGAAATATAAAGCAAGAAGGACTTTATTGTAATTTCAGAAAATAAGAGGACTAAATTGTAAAATGTCAGAAACCCTAAATATAACTGGCGTGCGGCTCCGCACGCTCAGTCTCGTCCTCTCGCCCGCTTGGCCGCCTCCCTCCTCTCTCCCCTCTCCTTCCCCCATCTCCTCCGTCTCCGGCGCCGGTGAGCCGACGGCCGCTCCCTCTTCCCGCCGCTACTCTCCACCACCCCCAAGCGGCAGCCGCGGAGGAGGCGGCAAAGACTCGTCGCCCGGCGAAGCAGGAGGCGGCGCACCGCGGATCCGGCTGCGGCGTGGGCGGAGGCAGTGGATCCGGCTACGGCGACGGCGGAGGCGGCGGATCCGGCGGCGACGGCGGATACGGCACACCTCCATGCCGTCCAGACGGCATGGAGCCTCCGGTCCGCCACGACGATATGGCGACGAGATATCGCCGATATCTCGACGCCATTGATGTCACGGCGTCGCCTAGGCGACGCCAAGTCGTCCTGGCGCCGGGGAGGCGACGCCGCGGAGGATCGCCTCGCCTTGCCTGAACCCTAGCTTCACCGCCAGCCCAGGTACGCCGTCCGCCCTTCTCCTCTCCGGCCGCGCCGCCTCCCTCCCTCCCGCCGCGCCGCCTTCCTCCCTCCCGCCGCCGTCTCTCTCCCGTGCTCCGGCGTGCTCCCGCCGCCGAGGGGAGGGGAGGCGACGGGGGGAGGCGGCGGCAGGGGGAGGCGGCGGGGAGGGTAGGCGCCGGGGGGGGGGGGAGGAAGCTTTGGGGAGGGGAGATCGGCGCCGGGAGTCGGAGTCGGCCGTCGGGGAGACCGGAGTCGAGGGAGACGTCGCGAGAGAGAGGGAGTCGCGAGACGCGACGCGAGAGAGAGGCGGAAGACTCAGACTGAGGCGAGAGAGTCGGCGTTGGATGTATATACCGCGAGAGAGTGAGTCGGCATCGGCAGAGTGTATACGCGAGACTCAAATCCGTCGCCGTGCCCGTCGCCTAGGCGTCGCCGGGCCCTCGCCTAGGCGTCCAGGCGCCTCTCGCTCGCCGTGGTCGCCGACTCCGCCGTGACAACCATGCTCGACGCCATAACAACCTTGAACAAAAGTCATTAGAAAACTTCCAACAACTTCACATTGTTATTGTCAGAGCACCCAAAAACACTCCAGGTTACAATGGGTATTGCTAAAATAGCTGCCACCACAAGTTACTTGTAGTTTCATTTTGCTTTGCAAGTTGCAACAAACAGAGTTTCAAGAAATCAGAAGTGTTTTCCTTCAAACAGATTTTCAAGTAAATGATGATCAAAACAATAACCAATTGACAAGAAAAATAGCAAGCATCATGCATGACAATGAAAGGGCTGATCTGTAACACAATGAAGCAGTGCAAGCATGCTTTCACAACTTATTCTCTTCAGTATAGCACATAAAAGCAATCCACAACAATGAAAGAACAATATTTGTTGGATTGTTTATACTTTGTAGTTTGAAGAACTACTGAGAATTATTGGGGCAAGAGTGCAAGACCTATTTAAACTGTCAAGGTTAAAGGCTTCTTAACACATTGATATGCAAAAGAAAATGATAAAGAAAATTTGACTCCATAGTCATTAAGGGAACAGAGCACCATTTATCAAGATAACTAAAATCTGCACAAGGTGATGGTGAACTAAAAATACAAAGAGCGCTTAGTTTGTTATCATGTTTGGTTTCAAAGTTATCCAGCAATCACATACTCAGCTACAATGATTTCACAACCATTGGTGGATGAGCTACTAGTGGGATCTACAATTCTATGGCTTTAAGAAGATTTAAAATATGAGGAACGAGGCAAGGAACAGTCAAGAGTGTCAGACAACTTTGTCTGTGGAAATCAAGAGCAAAATTTACCAAAGAAAATTGGGGTACAATTTTGGCATCAAAGTAGCCAAAATAAGGTATGAGAGATGTCCAGTCTTTATGCATGTATCAAAAATAACAGCCAAGAATAAAGTGATCTTTTGTTCAATGGCACTAGAGAGCATATTCTGCTAAGACAGGAATCACAAATTGTAAAATAAAAAAGACATGCGCGCGCGCACACACACACAAACAAATATGTAAGGTGGATCTTACTAACACATGGCAAAGAAGAAGATGCAGAACTCAATAGAGGGGCAGGTGGCAAGGTACTGGCCAACTACTGGGGAACAGAAATTTTTCACAATTTCCACACTAGTTACACCTTTTATATGGAATGTATAGACTAAATGTGATGTATCACAGTCCATATATGTCGCCTTTCATTTTTGCCATTCCTAGGTGTCATGATTTCTTATTTGGAATAGGTCTATCAGTTCTCTGTAGATCTGTGATCATAGATAGGCCACTCCCAAACAGGTCATCTTCTTAAAACCCCAATTCCTAGATTTGACTCATCCGATCTGATTTTCCCCCTATTTTTTTCTTCACATAAATACCGAGTTTCATTATGAGTGAGACTTATCTCCTGACAAGCAGATAAAAGGCAACTGGTTGACCCCCACCACCAAAAAAAATCAAATTGAGGCTTAGATCTGTACCTCAAGATGCACAGATTTGTGGATCACCCACTCTCCCGTCAGCTGAAGCGAGATTTCAGCACCGATTCCCACAAGAATGGTGAGGGAAAGTTAGGGGTTCTCTCTCTTTTTTTCCTCCTTCTATTCTTTTTTTTAATTAAGGAGATGGGTTATCAGCACAACTGGTTATATATAAAGGGAAGGTACGTGGAGTATGGACTCAGTCCATCAACTCCATACAGGAATGCAAGAAAAATGTCACCATTAAAATAAAATATATAGGTTAAAAAATTCCATGTCACCATTCCAGCAAGTATATCTGACAAGACTTGATTGAATACAAACAATGAAGTACAATTTTGACGTACAGACACCTAGATGAAAAGTTTGGACATACAGACACCTAGATGAACAATTTCAACATACAGACACCTAGTTGAACAATTTGGACTTACGGACAGCTAGTTGAACACTTTCTCTAAGTACACAAACCTATGGACCTATGCTTTGTCTTTCCCTACGGATCCAAATATGATGTAAAATATCAAGAATTTTAAAGGAAAAAAGGGCATGTTTATGAGTTGATGCTTGAAAACCAGAAAATATTACATTCTTACCAGCATTGAGTTTTTTTTATAATTTAGTGTGAAGTAGATATCGACAAAAAATACAAAATCCATGTTATCTGATATGTGACCACTGACCACAGCCCAATCTCCAAAAGTAATAGATAGATCATCCTTGCAAATATTTACAGAATAACCATAACTAAAATAGAAAGTGATTAAATCGCAGTAACATCAGTGCAAAGTCTAATTAGAGTCTTCAAGTCAGATCAGACTCCATCACTGATTTTAACATGCACATCAAGAAAAGCACACTCTTTTCCCTCAGAAAAAGGAAAGCACGCTCATTGAAATCACATAGCATGAAGAGCTATGGCCTACATTGAGTTCCTCAACAGAAAATCATTCGATACTAGTGGCAAACATTTCCTGCAAAATCAGCTTCCAGAAAAAGAAAGCAATACATGTTGCAAGAATGCATGTATATGCTATATATTACATCTGAATAGTTTAATAAAGGAAAGGCATCGTTTTAACCAGATGCAAATCTAACAAAAGGGTAAAGAATGTGTATGAACTAATCAGAAAAACTTACAGCCATGTGAGTTGTCATTGTTAAACGGAGAGTAGATGATTCGCAAGATTCCACAAGAGATGTTACTATTGTTACAGATTAGCATGCATAACTTGGTTCATAGGATGCTCCTTCTACCTCAACTACAATAAAGGGAACTCCTCCTAACAATTCCATCTATGAGATATAGATACCTAAGAAAGATATCAATCTAGAAAACATGGAAATAGCTAATGCAGCTGACCAAGAATCCCTCAAAACTGGAAATTGGTTATGAATATTGTGTTCCCATCTGGAACAAAATACATAGGTGGTGGCTGCATGTAAACCTCCTCATGCAAAACACCATTAAAAAATGTATTCTTAACATCCAGCTGAGAGATAGACCACCGACGAACAGAAACAACCGCAACAAGAGTACGAACAGTAGTCATATGGACAACAGGGGCAAAAGCCTCATCGTAGTCATGACCGTACTCCTACTAAAAGCCGCAAACCACAAGACGAGCCTTATAGTGCTCGATAGTACCATCAGACCAGATCTTAATCTTATACACCCACTTGCACGTGATAGGGCAGACATGTCCAAGTGTCAATATCCCAAGTCTCCGTATGTTGAAAAGCATCAAGCTCCTCTGCTATAGCAAACTGCCACTCAAAATGAGGAGCAGCCTCATAATAAAAACTAGACTCAGTAACAGAGAGAGCATAAATTGTCGAAGTAAAACTAAGACGATCAAGAGACCGAAGAGATGTCCGGTCATGAAAGGCGTGATGCAGAGCATCATCAGAAAAATCAGATGTCGGTGTCAGCAAGATACTAGGAGAGGAGGCTGGTGAAGGACGAGGACGCCTAGAGTAGTGAACCCCAGAGAAACGAAAGGGTTGTGCTGCAGGAACAAGAGGCAATGCTGCAAGAGGCAACACATGAAGTGGGGGTACAAAAAAAACCACTGGAGACAGACCAGGGGAAGGCTGCGATAGTGGAGAAATTGGTGAAGAGTCAAAAGGACACAACCATGAGATCGTCTCATCGGTAGAAACATGACAAGAAGCTGAATCTCAATAGAAAGGTCAAGATTCGTCAAAGGCGTCTCATGAGATACTGATCCATCGAGCAGAAGGATCATAGCAACGACAACTCTTATGCTCAGAATCATAACCAAGAAATACACACTCAACTGACTGAGTCAACAGTTTGGTACGCTCACACAACTGCAGCAGGACAAAACAGGTGTAGCCAAAAACACAAAGGTGAGTATACTAGGGGCTCGAGAGTAGAGACGCTCTGTAGGACTGACATCCTTAAAAGCAGTGGAAGGTTGCATACTGGTAAGATATGCAACCATAAAATAGCCTCAACCTAGAACTATGGTGGAACGTGAGAGGCAAAGAGAAGAGTGTGAGCAGTCTCAATCAGATGATGTTTGCGCTCAACAACCCCATTCTGAGCATGAGCACCAGGACAAGACCAGTAAAGAGTGCCCTGCTCAAAAAGAAACTGCCTAAAAGCGCCATAACAGTATTTGCCATCAGAATCACGGCAAAAAGTACAAATAAAGAACTCAGACTGAGTACGAACTATCATTGCAAATCTACGATAGATCGCAAAACTGACCACGATTAGACTTAGGGAAAAGCCATGTAAAGAGGAAATAATCATCAATGAAAATCACATCGAATTTATGCCCACCTTTAGAGATAATACACACAGGTCCCCATACATCTGAATGAACTAAATCAAAAGGACAAGATAAGAACTCACTCGAATAATAAGGAAATTGTAGCTGCTTGCCCAGCTTACAACCCTGACAAAACATGGTCGTGACAACAGTAACACATCTAAGAATACCCTGGCGAACTAATAAAGAAAGACGGGACCCACATAAGTGACATAAATAGTGATGCCACTGCGCAAAAGCTCTAGAGGTGGTGGCAAAAGTGGCGGTGGAGGTAGACATAGAGGTGATAGGAGCAATTTAGATGGACGGAAGGTGGAGCAATTTGATGAGCTTGGCATGGCTTTAGAACAAACTCAAAGAGAGATGAAAAAACTCAGGTGGATTAAAAGGAAAAACTCAATAGAAGATCCTTCAAGCATCTTCATCTAAAGATTTGGGAGTAGAGGTCAACAGGCCAAGGCCAGCAGTGCTAGATCCTAAGTGGAAGTCAACAAGAGCCAAATTCGCCAATGTAGAGCAAGAAAGCAACAATGATGAAGCAAGAAGCACCAGAAGAGACTAGCATGGAGATTGCGATATGGCTACAGATGCCAACAACAGGAGCATGCGACCAAGGCCGCTAGACACCTAGGTCCCTATGGTGCAACAGAGGTCGTCGATGCTCACCATGACAATAACGACAGAACAGTATGAGCTTACGAAGGACGACGAGGTGGCCCACTTGCAATGACTACACTTCAAATTGATTCCTAACTGCAGCATGAAACCATTAGACGAAAGTGCAACACGATATGGTAGATGATTTGTAGATCAAATCGATTTCAACAGAACAGAACAATAGCATTGTAGCAGATTCCTTGGCACAATCCCCCAATAGACTAGCGCATCGATCCCTTCAAGGGTAGTGGCGACTGGCGACAATGGATTGGAGACAGTAAGAGTTTTTTATTTAGGCATTGATACCATGTTAGGAAAATGGGTGCTCAATTGATGTGTAGGCCAAAGGTCAAATATACAGTATACATGAGTACTCGTAGTCTACATCGAAACTAATATGGTACTAAAAGTAAACTACTACAAACTAGTACTCTAATACTCTTAACAGGCCCCGTTTGTCAACTCTAAAACCGATAGATTTGTTCTTTTTCATGGAAGACTAAATGGTACCTAACCTCGAACTTGAGGGACCAAATTAGAACCCACATAAGAGTTCATAATTCACAAGTCAAAACTAAAATTGGCCTGAAAGTTGAAGGACCAAAATTGTGCTTTTCCTTAAAACAAGGATAGCATCTATATTAATGAAAAACTTAATAGTGCCCAAAACCAAAACATTGCAGTCAAAGTTTGAAAATTGTATTGATAGGGCATCAACTAACTATAAAAAAAGCCAGTATAAACATGGATATGGTTTTGGATGAAACCTTAGCCAGTAATGTCCCTTTTCCTTCCGCAAGCATAAAGACAAAATAGATAATAAGTATAACTCAGTCTATATTAATAGTGCCCCAAACAAAAACATTGCAGTCAAAGTTTGAAAATTGTATTGATATGGCATCAATTAACTATAAAAAAAGGTCGGTATAAGCATAGATATGGTTTTGGATGAAACCTTAGCCAGTAATGTCCCTTTTCCTTCCGCAAGCAGAAAGATAATATGTATATCTCAGTCTATACCTGAACTAGACACTTCAATTTCTCACAAATAAAAAAACCAAGATAATCATTTGAAAGAGAATTATTCCGTTAATCATTTGAAAGAGAATTATTCCAAGATTTCCATACTAGAATAACAGAAGAAAGGTCAGGCAGCAGAATTTGAATGCAATACAATCCAATAGCATACCTTTCAAATGAAAGTAAATAAAAACATTTATAAACATCTCTCCTACATATTGCACATCAAGGTGATCTGAAATTTCTTAAGGTCCCAAATGCATGTAACTGTCATGAACCAGACATGCAGGTGTCCTACTTGAATTAACTGACAACGCAAAGCACAAATGACCAACGAATGGTGCTAAGACTACAACAAAATAAAATACCATCGATCATGCCAATCAAGGGTTAAGCATCAAGTGAGTTGCACTATCTCATCTATCCTGTTCTTCGTAAAACATTAGGGAGAAACATGCAACAATCACAAATTACTCGGCGTAGCACCTAAATTTAGTAATCACTATAACAAGAAGTTAAAAAAGGATGAAACACTATGTTGCACTCTTACTAACGCCCCTAACACCCTAAAAGGCCACTGCCACCAAGTGCTAAATATAGCATTTAAAATTAGTCATTCAACATCAATCATGCAATAAGATTCAAGGCAACAACAGTCTAACAGAGCAGAAAATCCAAAGATAACATTACATCAACTATGGTATGTAGCAAAGCAAACGAAATTTAAGTCTTTAACCATAGCAAGCAACGAACCAAATATAAACCATAATAACAAGGTTCACAGCATAATCCCACGCTCTCGGTGTGTCTCACCATTACCGTTTGCAGAGTACCAGCATTTCATAAACGGAAACCTACTTCTTAGAGCTATGAAGTCCTTGAATCAAGTAAGCTGTGATCATAAAAAGATGATTAAAAGGGAACTGAGATAACTGCCTGCTGACGTCTCTGACAGCGACTGCGATGGGGTCCTCCCGTGGGGCGGCGTTGATGTCGAGCGGCACGGGTCCCAGCCTCCACCGGTTCGTGCGGGCGCCATGCATCTCACACTCCGGGCACATCCAGTCCTCGTTGGCGGCAGCACGGGGCCGCCGCGCGCCAGGGGGGGCGGGTGGCGGGGGCGGCAGCATGAGCGGCGGCCAGACGCGGACGCAAGCGAGGTGGAACCCGCGTTCGCAGGCGTCGCAAACAATGGTGCACCCCAGAATCTCTGGGCGACCGCAGGACGCGCACGGGAGCGGCGGATGCCCCCAGCCCGCCTCCCCTGGGAGCGGCGGCGGAGGCGCCCCCAGCGGCACCCCGGCGGCCACAGACGCAATGGCCCTAGCAGCGGTATCCCTCAGCAACTGCGCCTGGTGGAACCTCAGCGCCAACTCGCGGGCCTCGTGCGGGAGCAGCACATGGGGGTTGGCGGGAGGCGGCGGGGGCGAGGGTGGTGGCGGTGGCGGCGGCGGCGGAGGCGGAGGAGGAGCCGAAATGGGCGGAGCGACCTCGCGCTGCGACAACGGAGGAACCACCGGCGGGGTCTCGCACGGCGAGGGCGCCTCGTTGAGGTCGATGTCGAGATGCGGCGGGCGATCCATGGGGAATGAGGGATCGGGCTCGGGCTAAAGCTCAGGCTAGGGTTTCGGGCATGGCGAGGAGGAGGAGGAGGAGGAGGTGGTGTTGCGTGGGGAGCAGGAGGGGAGCGGCGGTTAGGAGCGAGCAAGGGAGAGGTGAGAGCTCGCACGAGCAAAGCGAGGCTGGGGTTAAGGGCGGATTCGGGGGGGCGCAGAGAAGGCAGGGAAGGGACGGGACACGTGGCGGAGGGGAGTGGGAAAGCGGTGGTGGGGTATGTTCGGCTGGGGGCCCGGCTGTCAGTGCACGTTGCGGTGTTTTACCCTTTTTTGGGGATATGATGCCGTGGAGTAGAGCATGGTGTTAAGAAACCTGGGACTGGGCCAGCAGCCCACGGTTTATGGTGGGCATCTCATTGTAGTCTGTAAATAGAGAGTTATACCAACTCATTATGTACGCATGAATGAAAGCAATAAAGAAAGATCAAGAGTTCTCTCTATCTCTCTGTGTGTTCAATTTGTTCTTTTGTGATTCTGCGATTGATTCGTTCTTGTTCTAAACAGAGGAATCGCTCGGACTGGTCGCCAACGACGGTTCCTCAACACGTTATCAGCACGATTTCGTTCTGGTGAAACGAGGTAATCATCGAAGCACAGATTGAATTTTTTCTAGATCGCTTTTGAATCTGTATTTTCTTTTCGCGTTCTAGATCGAATCTCTACGGTGCAAATCCACCTAATCTACCGTGAGCCGACCTGAAGTCGCCGACATAATGTTGATCGGTAGATTGTGAAACGGGGTAGATGTTGATTGCACTATAGATTAGAAACGATGCAAATCCGCCCCAAATCTACCGCGAGCAGATCTGAAATCGCCGGCACAATGTCGATCGGTAGATTGCGAAACGGGGTAGATGTTGATTGCATCGTAAATTGGAACGAAAAATTTTGCATGGGTTTTGTTTGATTCTGCATGATCACTGTACGAAAATTGGCATTACTTCCTCTGTTCTGCTCTGCATGGCATCACACAGAAAAGAAAAAAAGGGGAGGCACTGCGCCAGAATGTGCATCACGGCATCGCCGCGCCTGCATGCGTGTGCACTGCCGGCCTAATGCCGGCTTGCCGTCGGTCATCGGATGGCAGCTGGCCGTCGGCCTGAAGCCGAAGTCGACCCGAAGCCACAGCCGGCGCTGCTCAAGATGTCACGGCCATGCCGCCGCTGGAACCCGCGCCCACAGCCGGCCTTCCCGCACCGCTCTTGCGCGTCACCGGCGTGCGGCCACGGAACGGGAGCCGCCGCCGCCTTACACCGGCTTCCCCACGCGCCGCCCGGCTGCCCGTAAGGGCTGGGTCCAACCGCCGCCGCCACGGGAGACATGGCAAGGGGAAACCCTAGCGGGGAAAACTTGAGCCGCTCGGATGGGCCGGCCTATGGGCCTTAACGGGCGAGATGGGCCGCGGGAGGAGGGGAAAGGAAGTGGGCCGCAGGTGGGGGAGAAAAGAAATGGGCCGCGGGTGGGGATGGGCCGGGAGAAAGAGATCCGACCGGGGGGAGGGTTGGATTTTTGCAGAAAAGCGCCTTATTTTACGGAAATATCCAACTGGCCCTTAAAATTTTAATCTAAGTCTCGAATTCTTGCAGAAAAGGTCTCGTAGTTCTGAAAATTACGTATAAGCCCTCAAATTTACGAGTGGATCCACAATTTTACAAAAAACCTCTCGATAAATCAGAAAATTGCGCGAATGTTTCTCTGAATTGAATAATTTGCGTAAAAACCCTCTGGAATTGCAGAATTTGCTGAAATTTCATATTCTGTTTTATGTATTTATTTACTGTTTTGGTTCATTGTAATTACTGAAAATTGCTTTTAATCACTGAATTAGCAGTAAAATTTATAGAAAATGCATAGAAAATTATGAAACATTACGAGAACCTTTTGTACCATTTATTTACCCGCAGTGAATTATTCCGTGCATGTCTACCAGCAGTAGACTTATACATATTTAGATGATTAGCATCACGAACTGGGAGTTTGAGGAGCTGGCCCAGCATGGCCAAAACTATCTGAAGTAGGCATCCGATGTCGAGATTGTGCTTGGAGGCAAGAAGCTCCGCGCTGCTATTGGGATTGGCGGACTGAATGACGCTCAACCCAAACCTGAGGAGAATGATCAGGCACTTCATTTTCTCAGGCACCACCTCTGCCTCACTCTCAAGAATGAGTATATGGTGGAGAAAAGCGCGCTAGCACTCTGGACCGCACTCAAGAAGCGGTTTGAGAGGCTAAAGTACATCATTCTTCCTCAAGCAGAGTAAGAGTGGATCAGACTGAGGTTTGCCGACTTTAAAACGGTCGGGGAGTACAATTCTGCCTTGCACAGGATTTGTACTAATCTTCAACTCTGTGGCAAGCAGATCACAGACGAGCAGAAGATCGAAAGAACTCTATCCACCTTCCACCCCAATGCAGTGCAATCTGCATGCAATTATCGTCATGACGGCTATAAGAAATATGCCAAATTGATTGATATGATGCAGGTTGCGGAGGCTCAGGGCGAAGTTCTCCGCAAGAACTACGTCACTTAGCCAACTGGGAGCTCCACTGGCTGTGAAGCCAACGCCGAGAGCTACAAGGTGCGAAAACCCTTGATGAAAAGAAGGGGAATGAAGGGTAAGGCCGCAGCCCAGAAAGGCAAATCAGATGCTCAACGTGAGAATAAGGCTAACAAGCCAAAGCGGGATGGCCAAGGGCAGCATGAAGCCCACTCTGCATCGGCTGAGGGGGAGAATTCTGAGTAGCTGCCTGCACCGATGGAGGTTGAAACCATCACGACAGCAGCAATCCCTCTCGACCTAGAAGCAGCCAACGCCATGATTTCTCTTGAAGAGAATGTCAACCCCGAGAAAATAGCAGAAGAAGTCTAGTGCACTGAATGCATTTCGACTTTAATTGTCATTTATTTTGTGTGGAAGAATATGTTAGAATTTGCATGGATGGTACTTAAGAATTGTTATCTTCTCGTGATGGATGGATGATATTTGAAGAACTCATTCATTTATTCAGTTTATGATGGCATGATATGTTCTGATATTGGCGTATTTTATTTATGTGTTGAGTGCCTTCTAATACATGTTAATTAAATACGTTATATTAGAACGCGTGTAGCGCCCTATGAAGGAAGTGTGCTTAACTAGCAGCGGCACAACGAATACCATGTTAAGAGAGAGTAAGTATTTTCAGTCAATCCGTAAGAGCACTGGCAGCCTTACGACAATCGCTGAAAGCGATGTATATATAATTGGTTCAGGAAGAGCCACAATGGGCACAACTTTGGTCATTGAAGAAACCTTATTGTATCCAGAATCGACTAGAACTCTCCTAAGTTTTAAGGATATTCGCGACAATGGTTTCCACGTTGAGACTGACGAAGAGTACGGTAAGGAATACCTGCTCATCACGAAACGTGAAGAGAATGGCAAAAGGGTATTAGAAAAACTTCCTTGACTTGAAACTGGGCTATATTATACCAACATTAAAACGCTTGCAGCGTACACTGTTCTGAAAACATTTAGAAGCTCTGAACTCTTCTGTTTCTGGCATGACAGATTAGGCCACACAAGTCTTAGGATGATGAGAAACATAATAAATAACTCGCATGGGCATAATATTAATGTGAAGAAACTCCCGAATCATGAAGATTTTGTGTGCCCTGCATGTGCCACCGGGAAACTAATAATTAGACCCTCCACTCTGAAAGTGAAGGATGAACTCCCTGTATTCCTGGAACGCATCCAGGGAGACATTTGCGGTCTCATTCAACCCGTATTAGGGCCATTTAAGTATTTCATGGTGCTCATTGACGCTTCATCGAAGTGGTCGTATGTGGGTTTATTGTCCACAAGAAACCACGCCTTTGTAAAATTGATCTCGCAGATCATTCGCATCAGAAATGTGTTTCCAGATCATCATATCAAGTCCATCAGAATGGACAACGCCGGAGAATTTACTTCGAAGGCATTTGATGATTATTGCATGGCGATGGGAATTGCAGTTGAGCATTCGGTACCGCATGTCCATATCCAGAACGGTTTGGTAGAGGCTTTAATTAAAAGAATTAGATTTATTGCCCGACCCCTCTTGCATAAAAGTAATTTGCCAGCTACATGTTGGGGACACGCAGTACTTCATGCAGCAAATCTCATCAACCTTAGACCTTTGGCCTACAACATCCATTCACCTATGCAACTAGCGCAAGGGTCACCACCGAAAATTTCTCATCTTAGAAGGTTTGGATGTAAGGTTTATGTACCTATACCACCTCCGCAGCGTACTGAAATGAGCCATCTCTGCAAGGTTGGGATATACGTTGGTTATGAGACTGCATCCATAATCAGGTATTTGGAACCCATGACGGAAGATTTGCATACTGCCCGCTTCGCTGATTGCATTTTTTTATGAGGATAATTTCCCGTCATTAGGGCACAAGTATGACACCCTCAGAAAAGGGCATACCAGATCTGAACATCCCCATCGGCATGGATGTGTGCACACACATCGGAGCCGAAAAACTAAAGGTCTTAGCACTGCAATTGAAAGAAGCGATGTGCAAGGTGAAGCTCCAGCAGAAGCAATCGCTCCAGAAGAAGCAACTCATGAAGAAATAGCTATAAATTATGTGCACACGGGAGAGTCCCTGAGTAGGATAACAGCCAATATCGATATCTACTTCGCAAAAAAATTGCCACAATCATCGATCTTCATCCCGAGCCTGCATCGCTCGTTGAATGTAAGAAAAGATTAGATTGGGAAGATTGGAAGAAGGCAATAGCAACTGAATTGCTATCTTTGAATAAAAGAGAGGTGTTTGGGCCCGTATGCCGCACACCTCCCCACATACACCCCGTTGGGCACAAGTGGGTATTTGTTCGAAAGAGAAATGAAAGAAACGAAGTAGTGAGATACAAAGCAAGGCTGGTAGCACAAGGTTTCACTCAACGTCCTAGAGTTGATTATGAAGAAACCTACTCCCCAGTCATGAGTGGAATCACCTTTAGATATTTGATCTCAATGGCAGTGAACTTGAACTTAGAAATAAAATTGATGGATGTTGTGACTGCATACCTTTACGTAACTTGAATTCGGAGATTTATATGAGTCCCTGAAGGAATCCCTCTCCCGAACCAAGACAGAGCAAATAGAAATCTGTACAGTGTGAAACTCAGAAAGTCATTGTATGGACTGAAACAATCTGGAAGAATGTGGTATAGTCGCTTAAGAGACTTTCTCTGCAAGAAAGGCTACACGAACAATGAAGACGGTCCTTGTGTATTTATACGACGATCCCAGAATGAATTCTGTATAATCTCTATGTGTGTAGATGATCTGAACATCGTCGAGACAGCCGAAGAAATTAAAGAAGCAAGCTCCTACTTGGAGTCAGAATTTGAAATGAAAGATTTGGGCAAGACCAAGTTTTGCTTAGGCCTGCAGCTCGAGCATGTCCCTGAAGGAATCTTGGTACATCAGTCAACTTACACCCAGATGGTGCTTGAAAGGTTTGGCTTCAAGAAGGCATTTTCCTCGAAAGTACCGATGATCGGTAGGTCTTTACAGCAAGAAAAAGATCCTTTCCGACCTAAGGAAGAGGGGGAGGAAGTCCTGGGACCGAAATTCCCATACTTGAGTGCAGTGGTAGCACTCATGTACTTAGCAAACTACGCTAGATCGGACATTGCATTTGCCGTGTACCTGTTAAGCAAGGTACAGTGCAGAGCCCATCAAAAGGCATTGGCAGGGCATAAAGGACACCTTCCGATACCTCCAAGGAAGCAAAAACCTTGGATTATCTTACAGAAAGAATCAAGATCTGAACTTGGTTGACTATGCAGATGCTGGGTACCTGTCTAACCCGCATACCGATATGTCGCAAACATGCTATGTATTTCCATGTGGTGGAACTGCAATTTCCTAGAAATCGTCTAAGCAAAGCCTTGTAGCTACTTCGACGAACCACTCAGAAATTATAGCACTGTGTGAAGCCGCACAAGAGCGCTTGGTTCCGCAGATCGATTCACCACATCCAGCAGTCATGTGGAATGAACATTGTGCAAACCCCCACAATTATCCATGAAGATAATGCAGCTTGCGTTGCACAAGTGCAGACGGGCTATGTAAGCATATCAACCCCAAGTTCCTCTATGCTCATGAATTGCAAAGATGGACAAGATTAAATTACTGCACACTAAGTCATGTAGATTTGTTCACTAAGTCACTCCCCGCATCTAGCTTTAAAAGATGCGTGTGAGGAATTGGAATGATGAGACTTAGAGAAGTGCAGAATTCAGGGGGAGAATTCTCTCAAGCCCGTTATTAAATCTTGATCATGAAGATTAAGTACCCAAAGGAATAAAGTCCAGAAGACCAAATGAAATTGGGTGAATTGTACTCTTTTTCCCTTGACGAGTTTTCCATGAAGTTTCTCGACCAAGGTTTTTAATGAGGCAATCCGTGCATCGCAGCATCACATGTATCATGTGCTCTTTCTCCAAATTTTTCCCACTGGGTTTTTATGGAGTTTTAACGAGGCATGAACATGTCGGATGAGTGCCCAAGGGGGAGTGTTAAGAAACCTGGGCCTGGGCCAGCAACCCGCGGCCCATGGTGGACACCTCATTGTAGTCTATAAATAGAGAGCCATACCAACTTATTATGTACACATGAATGAAAGCAATAAAGAAAGACTAGGAGTTCTCTCTATCTCTCTGTGTGTTCAATCTATTCTTCTGTGATTCTGTGATTGATTCGTTCTTGTTCTAAACAGAGGAATCGCTCGGACTGGTCGCCAGCGACGGTTCCTCAACACAGGGTACGCGGCTTTGCCCTGGGCCGCCCGCGTGCTTGTCCCTGGCTCTGGCTCTGTACAGGTTGGTATTCGCTGGGTTTACTGGCTAGTGTACACAGCCCCGAAAGTTTTGAAGCAGGATTGTTGTAATTGTAACTGATTTTCCATTGCTTTAATGAGAATATCTTAGTAGTAAGTAATTAATAAAAAAAAGATGACAAATATTTATTTCAGATGTTGTCCAAATTAATTCTTCATATAGATGCATGCATGTCTACTTTATGTTGTCTATTGATAATGACAAATACAATTATGAGACTAATATGTTTATTGATTATGATATTGCTTAGTCTCATCTGGATGAAAAGGTGAAAAACATAAGATGTATGCATTCAATATCATATTCTTATCTTATTGCATTCATCGGATCCAAAATATATAACAAACTCCACCAAATAAGTCAAACTTGAATATGTGCATATGCTTTCACAATACATTCTTGTATGCATACATTTAGGGAAAGTTCACTTATGTTTGGTGGTTTCATTAGTATTAATCTATGTTCTATTTCCACATATTAAGAATCTTCACTTTAAAACATATCCCTTGAGTATATATAGCTTGTTTAGTTCATATGTACTTATAATCAGGTTGCCATCTAATTCTTCCATTATGTGTTAATAGTTGGATGATTAATGACAACCGAATAAGTAATATTTGCTCTAAAAAGCTTATCTCAGAGTATACAAGTGTTGTGTACATGTTGTATACTCGCAATTCAATTTTATCTCATTATTTGTTGAGATTGTCGTGAATTACTAAAAAGGGAAAACTGTGGAATCTAGTTCCTCCATTATGATTTAATGGCGAAGTTTGGTAATTGATGATAATTATTTTGTGGACTAACATTTTTCATGAGTTGGATGAATAGTTTGGGTTCTACAAATGAGGAAAACTTGAAATGACTTCATGTGTTGAAGATCGTTAAGTCGAGTGAAGCATGCATCATGAGTTGATACATGTCCAAGAGGAAATGATCATGTATTGATCATCAAGTTAAGTGAAGACCCATCATGTGTTGATGGAGGTCAAGTGATGGATGCATCATGTGTTGATGCATGTAAAGACGATGACCCGAACTTGAAGTGTAGATATGAGTCATCAAGTTTTAAGGGGATGCTTAAGGCAAAGGTATGGCTAGTTAGGGCTAAAGATGTGTTTCTAGTGTTTTACTGGTCTTAGTGTTTGTTTGGAAGATCGGATTGCTAGTATAGGTTATCATACTATTAAGAGAGGTCGTGTCTAATAACTTGAGTCTCATCATGTGTTGATAACTCAACCTCACTTGCTCTAGCTCTCCTTGGCATGCGACTTGTATTTGCGAATGTATTTTACAAATAGTTGAATATCATGTGTTGAATCCTTGTAACTTGGGACTATACATAGCAAATGTATTTTGTAAGTGTTTGAAGTCCATATTTTTATTTTTTGTAGTATGGAGCTTACATTTGCAAATGTGTTGTAAATGGTTGAAGCTCATATATATAATCCTTATGTCATTATTTTAAATGCGTGTAAATGTGTTTTGCAGCTTATTGGAAATCATGGATAATCCTTGTGTGCATGATACTGTAATTTGGAAATGTGTTTTGCAAATTCTATTGAAGTATATGCACTTTTCAGGGAAATCGGAATTATCGTACTGTATTCTGCGGTACTACCGCTAGTTGGAACTACTGGTGTTGTAATCATAGAACTACAGTGCTTGTTGGTAATTGGGAGACTTATGTGGTCGAGAACCATTGTGGTCGAACCAATGTGATCGAAGACCTATGTAGTCGAAGATTAATGTGGTTAGGAACCAGTTGAAGAATATAGACCTGTCATTATGCGTTAATGATATGTTTTGGTAATTAATGACAATCAAATTGTGGGACTAATATTTTCATTGAGATGAATGAACAGGATATGTCTCATGGTGATGGATGATTTGAGATGAGTTCATGCGGTTGATTACTCTCAAGCATTGTAAAGACTTCAAATGTGTTGAATAGACATGATCTTAACTTGGAGTTGAATCATATGTTGTTAAGCTTTGAGTGGATGCGCAAGGCAAAGGTATGACTAGTTAGAGCTAAGGATGTGTTCCTAGTCTTTTACCGATCTTGGTATTTGGTTGGAAGATCGGGTTGTTAGTATAGGTTGCCGTACTATTAAGAGGGGTCATGCCTAGTAGTTTGAGTCTCATCATGTGTTGATAGCTCAAACCTCATTAGCTCTAACTCATGTGTTGACTCTTTGCAACATGAGAGTATGCATTGCAAATGTGTTTTGCAAGTGCTTGAGATCCATGTTTCCATTCGTTGGAATATGAGGCTTGTATTTGCAAATGTGTTTTGCAAATGGTTGAATCTCATATATGAACCTTGTGACATGAGACTTAGGTTTGCGAATGTGTTTTGCAAGCGTGAGAAGTCCATGTATCAATTCATTGTGTCATGATTTTAAAAGAGTGCGAATGTGTTTTGCAACTTGTTGAAAATCATGTTTGAGCCTTGTGTGTACGATATCGTAGTTTGCAAATGTGTTTTGCAAAGACATTGAGATATATGCACTTCTCAGGAAAATCGGAAGCACCGGCTCTGTGTGAGCGGTACTACCGGGCGTTGGAAAACTCCGGATCTCTTGCAGTTGTTCTGACAGAGGGGCAGTCAGACCGGCCTGAGAGAGACGGTCAGACCGGCCTGAGAGAGGCGGTCAGATCGGCCTGGTACCGGTGGTTAGACCGGCCTGAGAGAGGCGGTCAGACCAGCCTGGTACCGGCGGTCAGACCGGCCTTAGGCCGACGGTCTAACCGGAATGGTCCTGGCGGTTTGACCGGCCCAGTAACGGCGGTCTGACCGGCATGGTCCTGGCGATCTGATCAGCCCAGTAACGGCGGTCTGACCGGCCCAGTAATGGCGGTCTGACCGGCCAGCGGTACTACCGCATTTCGCCCAGTAGCTTTTTTCCAGAGAGCGACCTTGGCTGATTTTCTGAGGGCGGTCTGACCAGTCCTGACGGTCTAACCGGTTTTTATATGGTGATCTGACCGGCTTTCCAGCCCAACGACTAGTTTTTTAGCCGTTGAGAGGGCTGATTTCAGCCCTCTCTCTTCTCCAACGGGTAGTTTTTGAGAGAGGTGTATAAATACCCCCTCAAGGCTAGTTGGAGAGATTATTGCTTGACCCATTGCTATGTTCTTGAGCTAGAGTGAGGCTCTCCACTCAATTGTGCATGTGTTGCACTTTGTGAGAGATGAGAGGTGATCTAGAGTGTATGTGTTGCATCTGGAGGAGGACTTTGTGTCCGGATTGAGCTTGTGCATTCGTTGCACGTGGTGAGAGTCAAGTGAGGGACTTGGCTTGTTATTCTTGGAGTTTACCGACTCCTAGACGGCGTGGGAGGCGTCGTGCGCGGTGATCTTCTCAAAGAAGGTTGTGAGAAGACCCGGCAAAGTTGTGAAGGTTGGAGCTCACCCACCGGGAGCGGGAAAGAGATGCCACTAGTGGATTTGAGGTGTTTTGGCTTAATTTGTGGAGCCGGTCTGATTTGTTCGGGCTAACCTCAACGTGGACTAGGGAAAACCGGCAAGTTTCCGATCACCACGGTAAAAACATCAAGTATCATTGTGGTTTGTTATCTTGTGCTCAATTTACCTTCTAACAATTCATATTCACGTGTTTATATTCATTGAATTGATTAGATCACTTGTTTTTCCTAGGATTGCTTATATTGATTTGGAATCATCTTGTTGGTGCACTTAGTCAAATTTATATGTCTTAGGCCTCACTTGTGAAAACTATATAGTTCACTCTTCCGCATTATAAATTTGGTAGTAGTTTAAAGGAAAAATTAAAACCGCCTATTTACCCCCTTTAGTCAGCCTCCTCGATCTTACACCAGATAGTCGAAGCCGACGTAGTCGAACCGACGAGGTTGAAGATCGACGTGATTGATGACCTGTGTGGTTGAAGATCGACGTGGTCTAAGATCGAGGTGGTCGAAACCAACGTGGTCAGAACCGATGTGATCGAGATCCGTGTGGCCAAAACTAATGTGATCGAAACCGAAATGGTCAAGTTCTGTGTGATCGAAGATCAGCATGGTCGAACCAAGACAGTCGGAACTGAAATGGCCGAGATCTATGTGATCAAAGACTAGCATGGTTGATTGAACCGACGTGGTCGAACTAAGGTGATTGATACAACGTGGTCGAAAATCGACGTGGTGGTCGGAGGTCTGTATGATCAAATACTGACGTGGTCGAAAATCGACATGGTCGACGTAGCCGAGACCTAAGTGGTCAGAGACTAGCGTAGTTAGAGACCTGTGTGGTCGAACTAGACAACGTGATTAGAGATCAAAGTGGTCAAAGACATGAGTGGTCGAGCCATCCGACGTGGTTAGAGACCAGTGTAGTTGACGATTGGTACTTTCAACCAGCTATGTGTGAGCGGTCCGATCGACTCTGTGTGAGCGGTCTAATCAACGAGCGGTACTACTGGCTCTGTGTGAGCGGTACGTCAGATTTGTGGAACGTTCGGCTTGTGTAGCGGTATATTTTTTTCCAAAGAGACACCTGTGTGGAGTCTTCTCGCCCCCGAGGAAATCGGTAGTTCCACACGAGTGTTGCAGTACTTCCGATGATTGGTAGTACCAGACATTGCACAATGAAACTACCGGATTTGCTTGCAACAGCTAGTTCTCTGACCGTTGTTGAGGGGAGCAGAAGTACCGGTCATTTGCTTGCGGTATTTCTAAAAATCCTGTTTTTCTATCCCAACAAAAAATTCGAGGTGTGGGGTATATATAAGGGAAGATTACACTCTAAACAAGGAAGTACCGATTTACCGTGTCATGCAAACACTCTACAAAACCAATAAGCCAAATACCAGAAACAGAGAAAGTTAGATTTTCTGAAAACAATATCAATGCACTTACTTTTAAGGAAAAAAAGAGGATGTTTTTGGAAGAACCAGTGGAGTTACATGCATAGAACTATATACTACTGTGGTAAAATTTAATGCTAAACAAATGTATATTTCGCATACAAATTTCTATATATTATACTTCAAATGACTGATCAGAGACTATCCCTGTTCGGCGAAAAAATAATTTTCAGGAAGTCCAACAACTACAGCAATGCAGCGTAAAGCAGCTTTGGATGGCAAAACAACCACAATGGAAGTCACGGGGTGGGGGTGGGGGGCTGGATAACAGTGTACATAAAACCCTCAAATGCTTTCCCCAACTCTGCCTACTGGGAAATGTTTAATCTAAGTACTCAATAATATTAGCCCAAGCACAGCAGCAGTACAACACTACTTTGGCTATAATTAACAAACACAACTATGTTCCGAACATTATCCAATAAACGATGAAATTTCACATAAAGGTTCGACTAGAGTTCATAAAGGACCACAAAAGCAACTATCATCGTAATTTACATTTGAGAACTCATAACAAAGGCAATTTATGCTGTGATAGGGACTTTGCAAGTTGATTTGTTGTGCCCATAACCCTTGCACCTGCTGCAGCGTACTGCCCTTTTAATTGCAATACGGGGATCAGCTGGCTTTTCCTTTGGTCGGCCAACTTGCCGTCGGGTTAGAATCGGGCATGGGTGTAATGCCATGCTCTGCAATGGGTCAGTTGATGCAGTAGGTACAACAACATCAGGTATCGGATTGATTGACATGGCGTAAGTCAAGCGGTAGCATTCTGTTGTGAAATACTTGACACAGTAGTCAAGTGGACTCTGTTCAGTGCGCTCAAAAACCGCAATTGCATGCGAGCAAGGAATCCCAGACACATGCCACTTTCTGCAGGTGCACTCCCATGTATCAATGTTGATAACATTAACCGAGCCATCACACACCTCAAACACATTACTATTTGAATCATTTCCAGTCGAGCAAACAACATTGAGTGTAAGAGCTTTGTTCATCTCTTCCTGAATTTTCTGGTTGGCTGATGGTGTTAATACTTCTGTCCATGCATCGGAAGATTCCCTTCGCGTATACATCATCTCCATCAGGTTGCATCTGATTGTATCAACCAACTGCACTACTGAGAGCTCATATCTGTTGGGGATCCACTCAACAATTATCTCAGAAATATTGCATGTGTACTGGCCAAGTCGTGACCCCTTGAAAAAGGCATCTGACCACCGCTCAGGTTTAGTTTTCAAAAGCCATTCAGCGAGCTTATCAGATTCAACTTTGATGAGTTCAATATACTGATTGAATTCATCAACTTTGCACGAATATATGGCTTTCTTAAGATGCTGAACCAGTGTATCTTTTACTTCTTCACTCCAACTGTCATCCAATCGTGTCTTGAATTCTTCAATAAAATAGTTGACATGGTATCCATGATAACTATCCGGAAATATTAGAGAAACCTCATCCCAAAGACCACTTTTGCCATTTGATATAAAAAAAACTCGGCCCGTGGGGGTTAAGACGACCCCCGAGCGTTAATTGTTAAGAAGAAGATCTTCTCACGCAGATCGAGAAAACCCCCGAACCCCTGCTCCACCCTAACACAGCGGCATCATTGCCCCGTGAGAATGACCCAACGACCTGGCAACAGCCTTTAGACCTGTGCTTTGGTTTATGGTAGCAGGCGAGGGGTTTTTTTTCCCCAGCCTGAAATTCGCTCCCACTGGGAGTCGAACCCAGGACCTGGGGGGTGCTACTAGAGCGCTCTAACCGTCAGGCTAGAGGCCTGTTCGCACTTTTGCCATTTGATATGAATGTTATTTCTCCAGATGCAGGCAATGAAGCTTTCAGCTGTTCGAGAAACCAATGCCAATTCACTTGACTCTCATCATCCACTACAGACAATGCAACTGGGAACATATCACCTTCGCCATCAACTGAAGTAGCAGCCAATAACTTCCAATGCTTATTTGGTTTCACAGATATCACATCAAGAAAGAGGAGAGGCCTGCAGCCATGCTCAAAACCATGAAGGGAGGCATGGAATGCAACAAAGAAGCGGAATTTTGAATCTTCCAAGTCCACTACTGTTGCCACACTCCCAGGGTTTGTCTCAACAATCCTTTGGCAAAACCAAGGTAGCTGATTGCATGCCTCTTCATGTGAGCTGTAAAGTTCTTTTTGGGCTATTAATTTGCCTCGCCAAGCTTGGGAGTAGTTCAGGCATAGTCCATATTCACGCTGGAGATCATTTGCAATCTCTCTTGGCCTGTAGTTTGGATTATCCCGTAATTTTTCCTTAATAACACTGGCAACCCATTTTTGAGACGCTAGACGATAACTTTTGACTGTCTCCGATTCACAAGTATGACTTCCAAAAACTTTCTTGATCACGAATTCCCTCTTTGCAGGAGACTTGGATGCATGTATATGATGGATAAGATAAGTCTCTGTGTCAAGGACAGCATCTCTGTGTCAAGGACAGCATCTTGAGCTTTAGGACAGCTTTAGACTAGCATCTTAGACTAGCTTTAGGACAGCTTTTGACTAGCATCTTAGACTAGCTTTAGGACAGCTTTTGACTAGCATCTTAGACTAGCTTTAGGACAGCTTTTGACTAGCATCTTAGACTAGCTTTAGGACAGCATCTTAGCATATGCTTGGCTGGTTAGCAGCCTATAAATATGTATCCCCAACCCCTCAGGTTGGCATAGCATTGTGTGAGAAATAAACAAGAAAAATTGCCCCATCCCCAAGTGTCATCCTCCCGATGAGAGTAAGGATCTTGCTATCACCAACAGCAAGACTCCAGCGACTAACAAGTGGTATCAGAGCCGTACTATCCTGTAGCCTGAACATCTCCTGCTCAATCCCTTCTCCAGCCTCGCTTCCAGCAGCAGCAGCTCCGGTTGCCTCTGCTCACCTCTCCCCCCGTGTTCAGACGAGCAGCAGCTCATCAGAGGCAGCTCTCTCTCCACGCAGCAGTCCCCCGGTGGCGCGCCATGTCCGCAGGACAGTCTCAGCGCTCGGTCGTCTCGAGCACGCGGCGGCGGCAGGAAGCCGACCTCGCTGTGGCAGAGGAACGTGAGCGAGCGGCGGCACAAGCCGCTGCGGCGGCGAAAAGGGCGTCAAGGCTGGCAGCGGCGGAGCTGGCAGCAGCCAGAGCGGAGGTGGAAGCAGCAGCGGTGGCAGATGCGGCGCGTGCGGCAGCAGCGGAGGTCGAGGTTCTGCGCGGCAGCAACAGCAGCTCCATCTCTGCTGATGACAGCGCCGACGCGGACCTTGAGCCGCTGGAGAGGGAGGCAGCGCGAGGGCGAGCGGCGCAGTGGGCAGCCGCGCACGCCCACGAGCGCGGCGGCAGCCCAGACAGGCGCGGACGCGCCGGTGACGCTCCTGGAGGAGGCGCGCACGGCGGCGGCGTACGGGTCGACGGAGAGCGCGGCCTTCACAGGCGACGCGGCTCTCTCTCCCCGGTTCGGTACCGTGGTCACCACGAGTACCAGGCTGTCGTCAGGGACGTCGGCCCCGGCGGCGGGTGGCCTACCCTCACCAAGACCAACTACGTCGAGTGGGCTGCGGTGATGAGGGTAAAGCTCCAGGTGCGGCATATGTGGGATGCAGTCCGGTACGGCGACGTCGACTACGACCAGGATCGACGGGCGCTGGATGCTCTCATCGCTGCAGTCCCGCCCGAGATGCAGTTCTCGCTTACCAATAAGCGGACTGCCAAAGAGGCTTGGGACGCCATCGCTGCAGCACGCATCGACAGCGACCGCGCCCGCAAGTCTACATTGCAGGCACTACGCACGGAGTGGGAGAACCTGACCTTCAAGCCAGGTGAGGACGTTGATGACTTTGCTCTCCGTCTCAACACTTTGTTGCAGAAGTTGGTGCAGTTCGGTGACGACACCTACGGAGAAGAGAGAGCTGTGGAGAAGCTCTTCCGCTGCGTCCCCGAGAAGTACAAGCAGATGGCTCGCTCGATCGAGTCTCTGCTGGACCTCTCCACGATGACGATCGAGGAGGCGTTGGGTCGCCTCAAGGTCGTTGACAGCGATGAGCCACAGCGCCTCTCGGGACCCGTCACCATTGGCGGGAAGCTCCTCCTCACTCGGGAGCAGTGGGCTGCCCTCCTCGGCGACAGTTCCGGCAATGGCAAGACCGACGGGTGGTGCCTCGACACCGGTGCCACCCACCACATGACCGGGCAGCGGGAGTTCTTCTCCGAGCTCGACTCAGGCGTTCGAGGCACCGTCAAGTTCGGCGACGCCTCCGCCGTGGAGATCAAGGGCGTCGGCTCTATCGTCTTCGTCGCCAAGACTGGCGAGCACCGGCTGCTCACCGGTGTCTACTACATCCCCGCGTTGAGGAACTTCATCATCAGCTTGGGACAGCTGGATGAGAACGGATCGCGCGTGGAGATCGAGCACGGGGTGCTGCGCATCTGGGATCATCGCCGCCGGCTCCTCGTCAAGGTCAACAGGAGCAACCGCCTCTACGTCCTTCACGCGCAGGTGGCGCAACCTCTGTGTCTTGCAGCCCGGCGCGACAACGACGCTTGGAGGTGGCACGAGCGCTTTGGGCACCTCAACTTTGAGGCCCTGAGGCAGCTCGGCAGCAAGGAGATGGTGCGGGGCATGCCGCACGTCGACCACGTGGAGCAAGTCTGCGACACCTGCGTCCTCACCAAGCTGCGGCGGCTCCCCTTCCCTCGCCAGGCGAGCTTCCGCGCCAAGGAGAAGCTGGAGCTCGTACATGGTGACCTCTGTGGCCCCGTGACACCGGCTACACCTGGAGGCCGGCGCTACTTCCTCCTCCTCGTCGACGATGTGTCCCGCTACATGTGGGCTGTCCTGCTCGACGTCAAGGCAGCCGCGGCGGACGCCATCAAGCGTCTTCAAGCTGCTGCGGAGGCGGAGTGCGGCCGCAAGCTTCGGGTCCTACGCACGGACAACGGCGGTGAGTTCACGGCGACCGAATTCGCGGCGTACTGCGCCGACGAGGGGATCCATCGTCACTTCTCCGCGCCGTACACCCCGCAGCAGAACGGCGTCGTCGAGCGCCGCAACCAGACGGTGGTGGCCACCGCCCGCGCCCTCCTCAGGCAGAGAGGGATGCTGGCATTCTACTGGGGTGAGGCGGTGATGACTGCCGTCCACTTGCTAAACCGCTCCCCCACCAAGGCCCTCGACGGCAAGACGCCAAACGAGGCCTGGCACGGGCGCAAGCCCGCGGTGAGCCACCTTCGTGTCTTCGGCTGCCTGGCCTTCGTCAAGGAGCTCAACCACGTCGGCAAGCTCGACGACCGGAGCACGCCAGGGGTCTTCATCGGCTACGCGGAGGGCGCCAAGGCCTACCGCGTCCTCGACCCTGTGACACGGCGCGTGCGCATCACGCGTGACGTCGTGTTCGACGAAGGGCGAGGCTGGACGTGGGGCAAGATGGTGGATGACGGCTCGACTCCGACGACCAACGATTTCGTCATCGACTACGTCCACTTCGAGGAGGCGGGGGGAGCCAGCAGCTCGTCTTCACCGAGCTCGCCTACCCCACCAACTCGTTCGCCACCACCTCCGGCGAGTCCACCGCCGGCCACGCCTCGCTCTCCTACACCGGCGCCTACTCCTTCAGGCTCGGCACCGGCAGTTTCGGCCCACGACGAGCAGCGCACGGTGGAGTTCGCCACTCCGCTGTCCAACGACGAGGATCGCATCGACGCCTACCACGGCGGCGAGCCTCTGCGCTACCGTACCGTGGACGACCTCCTCGGCGAGCAGCCGGTCCCTGAACTGGCGCAGCGCGACTTCGCGGCGGAGCTGCACCTCGCACAGGACGACGGCGAGCCTCGTTCCGTCGCCGAGGCGGAGAGAGACGCGGCATGGCGTGCCGCGATGCAGGAGGAGATGGACGCCGTCAAGCGAAACAAGACGTGGGAGCTGGCCGATCTTCCAGCCGGCCACCACGCCATCTCTCTCAAGTGGGTCTTCAAGCTCAAGAAAGACGCGGCTGGAGAGGTGATCAAGCACAAGGCGCGTCTCGTGGCACGTGGCTTCGTCCAGCAGGAGGGAGTCGACTTCGACGATGCCTTCGCGCCTGTTGCACGGATGGAGTCCATGCGTCTCCTCCTCGCCCTCGCAGCCCAGGAGGGCTGGTGCGTCCATCACATGGACGTCAAGTCTGCCTTCCTCAACGGCGACTTGAAGGAGGAGGTCTACGTCCGCCAGCCGCCGGGATTCATCATCCCCGGCAAGGAGAGCAAGGTCCTCCGCCTGCGCAAGGCCCTCTACGGCTTGCGGCAGGCACCGCGAGCTTGGAACGCCAAGCTGAGCTCCACCCTCAAGCAAATGGGATTCCAGCAGAGCGCTCACGAGGCCGCGGTCTACCGGCGGGGCAAGGGAGGCAATGCCCTGCTGATAGGCGTCTACGTCGACGACCTTGTGATCACCGGTACCAAGGAGGAGGAGATCGAGGCATTCAAGGCGGAGATGAAGGCCACCTTCCAGATGAGCGACCTCGGGCCCCTCTCCTACCTCGGGATCGAGGTCCACCAGGACAGCTCCGGCATCTCTCTTCGCCAGACTGCCTACGCCAAGCGCATCGTGGAGCTGGGCGGCCTCACCGACTGCAGCCCAGCCCACACTCCTATGGAGGAGAGGCTGAAGCTGAGTCGTGAGAGTACGGCGGAGGAGGTGGACGCGACGCAGTACCGGTGCATTGTGGGCAGCCTTCGCTACCTTGTCCACACGCGACCGGACTTGGCGTTCGCCGTCGGCTACGTCAGCCGGTTCATGCAGCGACCGACGACGGAGCACCAGCAGGCCATGAAAAGGATCCTCCGCTACGTCGCGGGCACCTCCGACTACGGCTTGCACTACCCAAGGTGCCCCGGCACGACGCACTTCATCGGGTACAGCGACAGCGACCACGCCGGCGACATCGACACGAGCAAGAGCACCAGCGGGATACTGTACTTCCTCGGCAAGTGTCCGATCAGCTGGCAGTCGGTCAAGCAGCAGGTGGTGGCTTTGTCTAGCTGCGAGGCAGAGTACATTGCAGCCACTACCGCTTCTACTCAGGCTCTGTGGCTGGCTTGGCTGCTTGGCGATCTCCTTGGCAGAGACGCGGAGGCAGTGGAGCTCAGGGTGGACAGCAAGTCCGCCTTGGCCTTGGCGAAGAACCCTGTCTTCCATGAGCGCAGCAAGCATATCCGGGTGAGGTATCACTTCATCAGAAGCTGCCTGGATGAAGGGAGTTTCCGGGCCAACTACATCAACACCTAAGACCAGCTCGCCGACTTCCTGATCAAGTCTCTCGGGCGGATCAAGTTCCAGGAGCTTCGCGCCAGGATCGGGATGGCTCAGATTCCTCACAAGGAGACACACAAGACTTAGGGAGAGAATGATGGATAAGATAAGTCTCTGTGTCAAGGACAGCATCTCTGTGTCAAGGACAACATCTTGAGCTTTAGGACAGCTTTAGACTAGCATCTTAGACTAGCTTTAGGACAGCTTTTGACGAGCATCTTAGACTAGCTTTAGGACAGCTTTTGACTAGTATCTTAGACTAGCTTTAGGACAGCATCTTAACATATGCTTGGCTGGTTAGCAGCCTATAAATATGTATCCCCAACCCCTCAGGTTGGCATGGCATTGTGTGAGAAATAAACAAGAAAAATTGCCCCATCCCCAAGTGTCATCCTCTCGATGAGAGTAAGGATCTTGCTATCACTAACAGCAAGACTCCAACGACTAACAGTATACGCCATGGGCATCCTTCATCCGTACATTCCACAGTGACACGAGAAGAGTCATTCTTGACAAATCTGTAATGAAACCTATGTGCAATGGCATACTTGTGTAATGCATCACGGAATTCCTTTGGACCTTCAAACACTTGGCCAGCTCCAGTGATCGTGTTCTCCCAACTTGCACAAATCTTTTGCCGCTTAGATCCGTCTGGAGTAGTCGCTATTACAGCAGAATCTGCAGGAGCGCCGGAGTCTGCTACGGAGCTCTTTACCCTGCAAAAATGTCTCATGTCAATTTTGGAAATCCACTTAAAAGGATGTTTATGCCAGTCGGAAGGGTACCTGTTGTCAACCTTCTTCATGACGTAGATGTATGTTGTCTCTGACTCTGCATGGAATTCAACCATGCGCCTAAGGTCTTTGTCATTGGAAATTGAAATCAAAGTCTTGTTATTTCTAGGAAGAAAGTACTTGAACACATAGGAATCAAGTTTGAGATTATTGAGTGTTGAAGATATCTCATGTTTAAATGCTTTAAAAGTCCAACCACTTTTCACATGCATCGCGTGTGCCTCTCCACCAGAATAGGACATCCGCCCATCATCATCTGTTGTGAATTCTCCACCTACTTGAAGAACAGCCACAATTTGTCTGCTCCCCATGACTTACTCCTTCCAAAGAAGATATAACCAATCCAAAGATCCCCCTGTATTTAAGATGATCTGCAGAAATTCAAGGATTTATGCTTAACAAGTTAGTCTACACAGAAAAGCACATAATGTTCAGTCAGTACTTATTTGACCAGTTAAAGAAAAGGCTTATAGTTTAAAAAATTATTATGCTGCCATATTGCCCAGTGATAAATTCGTTCCTCAGACTTAATTCAGAGATTGTTAAGAGAGAGAATCGACAGGCCATCAATACACAAAAAAGGGCAGAGAAAAAACTGCAGTCTGTACATGGCTTATCTACACCTCATTAGAGTTCTACACCACCTAATAAACAAAAGATCCAACTAAAAATAATGGCAAATAGCTGTATGGACTAAATAGAGTTTGTAATAAAAACACGCTACAGAAAATCGAGCATTTGTTTCGACTGAGTTTTTCAATATTTCAATTTGTGTACATAATAAAAGCAAATAAGCAAATAATCTTTAGACAGCTAATCCTAATTAACTGTAATGCTTTCTGTTCAGGTCAGTTCAGTTGGTTAATTTAGTGTAAATTTAATGATTGAGTGCTTTACATGTACGCTACAGCAATTTACTAACTATATGACGGTATTGTTGGTGCTGGGGATGCACAAGATCCCCATACAAATCTAAATTTTGCAGATATACCCTTGCTAGCTAGTTTCAATGAATTTGGACTTTGTTCCAAATTGATAATGCTTGAAGGACAAAGGTATAAGCATAATCTATCAATGTATTCCATGAATGGCACGGGCGCTCCCCCTTGCTTTCTCTCTCTACCTTGCTACGTGGCAGCTTATACTTCGGTCAAATTTCTTTTGGTCATTATGGAATTACCTAGCGTATGATTTGTCATCAGTTTGCACCTTTGCAACCATCAAAAGTGGGTGCAATGGTCTAAGGCCATTATTAGCAATATTTTAAGAAACATTCCTATGTATCATGCGCAAGTTTAAAACCCAAATGATGTAAAATTGTAAATAGGCCAGGTAAATACACCCTATGCTAAACATCAATGGTGAACCCCGATCTAAAATTCCTGGAACTGCCACTGTAAACACGATCATTTTGGGAACAAAAGAGTCCACTTTGCAAGTAGATGGTGGCATCTAAGATCAATCATGCTCACTGTAAACACGGGCGTAATCATGCAAGGCGCAAACACGCTTCACTGGGTAGGACAGGACATGCTTCTCTGCTTACAAGTTCTTGATAACCTTCAGTGCCGAACCTAGTATGTTCTACTCAAATCTTTCAGGCCTCTGACACCAGTGGACACTTAGGTCTAAATCGAACCGTCTTACGGCCGCAACATAGCTGACCAACAGACTGACCACAGATGCATCCAGGGACGGACTTAGTGCGGGGCATGGGGGTTCAGTTTGCTGTATGCCTGAGGGCATTTTGGGAATTTCCCAATTGATAAAGAGGAAGGAATAGATCTGCAGGCGGGGCCCACCCGCCAGTGACACACGCGAGGAGATAAGGGGGAGGAGACGAACCGAGGGCATCTCGTATGCGTTCTAGAGCGATTCCCGTGCGGCCGTTTCGACTCCTTCGCCCAGATCCAGATTTTTCGGCTGCGAATGGGAAGATGGCGAGCGGAGGGGGCGACGACGGAGGCGAGGGCTGGCCCGGACTCCTCGGAGCCGGCCGCTCACGCCACCCCGCAGCCAACCCTTGTCTCATCTTCAAATAGGTCGCATGGCTCCACGGTAAAGGCACCCGATCTTGATTCACCTCTCTGGTCTTCTTCCTCTTCCATCTTCGGGTGTGCAGGTGTTGGTGCTTTTGTGCCGACACCGAGTGAGAACTTTTGCCTTTGATTTCCCGAGTGAGCCCTAAGATTTGGGGGAATTTGAGGGGAAATCAGAAGGAGAGAGTAGTCCCGAGAAAGAGAAGACTGTGGACAACCCCATTGCTATTTGAGTGCATCCGGCCGGTGCATCTCTTGGTGGTCTTGTGCGGCGCTCCCCCGACCTTCGTCTCCGGCGTCGACAACCGACATCGGTGTGGGCATTGTATCTCCGCTTATCACACTCCTTTACTACGAGCGGCACAAGGGAGTGCTAGGTTTTCTGGGTCAGCGCCGTGTGCGTGCCTTCTCAGTGAGTATATTGATTCTTTGCAAACATTGTCAGTAGTATCTGTTCTTCCAATTCTATTTAAGATTAAGAACTGGTATAAGACATGTTTGCTTGTGGGCTCGGATTAATTGCTCTGTGATGAACCAGTAAATTTCTGAGATAACACTTAATATCTGTATTAGGATCTTGAGCTCTATTAACTTGTTTTCCCTGTCAGTGCTTTAATTATCCTTTCGGCTGACTAGATTTGTTCACATGCTACCATATCTTGCTGTGCAGTAGCTGTTTTGGGAAGGACTCTTCCTTTAGATTCATTTCTGATGTTGCATGTTATGGCTGTATATATATATATAGTACGCTGAAATGGGACACCATGGTGCCCGGGCACCAAGTTTCTCTGCCTTTGGATTGCTTTTAGATGCGTGCTAGTACAATAGTATGGAGAGGAAGTCATTAACATGGATGGAAAGTCTTAATCATGGATGGAAAATCTCACTCATAGATGGAAAGTCTCACTCATGGAGTCTGGGCACCATGGTGCCCCTGTTATTTATACTATATATATACACACACACTGCATGTTGAGTTCTGATTTACAGCTGATTACTGCCTGTATTCATGTTGACAGTGAACATTTACCGAAAGGGTTCTTTACTGTTTTCTGGTTCTGACAGTTGAACCATATTAGAGCTCAAATCCTGATTACTAGATTATTAAGTTGTTAGTAAAGAATATTTGATATTAACATGAGAAGGCCAAGTTTTAAACACTTGTGCAACTCTGTTCTGAGAGCAACATTAAAACAATTAATTTGTATCATGCTAGAATTAATTGTTACATTGGTTGAAGATCTGCTGTATATGCTGTTTTCAGCAGATTTATGGTCATATTCGTTGATTATTCTCTTGTATATGAATGGCCATATGAGATTACATAGTTTTATGCAATTTATGCCATTCTTGCTATTCTGGAATCATGTTGTTTATATGATTATTTTGGCTGGAATTAAACATGGAAATGTGCTTATACCGCAATATTTACAACACAGTTGAACCTCCCAAATTATCGATTATAGCATTCACCCACAAGAGTATCGAGTAGGACTACATCAGTGAAATCACAAAATTTACCCGAATTCCCAAATTACCTGCTCCAGGTCAACTAGTAAAGTAACAAGCTGCTGCGCTGCTGACCGTGCCGGGTGCTGCCGTGCTGTGCGCCTGCCAGCCAGCCTGCGCCCTTGCCGCTGCGGCCCTGCCGCTCCCCTACCGCCCGGCAGCAGTACGCCTGCGCGCAGACGCTCAGTGCCGTAGTGCCGCTGCCGCACACCCGCGTCCAGCCCCCGCCAATGCCCGCCGCTCGCCGTTGCAGCCGCTCGCCGCCGGTCCAGTCGTGGTCTCGTGGAGTCGCCCCCCGGCCGCGCTAGGAGAGGCGAAGGGGGAGAGTGATTTAGGAGAGGCTGAGGGCCGGGCGTCTGTCCCTGCGAACTGTGGTGCAGCCCTCGGCTCAGCTTGTGGCCCAGCTAGCCCACACGAGGATGCGGATACACGGCCCACTCGTAGCTGCGGCCCACGTTCCAAGCTCCTCACAGTACTCTCAGTAAAATAAATGCCTGTTCCCGAACGAGTCAGTCCCATTTCGATGACGAACGACGCGATGTGTGCCTCCATAGAGCTTCCCATTTGACATTTCTCCATCGCGAGAGATTACTATACGTGCATATGTATATTGTCATAGCTATCAAATAACTACAGATCTAATGACCAATTTCATGGAACTAAATATTTTGGTCTAAAGTTTACATAGAATTATAATTTTGGAAATTCCAGTAGCATGCAACAAGTTATGACTAGCTGGGCCGCTGGGGCACTTGATCATTTCTTACGGAACGGGCTCAGGTGTGCGGGGTCCCTGCACTTAGCGCCGTGCAAGGATGCCCAGGAGGTCGACACGTGTCCTCCAAAATACAATTTTTTTAAAAAATTCAAAAAAATACTTTTAAAAATCCGAAAAATTGTAAAAAGTACTTCTTTTAAAATATTTTTATTAAAATGTATTTTTTAAGTACTTAAAAATACTTTTTAATAAAAGTAAAAATAAAAAACTTTCTTAAATACTAAAAAAAATACTTTTTATATTTAAAAAAGTACTTTTTATAATTTTTCGGATTTTAAAGTATTTTTTTGAATTTTTAGATTTTTTTTAAATTTTGAAAGACATATATCGGCCTCCTGAGCACCCTTGCATGGCGCTAAGTGTAGGAGCCCCTGCATCTAAGCCCGTTCCATTTCTTACTAGCTCGTTCAAATGTTGCACACAAGGCATCAAAGGTATTGGGTTTCGGGCACATAGAGTTGCTAAAAAGGGCCAGAGGCACCTCTCATCACGCCACACGCAAAAGAGGTGTGTCCGTGTGTGGCATCTCCCTCACGCCAATCCCTCTAAGACGCATCGACTTCAAGTCACATGATATATACACACTAAAAACAGATTAATATATACTAAAAACAGATTAATATATGATGAGAGGTTGTCATGCTACCCTTTGTTTTAAGACTGTTACATGCGATAGGTTTGGCTAAACTGTAGCTCAGCAATAAAATTTTATAAAATTTGTAGTTGTGTGAAATTGATATTTAAGCAGGTAGTTTTCTGATAGTTTTGATAATTTACCTGTATTTTTTTTAAATTTACTCCTTCATTTTTGCATTTTTCATAGAACACAAAAATTCTCGCTTCTCAAAAATAAATGCAGAAACACCAAGGGGCCAACGTGCAGAAACTCTCTCCACTGGGGAAAAAAGGCCTACCCCGTCCCCCGCCGTCACCGGCCGACCTTCACAACGAAGACGACGAAGGACGAACAAAACCAGTTATCCGAAACCCTAGAAGAAAAAAAACCACCAGGCCGCCTCCTCTCAACGCGCCTCCGCCGGCCACCGCGAGGTACGCCACCTCCTCCTCCTCGTCGCTCCCACGCGCCTCAATTTCGCCGCTTTAATTGTGCTTAGTCGATCCGTTCCATGTCCCGATCGTCTTAGGCTTTAGTTAGCGAAATCAAGGACTCGTTCGTATGTGCTGGTAGCGGTTGCTGTAGTTGCGATTCGCCATGGGGAGCAAGGGGCGCATGCCTCCTTACCTCCACCGGCCGCTCCCCGGCCCCGGCCCTGGCTCTGGCCCTGGCCCGGCGCACGGCGTGATGCACCGGGACCCTTACTGCCCGGGCATGCACCCACCTCCGGGACCGGGGCCATTCCCCTACGACATGCTGCCCCCGCCGGAGATCCTGGAGCAGAAGCTCGCGGCGCAGCGCGGGGAGATGCAGAAGCTGGCGGTGGAGAATGACCGGCTCGCCGCGAGCCACGTGTCGCTGAGGAAGGAGCTGGCCGCCGCGCAGCAGGAGCTGCAGAGGCTGCAGGCACAGGGGGAGGCGGCGAGGGCCGCCCAGGAGCAGGAGATGAGGGGGCTCCTCGATAAGGTTGCGAATATGGAGGCCGATCTGAAGTCTTGTGAGTCCGTGAAGGTGGACCTGCAGCAGGCGCACGGGGAGGCACAGAACCTGGTGGCAGTGAGGCAGCAGCTGGCGGCGGACGCACAGAAGCTGAGCAAGGACCTGCAGAGGAACATCGGTGAGGCACAGCAGCTTCCGATGCTCAGCCATGAGCGTGATGCTGCTAGACAGGAATATCAGCACCTCAGGTGTGTTGCCGTGCACTGCAATTGTTCTCTAGCATGCCTTTTCTTCAATATGTGACTGATCTCAAGTCTCATCTTTGCATGCCCTATTTATAACTCAGGGCTACATACGAGTATGAAAGGAAACTCCGGGTGGACCACTCCGAGTCGCTGCAGGTAATGAAGAGAAATTATGACTCCATGGTTACGGAGCTAGAAAAGCTTCGTGCTGAGTTGACATACACAGCTAATCTTGACAAAAGTGGTATGTTGTTATCTGTTATTTCATTTTATTACTGTAGATTGACATATGTAGAAACCTATGTTTGTGGTTGCAGTTTTTTTAAACCATGAGACATTTTTTATATGTAGGAAATCTGTACAATCCTAATATTGCTCAAAAGGATGATGGCACATCTAGCCGTCCTTCTGTTGGACAAATTGCTTATGATGGTGGCTATGGGGGTGCACAGGTGAGCTGTTTTACTTCCTGCTAAATGGATACCTCACAAACAGGGGCGGAGCCAGGAATTGGATATGGGGGGGGGGGGGGCAATAATGGACAACAAGTAGAGTAGAACCAATAAATCATGCCGGATTTATCAATCTAATGGTCACATGTCAGAGTAATATGTTTCGCAGGAAGTTGCCACTTATAGTGCATAAGAAAACTACTCCCTCTCTCTCTCTCTAAATCTACTGTTTCTAGCGTCTTCCAAACTAATACCCAGTTAAACATTAATACCAGAGTATGTTACATCTTGAAATTGTACCAAATTAAAAATTACCTTGTCAATGTCAGCACAACCTTCTATATGCTACTCTAGCTACAAAGTTTGAAGTGTTTTCAATATCAAATAGATGTTGCATATACCAATTAACAAATGGGAAATGCTTTTTTATTCCACTGAGAACCCATCAATAATATGAGATTGCTAGTTAGTGATAGCTAAGAACACAAATAAACATATAAAGAGCTTAAAATAAGCCGTCTATATGATTCAAGCTAGCTGATTTAAATCTATGTCTATATGGGATAATTAACACAGATATGAAGCTCTGGTCCTGAATGCTTCTCAAGAGCAAGCTAGCTTACTCCATGGAAGACGCCTGCTCTCCAGCTGCAGCCTCCCACCAAGAACGAATTAATTACGTGAACAGCTTCGATTAATTTGCAGTTAACTATTACTAGTGCGCACTTGGCAAGAACTAAACGCCATGGGTTAGCTAATGCTGTGATGCAATAGAGTGGAAATAGAATGGACCTCGCTGAGAAGGCTGAGGAGCTTGGTTTGGACCCCGTCGCCGTCGTTGTCCCTGCCATGCATGCGAGTAAAATACGAAGCTTGACGCTTCGCCTCCTTCTCGGCCTGATTGGGCTGCCTGCATGCGAGTAAAATACGAAGCTTGACGCTTCGCCTCCTTCTCGGCCTGATTGGGCTGCCTGCATGCGAGTAAAATACGAAGCGTCACTCAAGACTCAGCGCTAATTGCCATTGGACTGCCGGCTGCATGCTAATATGCTATTACCTGCATGGCTGCATCCAATGGGCCATGGGGGGCTGCATCGTCGTTGGGGGGTGCCAGGCCCCCCCCCCCCCCGGCCCCCCCTCTCTCCGCCACTGCTCACAAATTGTGTCATTCATTATTTTCTGAAGTATGTTTTATCTAGATGATTGTGTGGGCCACACAGCTGCCACCACAAGGCAACCCTTACTTCAATATTGCGTCAACTTGAGAATCTGTCTTTCAAATGGCAGTTATGCTTTTTTTGTTGTACATATCTTCATGGGTTAATCTCATGAACATGCTTAACATGAAGTTTAGAATTTTGTCTCACATAATACTTATTTGGGCCGTAATTTGAAGAGACCAAATGATGGAACACCAACCAAACATCACCTTAACTCTCAAAAGGCACAATGAGGTTGGTTTTGTGAGGCTACGGATCTAACTATCAAACTATTCATGTCTGCGGAGACTTGATTCAAGAACATGTGGACTGGCTCTCACTAATAACAATGAAAGGCTTGGTAGAAGTTGTGCCTAGTATATCTGAGGAGAAAGGAATTAAAAAAATGCAGTATTTATGTTTATGCATATCTGCGGAGTTAAGTTACAATGTGCAGGCCAATACCCACCAAATAGCAAGAACAGAAGGCTTTGTCCCATTAGTTCTAATTCCATCATATGCTAGTCATAACTTTCAATGTTCAAGCATTTTTCTCCTTTTGCTACCATTTTGCAGGTATTATTTTATTCATACAATTGCCACTTATATTTTTTCAGAGTTCTTAGATATTAAGTTCTTATTTCATAATTACATTGCATTATTTGTGCACTTGGGGTCTCCAGATCTTACTAAACTGGTTTTGTTTGGTTTGAAAATTTGAGCCTTGAAGTATGGCACTGTACAAACTATTCCATTTAATTCAAAGAAGCCACACACCCACCATATAATATTTTCATAACGTAGATACTGATGAATCAAGGATCTGGCTCAACCCCTGTTCTCCCACTGGGCATTCAAGGCAGAGTTTCTCATAGCAACTACAGAATAATGTAAATGGAAGCTGGACTATCTAGTTGGCTACTTTAGTTTTTCCTTGATGCCTTTTGTTCTTTCTTTCTTTTTCTAGCTTGAAGTTAATGGATGCTTATCTTGCTGTGCAAAATGGATCATAAAGCAATTATTCTACTTTTTTCCCCATAGCAATGATAATGTGAATTTCGTCTTCAGCTTTTTTAACTAGGTGCTGGACTAATATTTGTTTATTAATAACAATAGAATTTTGAATGTTAATTCAGGCAAGGACGCCCCCTACTGGTCTGGCAGACCTTTTAAGCGGAAGCCCAGCTGACACTGCTTTTCGTCTTGCTAACTTCAGTTCTTCGAAAGCTGGAGGCCATGATGCATCAAGGGGTGCCACTGGCTATGACCTCTCAAAAGGAGCTGGATATGATGCTTCTAAAGCACCTGCACTTGGAGCACAGGCAGCAGCTGCAGCTGCTCATGGGAGTAGTGATGGTTACTATGGATCAAGTCAGGCCACACCGCCTTCATATGCATGGACACCAGCTGCATCCACCTATGGATCTGTACAGGTGCCACCATCATATGCATCTGGCCCAGTCTTGTCTTCATCGTACGGCGCAACAACAGCGGGGCCCTATGGCTCAGCTCAGGCACTACCATCATATGGACAAACACAGGCGCCATCTTCATATGGACACACACAGCTACCATCATCCTGTGGTCTAGCACAGGCACCATCTCCCTTTGCCTCTGCACAGGGTGTGTCACCCTATGGGTTGGCTGCACAGCCACCGGCCTCTGGATCTGGGCAAGCAGAAACTAATGCTGGCAGTGCTTATCAAACTCCTCATGGACTTAAATAAATTGGTGACTAAGTGTCTACTGATGGGGTCTTATTGGCAAAAGAGACACGGAGCTGCTTTGTCCACCAGAGTTCAATTTCCTTTCTGCAGCTACGAAAGTACCAAGCTGTTGTCGTTTATCTGATCTGAGAAGAACCTTCCTTACAATCTGTAAGTGAATCTGTGCAAACATTCATTTTCTGAGATGGTGGTGCTTCTGTAAACATTGATTGTGAAGCTTTTAAAGCATTTTCTATGAAATGGTGATGCCTCAAGGGTAGGCGAGTAACTGTAGTGTGAAATTTGACCAGTGCTGTATTGTTGATTGCCACTCTTGAGTTATCAAACGATATTCATTGATTGCCAGTTGAGTTGTTGAATGTATGATATGAGATGCACACTGCTAATACTGGGGCTAAATATTTGGCTGTTGCTGTAGCCTCCTACCATGCCCTGTCTGTTTATCTTAACCAGTAATTATGTAGCTATCTTGGATGTTTGATGACAGCTTCAATGGCATGGTAGGAATGCCAGACGTGTAGATTTGCATTCGGATAAAATTTTGCTTTTCTGAACTGGGTTACAGCTTCCTGTTGTGCAGCAATCATCAAAAGTCTGAAGAACTACAGGTTGCTTTTCTGAATATGGTTGCAGCCTCCTGTTGTGCAACCATCGTCCCAAGTTTGTTTTGAAACTGAGATCACAAAATTTTGAAGCAAGGTTCACATACATGAGGATTCAGTGTGTCGGCAGAAACATCAGTATTAGGTTACTTTTATGCAAAGACAGATAGTTTATTCGCTTCATGTTCCGTGCATCTAACTTTCTAGCCAGCACCATATTTGGGGAACAGAAGCTAGCAAGAGATGAAGAGATGCCTGCCTGTCCTGAAACTTCTCTCAGCGGTGTAGGACAGACCATGAACATGCACTTCACCAGTTACAGCAGAATGACAGATTGAACATGTAATATGAGTGGTATGCGTAGAAGGATGAACGCATAAAGGTTAGTTGTATTGATATCAATCCAAAGGATTATATATAGAGTACATATGACACAAAACTAAGCTCTAGAAACTAGAAATACCACAAATACTTTTATATGCTAACACCCTCTCAAACATAAGGCGTATACAATAGCATCGTATTTGAAAGGATTTACACTAAAATATCACAAGTCTGAAATCCAAGCCTTGATAACATCGTCGTAGTGTGTAGCTCATAAAAAAATTGTCGAATACCAAAAGATCTCTATCCGGGGTCGTGTGGCAGTCTGTAAAGTATGATGGCATAGATTGAAGTCCGAGACAATGGCGGTGCGGAAAGAAAGCGTGGTGGCCTTAAAACTCGGGGTAACGGCTCAGAGAGAAGTTGTGACCTTAAAACTTCAAAGATCTACAACGGCTCAGAGAGAAGAGCGGCGACTGCTACCATGCGAAAAGAAAGAAATCACACTATCCAAGAGGATGGACTGTTGCTATCAAAACAATCGTCTGATTGACAAAGAAATTTGTGGACTTGCACGACTTTGACTAACTGAAAATAGAGGCTACGGACTTGAATAGATGCAACGGAACACTTAAAAGAAAAAGACTAAAAGGCAGCAGAAACTAGCAGCACCATTCTTTAACAAAATATCAGACCGGAGACACATCTGACATCTTTGCCCATTAAAAAAAAAATCCAAAAGGTGAGTTTGCATTTTGTCTAAGCTGCAAAGCCTAATATATATAATGGAGTGGATGGACACACACCAGAGGAGACTCCGCTCACTCCCTCCCGTCTCTCTCCCTCTCATCACCTCTCTCTCTCTCCACCACCGGCCAGGGAGGTGACGATGATGCAATGAAGGCGGCGGCCGATGGCAGGCAGATCCTAGCGAAGATGAGTCAATGATGATGATGATGACCGGTGGCAAGGGTGGGCCGGCATAGCCACAGAGGTTGCCATCCCTGGGAGTAAAGATCGGTCCTTTCGAGGCAGTGACAGCGGAAGACGATCGAGGCTAGGGTTTGAACGAAAACCCTAAGTATAGCTTTGATATCATATTAGATGCGTGCAAGAACGAACGTATACCACAAATACCTTTATACTCTTAACATAACAGAACATTTTACCTTTATACCCTGAACAGAACATTTTACATCCCCATTTGCTGACAGCACCATGAATCTAGTTTAGTGCAGGGGTGGAAAAAAAGCTCGTTAGTGGGCTCGTTGGCTCGGTTCAAAATTGCTTCAATTATACTTGTTAATTGGTTAAACATTAAAATGAGTTGATTTCAAATGAATTTGAATTTTGCTCAAGCTCGGCTCGTTAGCTCGTTTCTAAAAATACTTTTAAATTATCCGTAAAATGATATTAAATCAAAATATGCCAATTTTAGAAAAAGCTCGATAAGACGAGCAGTTGGCTTGAAATCCACCCCTAAGTGCAGTGTATCAGGGGAAAAGCTCTCGCGAACCAGCATTTCAGTGGTCATGGATGCACAGAAAATTTTCCGGGCCAAGACGTCAAATTCCGGCAAAAGTTATTGGTGCGCACTAGTTTATCGATGGCTCTAAGCCTCTAACCGGACTTCTGCCGAATAAATTCATACAACCTTTACAGAAAAGAAAAGCAGAAAAGATTGAAATGGTTCCAACTGTACACACCGAGATATTTCTTGCTTTTTATGTTCTCTAAATAGAGATTACTTGCTTTCTAGGTTCTCTAAGTAGCTACTGCCATTTGTAACATTCTACTTGAAAATAAAAGTTTCATAGTCACTTCACAAAAGAGCACATGTGAGCACCCACTCTTCTTTCTCAAACTCTAACACTAGAACTCAAGAATAAAATAGTAGAGATGATTAGCTAGCAAGGTTCCATCCCTAACCAATTACATAGATGGAGCAAACAATCTACATCTAACCCTAACACATACTAACCATAAAAGAAAAGAGGGTGATAAATTAGTACTAGTTTGATCAAAAGGGCTAAATACTTTGCCTTGTAAAAATCTCAGCTGTAAAGATGACATATTTTAATCTCCTCTCTTTTCTCTATGTTTGCAATATTTCTTTGGAAGCCATGAACTCTCTTGTGCCAACATTCATCTGCAGCTACCCCTTCCAATGCCAACTGGACACAAAGACGCACGGATGGTTCGGCTTTACTGCGTGGAGAATCCAATTAATTAATCTAACAGAGGTTGGGACATGAACATATCTATATATCTAAATGCGTAGCTTACGCCTAACAACTCTGGACCTCTGCCCATCATTAGGATTCTGCCAAAAATTCGTTATTATGATCGATGCGACACTATGATTACAGCAAGCGCGCATACGGTGGGAACTAAATTAAGTAATGCGCCAAAGGGCTAAAAGTGAAGAGATCTTGCATTTTGCAGCTTCCCTGCACACCTGAACTAGGCAAACCCAGCTGTGGAAGGCAGTAGTATGAGACTGGGAGTTGTAGGCAGCACAGCTTGCACTGTGCAACGAACTAGGTGAGATCTTTCGGTGTTGGAATCATTTACATGGCATAATCCCCTTTTTGACTGGTCCTTCTCAGTAGTCAGTAATATTGAATCATACTGTACAGATCCATATACACAAATATACGTGGTATAAGTAGAGGGAGTAGGAATAATTTGCTGAAACTTCTGCCTCTCTACTTGTTAGGCACCGGGCATGGTAAGAGAATTGGAGTAATGTGAATGCTACCTTCTTTTTCAGTATTATTTGGAATTTGATTGTAGGTGCGAGATCACGGAATTGCGTGCTAATCAATATTTGTTCCTCTGAGGTTCTTCTAAACAGGAAGCTGTACCGTCGGTTCTGGGGTGAAGGGGACCAAATCTTGGCTAATCTATTATATTATTAAAGTAAAGACAAAATGAGCTACCACGTTCGCTCTCAAAGATAGAAATTTCAACATTAATTGGAGAAAAAAGAGAAAGGTCCACACTATTGATAGTGGTAGGTCTAGATTATAACTGTCTAGATCAAAAGAAAGAGTCTATGTCAAATACAATCCAAAAAACCAAAATTCGGAATAAAATGCAAAATAAAATTAGAAAGTTGATTTCCATCCAGATTCCTAAGTAAAATTTTAAAAAAATAATTCAGAATAAAAATTAAATAAAAACTAACAATTAGATTTGTATATGAATTCCAACAACAAAATAACTGAAATTCGAATTAAAAATAAAATAAAATAAGCAATTTGATTACAATCGAAATTCTAAATTAAAAATCTAAATAATTGTAAATCACAATAAAATTTAAACAAAAAAAGCAATTGGATTTACGTATATATTCCAACCAATAAAACTAAAATTTAAAATAGAAAACAAAAAAAATTTGCAATTTAATTTCCATACTATTTCAAAATAATTCCTTAAATAAATAAAATTCAGAATAAATTAAATAAAATTAGACATTTGGTTTCCACACAAATTCCTAAGTAAAATATCTAAATAAATAAAATTTAGAATACAAATTAAATAAATATTAGTAATTGGATTTCTACACAAATTCCAACAAAAAATTAATTGAAATTCCAAATAAAAATATAATAAAATTAGCAATTTGATTTCAATATGAATTCCAAAGTGAAATCCCTAAATAACTATAGTTGCTAATAAAAATTATCAATTTGATTTGTATACAGCTTTCAACAAAAAATAATTGAAATTTTTAGTAAAAATCAAAATAAAAATTGCAATTTGATTTCCATACAATTGCAAAGTAAAATCCCTAAATAACTAAAATTCAGTATAAATTAAATAAAATTATCAATTTAATTTGTATATGAACTCCTATAAAAATAACTAAAATTTTCAATAAAAATAAAATTTACAAGAAGGATAGCGTGAATAGTATTGGAGAAGACCACGAAAGAGAACAATGATGTCGATTTGTCTGACAAGAAGGTATTGATCCACTGAAAAGTGAAGAGCTAAGGCGATAGCAGGAGAGATGGGGACAATGTCATGATGCCCACCTTAACCGTTAGATAAGGATAATGTTGTACTACTCGTCAAAGTCGTTGAAGAGAAAGCTCAGAGTCAAAGGAGTCAAGGGCCATGATGACAAGTTCTGAGTGTTAGCATTGTTAAAGAAGTCAGTGTCCAAATAAGCTCGATAATAGAAAAATTTTAGTAGAGAGGAGATTAAACTTTACATTGTAGATGAGCTATAATGATATGGGGGTCCCAGGTAGTTAGGAGCGTACCATCTCTGGTAAGGAACACGATGTCACCTACAATGGCGAGAAGATTCTCTATATCATTAGACGGTGACTAAAGCAGATATACTAATATAAGTGAACATGTGAGATCACTGGGGTTAGTGAGTAAGCCATAGAGTTAAGGTAGCCAATGTTGAAAAAGAGGAGAGATTGATATGGGAGAAGAGAGACATCAAGTACGTATAACATCATGCATGTGTATATACATGTATGCATATGTATAAATAGAAACATAGACGTACAGAAGTAGAGAAGCAAGGAACTCAAAGTACATATGGCACAACCGTGGGGAATATGCTTAGAGTCTCCCGAGAAAGCGTGACAGGTGTTTTCGACAGGGATCATCAACAAGTGCATGTGTATGCATGTTTGATGTTGTAACAATCATCATTAAGCAATAATTGAGAAGAAAAAATTGAGAAGAAAAAGATAACTATGTGGTTAGATAATTATGTGGTAGAGTATTGTATTGGAATATGTAGCAGCTAGGAGATTATATTGCAATGGTTAAGAGAAATCGGTCAAGAATTAGTCATGCTATTGGAGGTTGAAGCAGAAAAATCATAATGACAAGAAGAGATAGAAGACATACGGTTTGGTGGGACAGCTGGCATGTGAAGGATTATAAGTTCAAGGTAGGTCGTGCCATTATGCATCGGTGTATGCGTGAGCAATATACTCTAATGCCATATAAACTAATAAGATTGCCTCACATATAATTAACATATTATTTTTAGATTAAATAGAGGTATATGCCCATGTATACATTTTAAAAAAGAGTAACTAATGGAGAAAGAATAGAGACGTGTAGTTAGATGATTTATGCATATAGAGAGTGTTTATTTGTTTAAGAACCTCAATCAATCAAGCTCATATTTCAAATATATTTCTCAAGTTGTATTTTTCTTCAAATTTCTATTATCATTTTCAATGTTTATGATGTGTTAAAATCCTAAATAGCCTATAAAACATATTCTTGAACATTTAAGTTATATAATTTAAGACTAAAAATTTGAAATAAATCTAGGTGTGCAAATGCGCAGGCCACCTTGCTAGTTCTGATTATAAAAACGGCCCTGATGAAATGACCAAACGTATTAGTGACCCTAAGATGCTAGCTAATCGTCATAAATTAAACTTCCTTATCTGAGCAGCCGCTCCCTCCCTCCCTTATCTGAATTTACTTTCAGTTCTACCAGATGATGGACAGGTCACTACTGTGGGAGCTCAACTGGGCTTTTGCTCCTATGATTAGCAGTTATGTATTCATGAAATTTCAAATCTGAGGAAGAATGCATTGTTTTTTTAGAACAGGAAGAATGCATTATTGCACAGCTAGATTTGTTCAGGAAACAACTGTAGTAGAAGTCTGAAGAATCCTTTTGTCAATTGAGATTTTACAGTGTTATGTGTATCACACTTCAGCTTCATATTAATACAAGAAATAATTTTTTTCCTAAAGGAGATTAAAAGGATCCCCGATTGGCCAGTCAAAGAAAGAGGCAGTGGTTGTCATTGGCTAGAGGTAAAAATTATGCCTGGGTACCATGCCAGGCTATGTGCGTTCCCTGTATGAGGCTTAGAGGAACAAGAATTTGAGTGCCAGGGATTTGTTAAGATTCGTTATAACAGTAAGTACTCGAAAATCTCATTCATTTTAGCATAATTCAGAAAGTCTCATTTGAACAGCCCCTCCATGGCCTCAATTTGCTACCTAAAAACTCAAATTAGTCTTATAAGTTATAATCCAATATACTCCACACACACACACACACACACACACACACACACACACACACACACACACACTAGCGAGTAATAATAAACCAATAGCATTGCAAATTTGCAGGTCCATGAAGAAAAAGAATGGCCGCAATAACACTTCTCAGTTCAGCCAAGATTGTTCAGTAAACAGCTGGATCGTCATCCTGAAGAGTCTTCTGGTAACCGAAGCAGTGGTGGGACCAGGAACTGAATATAGGGAAGACTAAACAGGGATAACAAAAGCAACAAAAATTCACATAACAATATCTCTACACTCCAATATGGCTGGTGACCTGGTGTGACTAAGCAAACTAGGTATTACATTTTTTGTGTGCCAAATACAAAAGATTGATGCATGCTTTGAAAGAGGGAAATCATAAAAGACTAGAACTCCATCTCCACATAGTTTTTGCATATTATATACAGTATAATATTCTTACTAACAAGTAAAGCTAAGAACAAGAAATATTGAAATATCATTAATTTGCAATGATTTATCGATCATCAAGATTATTATTAAGTCCCACTGCTTGCTTCCTCGCCACCATTGTCGGGCAGTCGAGACGTCGATGCAGCAATCTAAAAATTGGAAAGATGTTATGACCTCATAATTTGTGGCTAATTATCAATAAAGTAAGACTTATGAGATACAGAAGATAGATGACATAATAAAAAAAAATTGCATAGTCATCCATCAAGAGTAGACGCCGCCCACTAGTTGTGCGTAAAGGGTTTAGGTTTTGATACTTGTTATTAATTAAGTTAATTAAGAGGACTCAGTATCTACTAATTAATCACTGCACTCTCAATACATGTCTGTAAATTTGTTGGGTGGGCCAGCCCCGATCGCCCCCCTTCTCTCCGCCACTGAACCGAAGGCTTACACATCGTGCGTGCGTTATACGTGCGCTATAGTCTAATCGCACGTTTCCTGTGGACCAATCCTGGCCGTAGAAACCGCGCTGCAATTTGCAGGGAATAACCGTGTAGATTGGCTAGATTCTGCTTGAATCTCACGACTATAGCTTGCTAAGCTTCAGGGCTCCTCCTTCCCTCGCCGACTCCGCTATAAATTGCGCTCCCTTTCCTCTCACCTGCCATTGGAACCTAAGCAACAACTACTTCCTAGCTAGCTCCTGCACTCACAAGCGTGTCAAGATTCTCAATAACCTAGCTAGGAAGAGAAGAATACCAGGAGAGGACACACAAATACTCGTACAATGGGAGGGTGCTTCTCTTCCGGATCGTACGACGAGGCCGGGTGCCGGCCGCCGAGGGTGCGGCCGAGCGACGAGGACGGCAAGTGGCCGTGCGTCGGCGAGCGGAACGTGGACACGGAGGCGGGGATCTACATCGCCAAGTTCCACCGGAACCAGTCCGGCTGCACCGAGGTGCCGCCGACGCCGGCCCCGGCCGCGGCTTGATGGAGCATGCATGCATATGGCTGGTTGGGTGATCCGGAGCTGCAGGCGAGATGATCAAGAATGGTTTGGTTTGGGTAATTATCGCGTTGCGTTCTTTCGCTTCCTTTGTTTTGGCCACGGTTAAATCTAAGGGTGAGCTACTAATGAATAAGGACACGGTTAAATCTAAGCGTGAGCTACTAACGAATAAGAGAACGGTGTAATATTAGTGTATGTACGTAGTATATATATGTAAATTTGTTCAAGATAGACTATGGTTTTGGAATGCAATATCTGTTCAAAATATTACTCTGTGTAGGATCGTATGGCACAATCAGAGGGGGTTAAATGATTATCTCCGCTTTTTACCACCTGAAATCAAAATACAACGCAGAGAAACAAAAGAAAAACAATCTGAATTACCAGATGAAAATAACGATAGTAGACTGTTTGCTCGTATGTGCTCGAAGAGCTACTATTGTTTGACTGCTCGTCTCGACCGCTCGTTACGACTGCTCGTCCCGAACGCTCGCTCTGACCGCTCGCTTACGACAACTCGTCTCGAACGCTCGCTTATGACCGCTCGCTTACGACCGCTCGCTCCCAATTGCTCGGATCGATTGCCCGCTCATTCCGATCTCTCGGCACGACAACGACACACGTGGTCGTAACCTCCTTCCGACTGGAATCCCTAGCCGTTCGACCACCGACCGAACGAGTACAAGCCAAAGACAACTCTAAGCACGTAAAACAGAGGAGGAGGAGCGATGCTCTAGAAGTCACAGGAGAACATTTTCTGGAAAGAATCAGATCTTCATCAAGTTCTTGGCTACAAAGCACCCTCACAACACCCCTAAAAACCTTCTCTACTAAGGCCCTAAAGCCTGTCCCGCTAACCTATGGCTTCCCTACTTTTATAGGCCAGCACACAAACCTGTTCAACCCGAACACCTCAAACCGTGTCTCTATTCACCTGGACACGAAATCTATCTCTTCCTCAAATCAAGAGACCTGAAACACTTACTAACACGGGTTTTAACCACCTCGTACAAGTCATGGACTCCATCCACAACTCCATACTTCACACGTGACGAAGCCTCTAGGATATCCCCACCTGTATCTCCATCGCGCACCATTAACATGTGCTCTCGCGTGAGCCCGATCACCTCGCGTGACATCCTGACCGCCTGGACCTCAGATTACCCCCTCCTAGTCCTGATCCTCCTTGTCACCGACCATAACCGTCTCCACGCCTCCACACATCATCCACCTTTGATCTCCACGTGCTCTAGCATGAGCTCAACTATTTCGCGTGACATTCTGACCGCCTGAACCTTAGATTACCCCCTCTTAGCCTCGGTCCTCCTCGTCACCGACCATGGCTGCCTCCATGCCCACCTGCATATATAAAGACCAAAGAAACCATCTCCCAGTACAAGTTCTTCCCAATTTGACCATAATCAACACACATTAGCAAAACACACCCTTGTCTATCCCTAGACAAGAACCAAACCTTCTACGACCATCCCCCAAATCATCCACGACTACACAAACTATCGCTAACTGAACCATATCCTCAGACCACTCAATACAACTGCTAACTCTGAGTACTCACCACACGCATCGCTATTGATCGACTATTGAGTATCGATCAGAAATTACAGTCGCAACACGTACTCGAAGCCTACGAGACAGACAACACTCCAACACCCGACTGCTTACCACGATCGTGAAACCACTTTTATCGAGTACCGAGTCCTCCGACTATGAGTACCTCAATCCTCAAGTACCCACCTGGTGCTACATCAATGACCATTTATCATCGATCACCACACACCGACCAGTCAACCATTGGCCTAACACGAGTACTCGACGTACTCGAAGATCACAAGAGTGAAGCACTCGTACCGACCATGAAGTCTACGAGTACTGACTGTGAAGCCTACGAAAATCGATCGCTAAGCATCCTACTACCGAAGACAGAACAATAAACTGTGAAGTCTACGAGTATCGACAAGATTACCAAATCTATGACCATGAAAGTAGTCCACTAAACCTATGACCAACAACCGCAAAGCCCTTGACTATCGACCAGTAAAACCTTCAACTATCGAGAACGACCAGTAAAATCTACGACTATCAAGTACTGTAGTTATGATTACCTGTCGTGGTCGTAAGGTCGTAGTCGTACTGCTATGGGCAAAACCAGACGTGATCGAAAGCTACCGTGGTCATAAGGTCAAAGTCGTACTATCATGGTCGAAGCCAGACGTGATTGAAAACTGTTGTGGTCATAAGCTAGATGTGGTCAAAAGTTGCCGTGGTCGTAAGGTTGAAGTCGTACTACCGTGGTTGAAGCCAGACGTGGTTGAAAGCTGCTGTGGTTGAAAGCCAGACGTGGTCAAAAGTTGCTGTGGTTGAAAGCCAGAAGTGGTCGTAGTCGTGTTTGAAGTGCTGTGGTTGGAGCATACCGTGGTCGAAGTCTGTGGTCGTTTGGCCATGCCGTGATCGTAATCTGATGCAGGAGCCAACTGAGAGCACTCGAAGCAGAACACAGACACTCGAGGGCAAAGTCTTCGATTGCAAACGATCAAGTGTTTCACAAACGTAAAATCCAAAGCAAACCAAATATCAATTATTCATCATATCTTTATTTACCAAATGTTTTGTCAATTATTTATTATCTCCTAATTTACAACCATCCACATGATCTAACACTCTGAATTGTTAGTACAGTGTAGTACACATACAGTTCTCTTTATTTTACCTGAATGCGTATGCCATACTTCCAACATATACGGATCGACCGCAGAGGAGAAGTAAGCAAGAAACTCACATTATGGTAGTTGGAATTTCATGTGTAAATTGACAGTGATAAGCTGACTCTAGAGTGACCCAGGAGAAACCGTGTTGCCCCTTTCATTTACTGAAGAAGATTCGGTTCATACGTGACCTACGTTTGAGCCTTCCTATCAAACGCCTAATTACATGCGAAGCACGATTTGTTCGACCTGATCAAAGTGCCAGTTGCATGGCACTTGCACAAAAAGGGAACGAAAAGGGAAGAAACCCAGTGGCCCTGATCATCGGTTGCATCATGCATCTGCCTTGGAATTTTGCCGTCAAATGCAGCCAAAGTCGTCCGACAATATGCAAGAGCTGAAATCCTTTCACAAATCTCTCATTCCTAGAAACTATGGCAGTGTAGATTTAGATAGAGCCTTTTCAAGTCTCAACCTTATCCATCTATCAGAGCCATTTCAAGTTTCAGCATTATGGAAAAGCTATATGCCATGCCACTAAGTTGCTAGAGTGGAAGATCATGATTCGCTAGCGATGGTAGGCTACCTAGAGGCTAGAGATCGACCAGAGTTTCTTGGTACTATGTAAAATTTTTAAAACAATTTTGTCATTTAGGAGACTTATGATAAGTCAGAACTATTGTGATTTAATCATAGTCAGCGAAAAATAATTTTCTTTTTAAAAATATCTGAATGAGGGCGCACCATCTCATATGTGATTTGTCACCTTACAACCCCTAATTGTAGGACTTGCAATGGCAACAAAAATAATAATTGTAGGACTCGTAATGTCAACGGATAAGGTGAATGATGCCTTCTCAAAATCTTCCCCTAAGTATTCAGAAATCTTTCGCTTCAGCTTCTATAGGGTTGTTCATATTAGCTTAATGGCTGATAGAATACGGTACAATATGTGAAAGTGAAAAGTAGTGGCTGATAGAAGCGGCTTATAGAAACTATGAAGTTCGTATTGGCTTCTGCTTCTGGAAGCAGAAGCCAGAAGCAGAAGCCAATATGAATAGGCTCATAGAGCTACGAAGATCAGATTTAATAATCTGAATCCAAACAATAACCAAAACAGCAAAAACTCACATAATCAACATCTAACCAGTCTGACCGCTATTGGAGGTGCAGTCTGATTGATGGGCGGTCTAACTGGCCACAAACTGTTAGTCTGACCGGCGGCCAGTTTGACCAGGCCTAGGAGCGGTCTGACCACTCTCCTGTTCCCATAATAGAAAATCAATTCGAGCCAAAACCACTTTAGTGCAAACATCAAAACCTATGTTGAAATGATGTGAAACTTTACACACACATTGTTAAGTGTCTCAAGAATCTATTACATACAAGAATCGCATGGATCTTAGCCAAAGTTTTAAATCTTTTCTCAAAATATGCAAGATCGCATCAAAATCAGGCAAAATTAAAAAACTTGAGAAACAACTTGCTCGTGGGTTAAGAACAACCAAGATGGCTCTAGATGATTTCTAACATATCACAATAAGTAAGATCACCCAAAGAATCGAAGCTAAAACCATCAAATCAAGATTTCTCAAGAAGGACTTCAAATCAAGAAAAAAATCGGACAACTTCAAAATTATGTAAACCACAGTGTCTAGATGTATGTGATCTTATCCATATGAGTTATCTCTATCACTTACACGTCATTTAAAAGCAGTAAAATCAAAAAGAAGATACAAGAGGCAAAGAACCAATACAAATAAGAGTAAGGGTGTGATCAAAATGGCTTGAGCTTTTGGCTTCAGCTTATTTTTGCACTATTCATAAATTTCGTCTTTTTCTGAACTTTTGTCTTTATTTTGAGTTTTTTTACCGGTTCTTTTTTTCCTCGTATTTGTTTACATTATACGTGATGGGCTAATATGTTTTTTCTATTTTTAAATTTTTTTAAATTTAATTATGGTAAATAAGCCTCTGTCAGCTACAGTGCTTTTTTCAGCCAGCTACAGTGTTTTCAGCCATAAGCCACGGGCTTTTCAGCCATTTTGATCACAACCTAAATCAACTAAGATAAGAATACTTCATAAGAGATGAATAAGGATGATTATATTGCTACCTGAAGATGAATATTTCACAGCTACTCCATAAGAAGGAGAAGAGAGCACACTACAACACTCATTTTTTTCTTTCAAATTCTAACCTTAGAACTGAAGAATGAAATAGTTATGATGGTTAACTAGCAAGCCTCCATCCCTAACCTATTAAATAGATGGAGCAATCAGCTCATATTTAACCTTAATAAATATTATCCACAAAAGGAAATTATGTGATAAATTAGTACTAGTTTGATCAACAGGGGTAAATGCTTTGCCTTATAAAAAATCTCAGCTGTAATCTATGATTGCAATCTTCCTTTGGAAGCCATGAGTACTCTCCCGTGCCAAGATTTATCTGCAGCTACCCCTTCCAATGCCAACTGGACAGAAAGACACACGGATGGTTCAGCTTTACAGCGTGGAGAATCCAATTAATTAATCTAACAGAGGTTAGGACATGAACATATCTATATATCTAAATGCGTAGCTTACGCCTAACAACTCTGGGCCTCTGCCCATGATTAGGATTCTGCCTAAAATTCGTTATTATATCGATGCGACATATGATTACAGCAAGTGCGCATTACATGTACGGTGGGGACTAAATTAAGTAATGAGCCAACGGGCTAGAAGTAAAGAGAGCTTGCGTTTTGCAGCTTCCATGCTCCCCTGAACTACGCAAACCCAGCTGTGGAAGGCAGTAGTAGGAGACTGGGAGTTAGGCAGCACAGCTTGCACTGTGCAACGAACTAGATGAGATCTTTCGGTGATTGGAATAGTTTACATGGCATAATTCCCTTTTTGACTCAGTAATATTGAATCATACTGTACAGATCGATTACACAAATATACGTGGTAGAGGTAAAGGAAGTAGGAATAATTTGCTGAAACTTCTGCCTGTCTACTTGTTAGGCACCGAACATGGAAGAGAATTTTAGTGATGTGAATGCTAGTATGCTACCTTCTTTTTCAGTATTTTTTGGAATTTAATTGTAGGTGCGAGATGATGGAATTGCGTGCTAATCAAGATTTGTTCCTCTGAGGTTCTTCTAAACAGGAAGGTGTACGGTCGGTTCTGGGGTAAAGAGGACCAAATCTTGCCAAGTCTGATTATAAAAACGGCCCTGAAGTGACTAAACGTATTAGTAACCCTAAGATGCTGGCTTATCGTCATAAACTTCCTTATCTTAACAGCCGCTCCCTCCATGCCTTATCTGAATTTACTTTCAGCAATGTTCTACCAGATGATGCACAGATCACTACTGTGGGAGCTCAACTGGGCTTTTGCTCCTATGATTAGCAGCTATATATTCATGAAATTTCAAATCTGAGGAAGAATGCATCGTTTTTTTAGAACAGGAAGAATGCATTGTTGCACAGCTAGATTTGTTCAGGAAACAACTGTAGAAGAGGTCTGAAGAATCCTTTTGTCAATTGAGATTTTACAGTGTAATATGTGTATCACACTTCAGCTTCACATTAATACTAGAAATAGTTTTTTTTCCACACAGAAGATCACAGCGTAAAAGGATCCCCGATTGGCCAGTCAAAGAAAGAGGCAGTGGTTGCCATCGGCTAGAGGTAAAAGTTATGCCTGGGTAGCATGCCAGGCTATGTGCTTTCCCTTTATGAGGCTTAGAGGAACAAGAATTTGAGTGCTAGGGATTTGTTAAGATTCGTTATAGCAGTAAGTACTCGAAACTCTCATTTCATTTAGCATAATTCAGAAAGTCTCATTTGAACAGCCCCTCCATTACCTGAATTTGCTACTTAAAAACTCAATTAGTCTTATAAGTTATAACCCAATATACTCCATATATATATATATATATATATATAGGAAAATTACATAAGGCACCATGGTGCCTAGGCACCAACATCCGATACACGTGTAGCGAGTAATAATAAACTAATAGCATTGCCCATTTGCAGGTCTATGAAGAAAAAGAATGGCCACAACAACACTGCTCAGCTCTGTTGGATTTTCCTCACGTGGTCATGAGCTTCATGTATCTGTAAGGCTCTGCCTCACATGGTTGTGAGCTTCGAGTACTCGTAAGACTCTGCCTCACGTGAGTTCCGAGTACTCGAAAGACTTTAGATTGCTATAGTGCTCGGAGTCTACAGTACTCGGATGAACAATGCTCGGATGAACAGTGCTCGGAGTACTCAACTCGATCTCAACTGGGTACTCGAGACTTAGACAGCTACAAAATACTCGAGTCTTGTGACTACGGAAAAACTCAAGTCACATACACTGGTCGACGACTCAGACCATCCAACTCACACGAGATCTCTTTGGAGAGAAGCACACACAAGGACTTTTTGTAGCGACAATTGCTCTGCGGCTTTTATGTTTTTCATTTATATATAGCTGAATACAAAGATGTTAATTACATAGCATTGATAGTGCTTACTACTAGAAAAACTTAACGTTACGACCAATAAATTCTCAACTAATGCAGTGCGCTAAATGTAGAGAAAACGGTTAGTAAACAGACTCTTAATGCAAAATTAACTCCTACTTCTAACCGACTTATGCATGACCGAAAGAACTTTAAACAAAGAAAATAAATATGCAGTGAAATTACTTAGGGCATCTGTAGTGTATAAAAATAGAGGGTACGGTCTTAAGCCACCTTAAGGTCAACCTTATACATTGCAGGGGTGACCTTAAGCAGGCTATAAGCAAAAAAGACTTAAGGCTAGTCCTCAAGCTAAAGACCTGGCCACAAGCATTAAAATACAATTTTTCTTTATCTGCCGAGTGGGACCGTCTTAAGGCCCCTTGGGTTATATACACTATGGAGTCGGCCTTAAGGTTTAGATGGGATCCACCTTAAGACCCCTTGGGTTATATACACTATGGATGCCCTTAACAAACACCCCTTAATTTCATTGCACCTCCTTGATTCCAATCTTGCTACGCATCTCTAGGAACTTAACTCACCTAAGAGGCCTTGTCAAGATATCTGCAAGTTGTTCACCGGAACCCCCAATCATTCCTTCTTCAACACATTGTCTGATGAAGTGATATCGAGTCTCGATGTGTTTACTACGGTCATGAAACACCGGGTTCTTGCAAAGAGAGATCATAGACTTATTACTACCTTGAGTGTCGCTTTACTAGGTTCCGTCTTTGTCAAATCAACAAATAGACGTATGAGCCAAACTCCTTGACATGCAGTAGTCGTGGCAGCAATATACTCTTCTCGCAAGAGGACAATGCTACCACCTTTTGTTTCTATGATTGCCAGCTGATCAAACTCTTACCGAGGAAGTACAACACTCCCATGGTACTCTTACAATTGTCGACATTGCCAGCCATGTCAGAGTCGCCGTAGCCAAACAACTGTGTTGAACCTTCTTCTTAGCAAAGAAACAGCCATATATCTTGTCCTAGCGATGTACCGTAGTATATGCTTCATGGCACTCTGGTGTTCTACTGTCGGCTTTTCCATGAAAAGGCTTACATAGCCTCCTACGTAGGCAATGTCCGGTCTTATGTGAACTAAATACCGAAGACTCCCCACAACACTTCTGTACCAAACAACGTCTATTGTGCAGCGATACTTTCCTTGCTTAGCTTCAGTTGTGCCTCCATCGAAACTTGACACGGATTGCAATCCCCATGGAACTTCTTTCAAGAATCTTGGATGTATAAGCTCCTTGGCTCAGTGAGATCTCGTTGTCATTTTGATCAATCTCGATGCCAAGATAATAAGTGAGTAGTCCCAAATCACTCATTATAAATTGCCAGTTCATCTCTTCCTTGAATTGGGTAATATCCTATGAGTGTGGTCCGATGATGATTAGATCATCAACATATACTCCTACCACCAAGTGTGACTTGCCTGCTCCTCGTGTGTATATGGTGTGTTTAGAGTCACTCCTGTGGATAACCAAGCGACAACAGACTTGTGTCAAGCTTGGTGTTCCACGCCTGTGGTGGTTGGCGCAACCCATAAAGGGCCTTGTGCAATCTTATCACTTTCTCTTCATGGCCCTCATGCACAAACCCCAGTGGTTGTGCAACGTAGACCTCTTCTTTGAGCTCTCTATTCAAAAACATAGATTTCACGTCCATGTGGTGGAGTTGCTAGCCCTCATGCGCCGCGATGGCCACCAGCAGCCGCATAGACTCTATATGGGCCATCGGTGCATACACCTCATTGAAGTCCACACCTTGACGCTGAACATAGCCTTTTGCAACAAGGCGCGCTTTGTGCTTCACCATGGCCCATTAAGATTTCTTCTTTATCTTGTACACCATTTGAGTTTGATCGCTCTATGACTTGCTTGGAGATCAACCAACCTCAAAGTACCATTTTCTTCAATTGATTGTATCTCCTCCAGTATTGCCTGGTGCCAGCTTTGGTACTTTTTAGTGTTGGCAAAGCTCGTAGGCTCCTCAAATGCAAAGAGAATAAGCTCACTAAAGGAGTCAGCCAACTCGTACATTGAGGTGTTGTCGTACAAGTTTTCCAATATGTGGTAGTGTTGTGGCCCTTCAATGTTGAGGTCGATCCCTTTGGTAGAGTAGCAAACTCCACCTCCTTTTCTGAAGGTACAGCTGGGGTCGGTGTGCTTGGCGACGATGATGGTGTCTGCTGGTTCACATCGGCTTCACCACTGGATGCTATGTGTGTTGGTGTGGACTGATCCGGCATCTCGATGGATTCTTCACCTGCACTTGGGTGAGACAAGTATTCAATTGTAAATGTCTCACCAAGTTCCGGAGTACTGTTAGTTCAAGGAGACCAAGCTCTGATACCACTTGTTAGATCGAGAAGACCGACTAGAGGGGGGTGAATAGGCGGTCTAAAAAATTCTTCTCTAATTCATCATCAATTTCTATTTGGCTAAACCAAATAAATAATGCGGAAGCTTAACTCAAAAAGGTTTAGCATAAATAACACCTAAAACAACCGAGTTCACCTAAGTGCACCAACAAGATAAACCTATGTCAAGGTTAGAAATTCTAGGATGATAAGCAATCAATTTAATTCTATGAATGTAAATTGCTTGAATGTAAATTGAGCACAAGAAAACAAATTACAATTGACACAATTGGTTTTTACCGTGGTGATCAGAGAATTGCTGGTCTACCCTAGTCTATATTAAGGTTAGCCCAAACGAATTGGGCTGGCTCCATAAATTAAGCCAAAACACCTTAATCTACTAAGGTTGCTCTTCCTCCACTCCGTAGATTGTGAGCACCACACCACTCACAATTCACCGGGTCTTCTCACAAGCTTCTTGAGAAGATCACCGCGCACGATGCCTCCAACGTCGTCAAGGAGTCAGTAAATTCCAAGAGTAATACGTCAAGCCCCTCGCTTGACTCTCACCACGTGCAACGAATGCACACCGCTTAAGTGGATACTGAATCTACTTCTAGATGCAACACATGCAATCCTGAGCCTTCCTTCTTACTCATAACGTGCAACACATACATAATTGAGAGGAGGACCTCACACTAGTTCAAGAGAGTGAAATAGAGTGAAGCATTACTCTCTCCAACTGGCTACAAGGGGGTATATATACCCCACACCTCGAAACTAGTCGTTGGGATAGAAAAGTAGGATTTCTGGAAGTACCACAGGTAAACAACCAGTACTTCTGCTCCGCTCAGCAACGGTTAGAAAACTAGCCGTTGCAGACAAATCCGGTAGTTTTGACATGCAAAGTCTGGTACTACCGACTATCAAAAGTACCGCAGGACTCGAGCGGAACTACCAATTTCCTCAGAAATGAGAAGACTCCACATAGGTGTCTCTCTGGAAAAAATGTACTGCACATGAGCTGGTCATTTTGAAACTCGAAAGTACTACGCACACAGAGCCGATAGTATCGCTTGCTGGTCGGACGCTCACATAGAGCCAAAACTTTCGATCGTCGACTATGCTGGTCCTCGACCATGTTGGATGATTCGGCCATTCAGGTCTCTGACCACATTGTTCGATTCGACCACATAGGTCTCTGACCACGCTGTCCGGATCAATCACATAGGTCTCCGACTACGTTGATCTTTGACCACGCTGGTCTCCGACCACATTGGTTTCGACCATGTCGACCATATCGATCTTTGACCACATCAATCTTCGATCACACAGATCTCCGACTACCATATCGATCTTTAACCACATTGTATCAATCATATCAGTTCGACCATGTTGGTTTCGACCACATAGGTCTCGACCACTTCAGTTCCGACCACGCTAGTCTCAATCACACAGATCTCGACCACATTGGATCCGATCGTCTTGGTTCAACCACGTTGGTCTTCAATCACACAGATCTCGACCACATCTGTTTCGACCATGCTGGTTTCGATCACATAGATCTAAATCATATTGGTTCCGACCGCACTGGTTCGACCACTCTAGTTCGACCATATCAGCCTTCGACTATGTCGATCTTCGATCACACATGTCATTAATCACGTCAATCTTTGACCACATTAATCTTTGACCACTTTGGTTCAACCAAGTCGGTTTCGACCACTCTGGTCCTCGATCACGCAGGTCTTCGACTACCAGCGAACATGGTAGTCCCATGATTACAACGCTGGTAATTCCGTTCAGCGGTAGTATCGTAGAATACACTGTGGTAGTTCTGATTTCCCTGAGAAGTGCATATACTTCAATAGATTTATAAAACACATTTGTAAACTATAGTATCATGCACACAAGGATTATCTATAATGTTCAATAAGTTGCAAAATATATTTGCACACTTTTAGAATCATAACACACGGATTATATATATGAGCTTCATCCACTTGCAAAACACATTTGCAAATATAAATCTCATACTACAAAGAATGGAAACATGAATTTCAAACACTTGCAAAATACATTTATGTAGGACCGAAATGGCGACAGAGGGGGGTGAATGTCGTCTTTTAAAAAAAATTTGTCCCCGAGTTTCCTCACCCATTTCTTCTCCAATAGCTATAAAAGCTACGAAAAAGAAAATAAATGCTCACAGACAAAAGATGAACAAGCAAAAGATACTAACTTAGTGAGCATAGCCAAGGACATAAAAACCATTTCATTTTTGAAGCACAGATCAATGTACGTGGTTACCCACAAGAGAAAGCATGAAGGCATCTACACTCTAAAAGAGATTGCTGATTTTTTCGAAATGCAAACAGCAGACAGCGGAAGAGAAGAAACTTGAAAAGAGCATATACTGCTGCCAACAACTAAAACAAAGGAGCTGCATATTTTTTTTTCTCTGCCGACCAAGTGCTCTGTTCACTGCCGCAAGCAGGTAGCAGGATTTTTTAGAAAAGCAACAGCAGCCGGCAAGACTTCAGTCAAAAAAAATGGCAGCATACAGGCAACGCTTAAAAAAAAGAAGTGCATTTGGATCAATGGCCATTCAGCAGGAACTGAAGAAGGCAACAAATGACTGCCGAAAAATTGCAGGAAATTAAAATACTAGTAGCAGCCAAAAAGAACAAAAATAGATGACAAACAAATTACCAAAAAAAATTAAAACATGCTCGGCAGACAATGCTAAAAGGAGGCAAATTTGAGCTCCTACTAGAAATGCATGAGAGAGCATGGTATAAAAGAGCCTTCCCAAAGCAAAGATTGGAACCTACAGACTTTAGAAAGGGAATCACAAAAGAAAAGCTAAACCGAAAAAGGTGATTGCCTGGCAAGAAATGATACTCGCAAGAACCAAAGCCAAACAACAAAAAGAAAAGACTTGAACGGAGCCTACGCTATTCGGATCAAGGACTAATACTTCAACCAGCTATACTCTAGGGACCTTAAGGATCTCCCCATCATAGAGTAAGCACAAACTGCAGCCTCACATCAAAAACTGAGATGAAAAATATGAGCACAAACACAGAAGAGAGCAAACAAAAACATCCTCATATCTAGATGAAGATACATGGACAAATACAATCTCAGTTCATATCTCTCAATCTCATACACTAACTACGTCCCCATACGCCCGGAGAGCATAGAGAGAAACTCTCACCTCCTCTCTTCCTCTCTTTCTCAATTTTCATACATGGAGAGAACCAAATGAAACCCTAATTCTTACACACACTCTCTCAAAATTTCAGCACACATCTCCCTCTCTATTTATAGCCTCCACTAATGGGTTTGCATCATGCTTTACCCATTAGGCCTTCAACAACTCGGCGCTTTATCCAAACCCGCTTCCTTTTGTGCCGCTTTGCGTTTTTACCGAAACGCCCCTCGCGCACCTTCCAGGAAGCTTCGTCATCCCTTGCCTCGCAAGCCACGCAGCTTCGCCGTCTTCGGCACACCTCGACCATTCTGACCTTAGCGCCACCTGCGCCTAGTCCGGTCCATCGTGCCTCGCCACGACTCCACCTCGAGTCCACGTCGTCTTCGACACATCCCGACCGTTCTGACCTCAGCGCCACCTGCGCCTAGTCCGGTCCTCCGTGTCTCGCCACGACTCCACTCGATGTCCTGCAACCACACAGACAAGAAACATGTCAAATAACACCGCTCGTCACATGAAAGCGTAAATAGCATCAAAACACCATACATACGCATGAAGAAGTCCAAACCTGTCGAATCACTGGAATATACATCTTAAATCCATACGACCAAGTTTGACCAAGTCCAACCGAGCCCGTTGCACTACGCAACGTCAAGGTCCGAACCACCCCAAACCAAACTCGACTTTCCTAAACCTATGTCAATTACTCATCATACACACGGGATGACCTCCACATGGTCTCTCAATTTATAATAGATAGTCCCATGCTAACATGAGTCACAACTATTTGCAAAACACTTGCAAAATACATTTATAATAGATAGTCGCATGCTAACATGAGTCACAACTATTTGCAAAACACTTTCGCAAATACAAGTCTCATGCTAAGGAGAACTAGAGCAAGTGAGGTTGATATATTAACAAATGATGAGATTCAAGTTACTATATATGACCCCTCTTAATAGTACGACAATTTATACTAGCAATCTGGTCTTCCAACCAAACATTAAGATCAGTAAAAAACTAGGAATATATCCTTAACCCTAGCTAGTCATACCTTTGCCTTGCACATCCCCTTGAAGATTGATGACTCACATCTACACTTTAAGTCCGGGTTATCGTCTTTACATGCATCAACACATGATGCATCCTTCACTTGACCTCCATCAACACATGATGGGTCTTCACTTGACTTGATAATCAACACATGATCATTTTCTTCTAGATATGCATCAACTCATGATGCATTTTCTTCTTGATCACCTTCAACATATGATGCCATCTTCCATCTTGACTTGATGATTTTCAACCCCATGAAGTCATTCTCATTTGTGGAATCTAACACATTCATCCAACTTATGAAAAATGTTAGTCTACAAATTAATTGCAATTAATTACCAAACTTCACAATTAGCACATAATGGAGGGGCTAGATTCTACAATTTTCTTTTTTCGTAATTCATGACAATCTCAACAAATAATGAGATATAAATTGAATTATGAGTATATAGCATATACACAACAATTGTATACTTTAGAATAAGCTTTCAAAGCAAATCTTACTCATTTGGTTGTCATTAATCATCCAACCATTAACACATAATGGAGAAACTAGATAACAACCCTATTATGAGTATATATGAATCACACAAGCTATATATATACTCACAGGATATATTTCAAAGGAAAGATCCAAAGTATGTATATTAAAGGAAACATGGATTAATACTTATGAAACCACAAATCATAGAGTAAACTCCCCTTAAATGTGTGTATACAAGTATGTGTAATGAAGACATATGCACATATTTATTTTAGACTATTTGTAGAGCTCATTCTATATTTTGGATCCAACGAATGCACTAATATATAAGAATGTGATTTTGAATGCATACCTCTTTTTTTTCACCTTTTCATCTAAATGAGACTAACCAATATCATAATAAATAAATATACTAGTCTCACAATTATATTTGTCATTATCACCAAGACCAATTTAATGGAACTTAAACTTACAAGTACGCAGATCATTGTGGGCATTCTAGTCCCATTTGGCCTCATCGAAAATTGCATCATGTGTCACATGAACCCACTTGCTCACAAGATCATATGCCTGGTATGCCTCGGCGCTAGGCTCATATCCAATGAAGACCATCCGCATACTCCAGTCTTCAAACTTCTTCAGGTTCGACTTCATCGTCTTGATATGCACCATGCACCCGAACGTGCGAAGATAATGCACGTTGGGCCATCGGCTGTGCCATGCCTCAAATGGAGTTTTCACTTCAAGGCTTTGAGTTGGGGATCGGTTGAGGATGTACACCGTCGTAGAGACTGCCTCCCCCCACAACATGGTCAGCATGTCATGCTCCTTACCATCGCAACTACTGTTTGATTGCGTCGCTTGACCGTGCCATTTTGCTGTTGTGAGTATGGTGCGGTGAGATGATGAACGATGCCTTAATTTGCGCAATATTTCCCAAAACTCTGCAGATGTGAACACTCCTGGATCAGTGCGCAGCACTCGAAGCTTCCTTCTGGCCTCCAACTCAATGCCTACATGGAAGCGCTTGATTGCTTCAGTTGCCTCATCTTTAGCTTTGAGAAGAACCAGCCACGCGAATCGACTGGAGTCATCGACTAGAAGCAGAAAGTAGTGTCTGCCTCCAAGTGTTGCCAGCATAATTAGTTTGTAGATATCACCATGTATGAGATCCAGTACTCGATCAGCTCGGTACTTGGCCTCGTGAGGAAATGAGGCTCGTCATTGCTTCTCAGCCAAATAGCTTGTGTACAATTGATCAACCTGATCAATTTGTGGTAGAACTCGAACCATTTCTTACTGGCCAGCCTCTAGAGTGAGCAGAAATTCAGATGGCCAAAGTGTTCATGCCATCGCCACACTTATAATTATTGTTTGGTACCCAATCTCGTCGAGCTGCCCAACACTTATAATGGTGCTGGACAGTCGAGGTATGTAGTAGACGGTTGTTAGTTCACGATGCTCACCGGTGCAACATATGAACAAAATCGTCCTGCGCCCACAGATTTCCACATCTGACTCATCATCGAACTTCACAATTCCATTCACTAACATATCTTGTTCGATGAAGGCCGATCAGCACCCGGTCATGTGGTTGGTAGCTCCGGTGTCCAGGTACCACTTGTCATCCTTCTCATCATCAACACACCCAAGATTTACCCGCACATGGACTTCATTGAGAACGACAGCCTCAGGCTTTTGCTGCGGTAGCTTTGTCAGTGCACACACTTTTGCCATTAATAGAGTAGGTTTCTCTTCTTGAACTTGCACCACATGCACCTGCTCCTTCCTCTCTTGGCGAGGCTTGCGACAATCTCTAGCAAAGTGTCCAAAATTGTTGCAGTTAAAGCACTTTATCTTGGTCTTGTCATGTCTGCTTCCTGGAACTTCCTTTCCATCAGAATTCCCCTTGGATTGATGCCTGTGCTTCCCACGGTTTTGGTCACAGCCAGGCCACTGAGACTTGACTCCAGATGAAGACGTCTCAGTTTGTGGCTTGCTCTTAAATCGTGCCATCCACTCTTCTTCAGTCATGAGCAGGCGGCCTCCTCCTTCTCCTCCATCACCAGCTCCCATCCAATCTTCGACGCCTTTGAAATGCCCAGTGAGCTCCTCGACTGTCATGGTGTTCAGATTGAGTAACTATTCAATGGAAATGGCAATGTGGAAGAATTTCAGTGGAACAGCCCGCAGAAATTTCTTGACCACTTTATCTTCCTCCAGTTGTCACTGAGGTGCGAATATTGTTCACAAGCCTAGTGAGACATATGAAAAAAATCATCAATCGTCTTGATCTCCTTCATACGGATATCTTCAAAGTCAGGACGTAGAGTCTGGACCCTTGCCTCCCGCATGCGATCAACACCGATTAGCATGGTGCGAATGACCTCCCACATCGATTTGGCCATGTTCTTGGCAGCCAACGATCCTAGCATCTCCGGTGGCATGGCCTATAGAATGGCGGCCAATGCCATCCTATCCATCCGATACTCTGCGCCACCTAGTTTGACGCCCTCCCAGACTCCCTGATCATGCAGGGTTCACTCTCATCAAGAGTGGCTAGTCGTTGTAGTTGGTACACATGAGGATAAGGTAGCATAGTATGACGCCAGCCTCCTTTAGCGCCGTCTGCGCCATCATGTCGTGGTCACTACCAAGAACCACCGTGCGACACACACTGGTTGATGACTCATATCATTCAACTCACACGAGATCTCTTTGGAGAGAAGCACACACACACAAGGACTTTGTGCTGCGACAACTGCTTTGCGGCTTTTCTGTTTTTTTCATCTATATATAGCTGAATACAAAGATGTCAATTAAATAGCATTGATGGTGCGTTACCACTAGTAAAATTCAATGTTACGACCAATAAATACTCAATTAATGCCAGAGTGTAAATGCAGAGAAAACGGTCAGTAAATAGACCCTTAATGCAAAATTAACTTCTACTTTTAATCAACTTATACATGACCGAAAGAACTTTAAACAAAGAAAACAAATATGCAGTGAAATTACTTAACAAGCTCAGCCAAGATTGTTCAGTAAACAGCTGGATCGTCGTCCTGAAGAATCTTCTGATAACCGAAGGCCTACACACCGTGCGTGCGTCATACGTGCGCTACAGTCTAATCGCACGTTTCTTGACCGTACAAACCGCGCTGCAATTTGCTGGGAATAACCGTGCTGATTGACTAGATTCTGCTTGAGTCGCACAACTAGCTAACTTGCTAAGCTTCAGGGCTCCTTCTTCCCTCGCCAACTCCGCTATAAAGTGCGCTCCCTTAGCTGAGATTGGAACCTAAGCAACAACAACTTCCTAGCTAGCTAGCTCCTGCACTCACAAGCGTGTCAAGATTCTCAATAACCTAACTAGGAAGAGAAGAATACCAGGAGAGGACACACAAATACTCGTACGATGGGAGGGTGCTTCTCTTCCGGATCGTACGAGGAGGCCGAGTGCCGGCCGTCGAGGGTGCGGCCGAGCGACGAGGACGGCAAGTGGCCGTGCGTCGGCGAGCGGAACGTGGACACGGAGGCCGAGAAGTACATCGCGAACTTCCACCGGAACCGGTCCGGCTGCACCGCGGTGCAGCCGAAGCCAGCCCCGGACGCGGCTTGATCGAGCATGCGTGCATATGGCTGTGCATGGATCGGGTGATCCGGAGCTGCAGGCGAGATGATCAAGAATGGTTTGGTTTTGGTAATTATTGCGTTGAGTTCTTTCGCTTCCTTTGTTTAGGCCACGGCTAAATCTAAGGGTGAGCTACTAATGAATAAGAGAACTGTGTAATATTAGTGTATGTACGTAGTATATATATATGTAAATTTGTTCAAGATAGACTATGGTTTTGGAATGCAACATCTGTTTAAAATATAACTCTGAATTGTTAGTATAGTGTAGTACACATGCAGTTCTCTTTATTTTACCTGAATGCGTAAGCCATACTTCCAACATATACGGATCGACCGCAGAGGAGAAATAAGCAAGAAACTCACATTATGGAAGTTGGAATTTCATATGTAAATTGCATGCATGATATACTCTGGTGACCAGCAGTGAAACTAGCCATCTGGTATCCTCATTCAGGTTAAGTAACCGATGCATTGCTAGCTTGATGATCCAGACATTCAGGTACATGATGATTAGGTATCTTCCATCGAAAGAACTGCTCGCTCATCGCCCGCCGTGATCAACGGAGCATGGTCACCGGTGATTTCACTCACCAAGTTGATATCTTCCAGTTCGGTTATTTCACTCACCAAGTTAAAATATCAACTGACTCTGAAGATAAACGCTCTTCAGTAGCCGGAGAACTTATGGGAAGGACTAGAACAATGATAAGCTAACTCCAGAGTGACCCAGGAGAAACCGTGTTGCCCCTTTCGTTTACTGAAGAAGATTCAGTTCATACGTGACCTACGTTTGAGCCTTCGTATCAAACGCCTAATTACATGCGAAGCACGATTTGTTCGATCTGATCAAAGTGCCAGTTGCACGGCACTTGCACAAAAAAGGAACGGAAAGGTTCATATGTTAGAGCCCTAAGTTATACGACGGCACTTGCCATGGCTAAACCCTTAGCCACTCCCTCACTTTTATATGTTAGAGCCCTAAACTGTGTTCATGTCAAACATAGACATCTCAAACCGTGTTCATAACAATCTGGACATGCAATCCTATCTCTTCCGAAAATCAAGGAACCGAAACCCTTCCAAACACAGGTTTTAGTCAATCTCTCATTCTTTCTGGTTATGGATTCCATCCGCAACTCCTAATTCAACACGTGATGAAGTCTTCAGGACAACACCTCTTGTATATTCATCACGCTTCATCAACTCTCGTATCGAAGCCTTTAGGTCCATACCTCTTGTAACTTCTCTAGACATCATCACCTTGTGTCAAAGCCTCCTGGACCGTACCACTCGTACTTTCTTCATGATTCACCACTTTTGATCTCCATGTGCTCCAGCGTGAGCCTGACCACCTCACATGATATCCTCAACCGCCTAGACCTCGGACTTGCTCATCCTAGTCCCGGTTTTTCTTATCACCGATCATGATCATCTCCATACCCATCTGCACATGCAAAGACCAAATAATATTTTTTTGGCATAAGTTCTCCACAACTTGACCGTCATCAGCACACACACTCGAAACACACCCTCATATATCCATAGACAAGAACCAAACCATCCACGACCACTAATCAGGTCGTCTACGACCACACATCCCATTGCTATCCAGAAATCTGTTTCAGACAACTTATTGTGACCGCTAGCTCATCGAGTACTCGAAAACTACAAGTACTCAGGAATTCCCAAAACTTCACTCAAAACACTCGAGAAAACATACGCATCGCTACCGACCACAGAGCCATTGAGTAACGACTACCGAGTACTTCTAACTACCAAGTACCATGACCATCTTATCACTGAGTACTTTCATCTTTCAAATACCGAATCCTTTGAGTACTGTTCACCGATCACCAACCATTATGTACCAGCCAATCATACTATTGGCCTAACATAAGTACTCAAAGTACTCAAAGATAGAAAGAATTAAAGCACTTGTAGCGACCATGAAATCTATGAGTACAAACAATGAAGCCTATGAAAATCGATCACAAAGTCTTCGATTTTTTACCACAAAGTCTACGACTACCGATCAAAAAGTCTAAGACCATCGACCAATAAAGCCTACGACCACCGATCACAAAGTCTAAGGCCACCAACTAGTAAAGTTTATGACTACTGATCACAAAGTTTAAGACTACCGATCAGTAAAGTCTACGACTACTGATCACAAAGTCTAATACCACCGACCAATAAAGTCTATGACTATCGATCAGTAAAATGTATGACTATCGAGTATCGACCAGTAAAGTCGATGAGTATCGAGTATTGACCGCAAAAAGGCTATGACTATCGAGTATCGATCAGAAAAGTCTACGAGTATCGACCAGTAAAGTCTTCGACTATCGACCGGGTCTGTATTTATGACCATAGAAATGGACTATAGTTACGACTATGGAAAAGTACTGTAGCTATGACGCGTTTGCTGGTCGAGATCAAAGCTTACCGATTACCTGGCGTGGTCATTCTGCCATAGTTGAAAAGTCCGTAGTCGACGACTACTGCGGTTGAAGCCGGACGTGGTCGTAGTCGGACATGGTCGAAGTCGGACGTGGTCGTAGTCGGACGTGGTCGAAGCCGGACGTGGTCGAAGTTGTTGAAGTCAGACCGTGATCAAAATACTCTGGTCAAAAAGTGATGAGGCTGAAGTACCATGGTCGGATTGCCGTGGTCGAAGCCAGACATGATCGTAGTCGGACACGGTCGAAGTCTGACATGGTCAAAGTCGGACTTGGTTGAAGTTTGATGTGGTCGAAGCCGGAAATGATTGAAGTCTACCATGATCGAAGTCTGACATGGTCGAAGTCTGTAGTGCTCAACTTACCGTGATGGAAATGCCATGGTCAAATCCTAACATGGTCAAAGATTGCTGATCGGACAAAGTCATTTGGACCACCCAGCGTAGAGTTGTTCGGACCAATGATATAAGGCCGTTCAGACCACTGACTGCCAAACATGGTCAAAGCCATGGTCGCCATGCATTGAGCGACTGCCATAGTCGAAATACGGATGTGGTCAAAGACGGCTGCCCTAAAAACTCAAATACAAAAGCGCATTAACCAGAACTTACACAAATGCAAATTCGAATAAACCAAATGTCAATTATTCATCATCAACAACATGCACGACCATCATATGATCTCACAACTATGTAATTTTTTTTGAAACAATTTTGTTATTTAGGAGACTTATGATAAGTCAAAACTACTATGATAAGTCAAAATGAATTGGTTAGAATGGTTAGCTAGTAAGCCTTTATTTCTAACCCATTAAATAGATGGAGCAAGCAGTTTATATTTAACTCTAATGGATACTATCCACAAAAGGAAAGTATGTGATAAATTAGTACTAGTTTGATCAAAAGGGGTAAATACTTTTCCTTATAAAAAATCTCAGCTGTAATCCTATGATTGCAATCTTTCTTTGGAGGCCATGAACTCTCCTGTGTCAATATTCATCTGCAGCTACCCCTTCCATTGCCAACTGGACACAAAGATATGGATGGTTCAGCTTTACTGCGTGGAGAATCCAATTAATTAATCCAACAGAGCTTAGAACATGAACATATCTATATATCTAAAAACGTAGCTTACGCCTAACTACTCTGGGCCTCTGCCCATCATTAGGATTCTGCCAAAAATTCGTTATTATGATCGATGCGACACTATGATTAGAGCAAGTGGGGACTAAATTAAGTAATGAGCCAAAGGGCTAAAAGTGAAGAGATCTTGCAGTTTGCAGCTTCCATGCTTACCTGAACTAGGCAAACCCAGGTGGAAGGCAGTAGTAGGAGACTGGGAGTTGTAGGCAGCGCAGCTTGCACTGTGCAAGTGGGCGGATCCACATCTTGAGCAGCCTAGGCTCCAGTCTGGGACGGACGATATTTATCAGTGTAAAGTCTAGGTAAGTCCTAGTAAATTAAGTGCAGCACAACTTTTCCTTCCAGCTCAGGTAATAGTGGCCTCTGACCCTCCCTAGCCTGGGGCGTGATAAAATTCTAGATCCACCCAGTGCAACGAACTAGGTGAGATCTTTCGGTGATTGGAATCATTTACATGGCATAATCTCCCTTTTGACTGGTCCTTCTCACTAGTCAATGTTATGAATAGCGCTTGTATTCATATGAGGCCAATGGGCCAGAATATATACACAAAGTACAAGTGGTAAATATGCAAAGAACCCCTCATAACAATGGGGAATAACAAACTATACATATCTCTAACACCCCCCCTCAAACTCATGGTGGATCAACAACACTGAGTTTGGAGATGTAGAAGCTATGCTGTGCTCGAGTCTGGGCCTTCGTGAAGAAATCCGCTATCTGAAGCTCCGAAGGCACATACTGAAGAGTAATCATCTGATCATGCACACAAGACCTCATGAAAGAAGCATCAACACCAATATGCTTGGTGAGCTCATGCTTCACAGGATCACGAGCAATACTGATAGCACCTGTACTGTCTGACAAGAGAGGGGTCGGTGTAGTGACAGAAACACCAAAATCCTCAAGTAACCACCGTAGCCAAGTAATCTCTGCTGTCAAGAGAGCCATAGCTCGCAACTCAGCCTCTGCACTCGAACGGGACACTGCAGTCTGTTTCTTCGTCTTCCAGGCAATAAGGGAACCACCAAGAAAAACACAGTAAGCAGAGATAGACCGGCGATCAGAAGGATCGCTGGCCCAAGTAGCATCCGAATAGGCCTGAAGCTGTAAAGAGCTGGAACGTGGAAAGAAGAGACGGCGAGAGATAGTCCCGCGAAGGTATCGCAGAACTCGAAGAAGGTGGCTGTAGTGGACCTGAGTGGGAGCGGAAACAAACTGACTCAGAATATGAACTGGATAAGTGATATCCGGACGAGTAACAGCAAGGTAGACAAGACTCCCAACAAGATGACGATAGCGAGTCGGATCAGAAAGAGGCTCGCCATCAGAGAGTCGGAGGTGAACATTGAGCTCCATGGGAGTCTCAACAGTACGCTGATCAGTGAGAGAGGCGCGATCAAGAAGATCCTGAATATATTTCGCTTGGGACATAAAGAAACCATCTGGAGTGGAAGTAACCTCAATCCCAAGGAAGTAACGAAGAGGACCAAGATCCGACATAAGGAACTGCTCACTAAGACGAGCCTTGACAAAGGCAATGTACTCAGAATCATCTCCCGTAATGATCATATCATCAACATACAGGAGAAGAAGAGTCCGACCACGAGACGAAGTGTGGACAAAGAGCGCAGGATCATGATCACTAGCTGAAAAACCAGCAGCAGTGACCACAGAGGAGAAGCGCTCAAACCAAGCACGAGGGGCTTGCTTAAGGCCATAGAGAGAGCGACGAAGGCGACAGACCATGCCCTCAGGAACAGAATACCCAGGTGGTGGATGCATGTAGACCTCCTCACGCAACTCGCCATTAAGAAAGGCATTCTTGACATCAAGCTGAGAAACAGACCAGTGGCGAACAGACGCCACTGAAATAAGAGTCCGAACAGTGGTCATGTGGGCTACAGGAGCAAAAGTCTCGTCGTAGTCAACACCATGCTCCTGCTGGAAACCACGAGCAACAAGACGCGCCTTATAGCGCTCAAGAGAGCCATCAGAGCGAGTCTTAATCTTATAGACCCACTTACAAGTGATGGGATGAGAATGAGATGGACAAGGAACAAGATCCCAAGTACCAGTACGCTCAAGGGCAACAATCTCCTCGGCCATGGCAAGCTGCCACTCAGGGTGAGTAACAGCATCCCGGTAGGAGACAGGCTCACGAGTAGCCGCGCCAGCAAAGGCAAAACGGGCAGGAGGCCGAATCAACTGGCGATCGCGGAGAGCGTAGCGAGGAGAAGATGGCCCATCAGGGGAAGATGGAGCATCAGAAGAAGAGGGAACATCAGAGGAAGATGGCTCAGCTGGAAGATCCTCAAAACGAGGTCGACGAGTGTAGAAGATAAGAGGAGGAGGTACTGTAGTAGGAGGAGCCTGGGGAGTCGTAGGAGACGACACAGGCGGCGACAACGGCGGAGAGGCCACAGGAGGAATATGTGGAGACTCAGTGGGACAGGTGGACGAGGGCAAAACAGATATAGGTGTATCTGGAAAGGTCAAGAAAGACAGAGACTCCACAGAGGAAGCCGAAGGAGAGGCAGGACGTGGGTAGAATGGACGAGACTCGTCGAAAGTCACATCCCGAGAAACCCGCATCCGACGACCAACAGGATCCCAACACCGATAGCCCTTGTGCTCGGCACTGTATCCCAGAAAGACACACTCAACAGACTGAGCGGTCAGTTTGGTGCGTTCTCGAGGGGCGAGGAGAACGTAGCAAACGCAGCCAAACAGATGAAGAGCAGAGTAGTCAGGAAGAAGACCACAGAGACGCTCAACAGGGATCGCACCCTTAAGAGCAGAAGAGGGCTGGATGTTGACGAGATAGGTGGCAGTGGAAACAGCCTCGGCCCAAAAGTGAGGTGGAATAGAGGCGGCGATCATCAGAGCACGAGCCGTCTCAAGGAGGTGCCGATGCTTGCGCTCAGCGACACCATTCTGAGCATGAGCACCAGGACAAGAGAACTGAGCGAGAGTGCCCTGCTCAGCAAGGAAGCTGCGCAGGTGACGAGAGAGGTACTCGCCAGCAGAGTCAGCACGAAGGACACGAATAGGAGTGGAGAACTGTGTGTGTATCATAGTGGCAAATTGTTTATAGATAGGCAAGGCCTCACTACGAGAAGACATGAAATATATCCAAGTGTGGCGAGAGAAATCATCTATAAAAATAATATAATAACGATGACCCCCTTTCGAAACAAAGGGAGCCGGACCCCAAACGTCTGAATGAACAAGATCAAAAGGACGCTGAGACACAGACTCACTATGAGGATAAGGAAGCTGAATCTGTTTACCTAACTTACAGCCCTGACAGTCTAAAGATACGTCTCCTGAGACAGACCCCAGAAGACCACGACGAACTAAGGACGACAGACGGGATCCACACAGATGGCCAAGACGGTGATGCCACTGCTGGAAAGAGCCGGTAGACGAAGTGGCAGGAGCGGAGAGACTGGCGGCGGTGGTGGCAGCGGAAGGAAGGTGAAGCCAGTCAAGCTCCCAGAGACGCTGTGAGTCACGACGCCGAGGGCCAGAACCAACCAGAGCTCCCGTGTGGCGATCCTGAACACAACAAGAGTCAGAGTCGAGAATGACCCGATAACCAAGGTCAGTAATCTGCCCAGCAGAAAGAAGCTGTAAGGTAAGGCGAGGAACATGAGCAACAGAAGGAACATGAAAGGATGAGTTGCTAAGAGATCCTCGACCAGAGACAGAAAGAGATGTACCATCAGCAGTAAGAACACTGACAGGAGAATCAAGAGGTGTAATAGAAGACAGAGTGGAAGGATCAGGAGTCATGTGAAAAGATGCTCCAGAATCAAGAATCCACGGGGAGGTGCCTGACTGTGTAGGAGGTGGTCTCTCAGTGCCCGAAGAGTCAATAGCAGAACCTGCAGAACCTGTCGAGGGAGAACCTGAAGCGGCAAGTAGGCGTCGAAGTCTGGCTATCTCCTGCTCGGTGAGAGAAGCTGCTGAAGAAGTCGAGGCAGACGTCGTCGTAGAAGCACTCCTGCCAGTAGAAGAACGGCGTGAAAGATGCCGCTTCTTCTTGTAGCACTGGGACGCAGTGTGGCCATCCTTGTCGCAGTAGGAACAGTGAGGACGGCCACCTCCAGACGGAGGACGGCCACCACCACCTGTGGTAGCCGCTGGAGGAGGCAGTGTAGCAGGCGGACGAGCGGCGAGCACAGAGGGGAGTGGCATCAGACCAGCACCACTCAAACGAGTCTCCTCTGCGCGTAACTCGTAGCGCCGACGAAGATGAGTCCACATCTGAAAAGCCGAAGGGAGTCCCACAACCTCAGAAGAAAACTGAGGCTGGACACTGGCGATGAAGACAGCAGCAGCCCGAGCGTCGTCATCGTACCACTGAGTGTAGACGGTCAGACGATCCTTGTAGAAATCCAGAGCCTCGTGGTAGGCAGAGGCAGCTTCATCATCAGCTAGGCGAGCGGCCTCAGCAGCAGCCTTATCGGCTGTCGGGGGCAATGCCACAGGCGTAGGCTCCGTCGGAGGAATAGGGCAAGGCGGGCAGGTGACATCGCCAGAGAGGATGCCCCAGAGACGAAGACCATGCATGTGGATGCGCATGTGAGACACGAAGTCGGTGTAATTAACACCATCAAAAATCACCGGGCAGCGAGGGAGGGAAACGGTGCCCATTGGTAGGCGGCGCTGGACGGCGCGGCGACCAAGGGAACGAAGTCTAACAGGCGGCGCTGGACGGCGCGGCGGTCAGAACGACGTTTTTTTTTGCTTTTTTTTTTTGCTTTTTTTTTCTTTTCTTCTTCTTCCGCCGCTCGGTAGAAAGACTCAAACGGGCCTTCGGCCCGTTACGCACGCACGCACGCGCTAGGGTTGGCGCGACGGCGGCGGCGGCGGCGAAAGGGGCGCCGGGCGCAGGGCGGAGGCCGACGGCGGCAGGAGCGGCAGCGGAGGCCGGGCGGACGGCGGAGGAGCCGGCGATGACGGCGGCAGAGGCGGCAACTGCGACGGCGGGAAGCGGCGGCCTCGAGGCTGCGACGGCGGGGAGCGGCGGCCTCGAGTCTGCGACGGCGGGGAGCGGCGGCCTCGAGCGGATCGGGGTCGGCGCGGGCGGCCCGGCAAGCGGAGCGGAGGCGGCGGAGGCCCGCCTCTCAGCGGCGCGGCGGCCGGGGATGGAGGAGACGACGACGCGTCGGCGGCCGGGGACGACACTCGGAGGCCGCGTCGGCGGCCGGGGAGACGGCGGAGGCGGCAGCGGCGACGCGGGAAGCGCCGGGCTGGAAGCGGAGACGCCGAGGCCGGGCGGGGGAGGCGCCGACGGCAGCGGCGACGCGGGAAGCGCCGGGCTGGAAGCGGAGACGCCGAGGCCGGGCGGGGGAGGCGCCGAGGCCAGCGACGGCGGAGGCCGGGAGTCGGCGACGGCGGCGGAGGCCGGGAGTCGACGACGGCGGCGGAGGCGGCACACGGGCGCGCAGAACCCTAGGTAAGCCAAAACCCTAGTTTTGGCTCTGATACCATGTTATGAATAGCGCTTGTATTCATATGAGGCCAATGGGCCAGAATATATACACAAAGTACAAGTGGTAAATATGCAAATAACCCCTCATAACAATGGGGAATAACAAACTATACATATCTCTAACACTTCTCACTAGTCAGTAATATTGAGTCATACTGTACAGATCGATATACACAAATGTACGTGGTAAGGTAAAGGGAGTTGGAATAATTTGCTGAAACTTCTGCATGTCTACTTGTTAGGAACCGGGCATGGTAGAGAATTGGAGTAATGTGAATGTTACCTTCTTTTTCAGTATTTTTTTGGAATTTGACTGTTGGTGCGAGATGACGGAATTGCGTGCTAATCCAGATTTGTTCCTCTGAGGTTCTTCTAAACAGGAAGGTGTACGGTCGGTTCTAGGGTAAAGAGGATCAAATCGTGGCCAAGTCAGATTATAAAAACGGTCCTGAAGTGACTAAACGTATTAGTGACCGTAAGATGCTGGCTTATCGTCATAAGCTTCCTTATCTGGACAGCCGCTCCCTCCATCCCTCATCTGGATTTACTTTCAGCAATGTTCTACCAGATGATGCACAGGTCACTACTGTGCGATCTCAACTGGGATTTTGCTCCTATGACTATCAGTTATATTCAGCTCCTATGACTAGCAGTTATATTCATGACGTTTCAAATCTGAGGAAGAATGCATTGTTTTTTTAGAACAGGAAGAATGCATTGTTGCACAGCTAGATTTGTTCAGGAAACAACTGTAGTGGAAGTCTGAAGAATCATTTTGGCAATTGAGATTTTACAGTGTAATATGTGTATCACACTTCAGCTCCACATTAATACAAGAAATATTTTTTTCCTCACAGAAGATTAAAAGGACCCCCGATTGGCCAGTCAAAGAAAGAGGCAGTGGTTGCCAATGGCTAGAGGTAAAAATTATGCCTGGGTACCAATGTACCATGCCAGGCTATTGCTTCCCCTGTATGAGGCTTAGAGGAACAAGGAGTTGAGTGCTAGGGATTTGTTAAGATTCGTTATGACAGTAAGTACTCGAAACTCTCCTTCCATTTTAGCATAATTCAGAAAGTCTCATTTGAACAGCCCCTCCATTACCTGAATTTGCTACTTAAAAACTCAATTAGTCTTATAAGTTATAACCCAATACACTCCTATATGTATGTATGTACGTACGTACGTATGTATACATAGAAATCGCGCTGCAATTTTCAGGGAATAACCATGTAGATTCACTAGATTCTGCTTGAATCACACAGCTAGCTAACTTGCTAAGCTTCAGGGCTCCTCGCCAACTCCGCTATAATTTGCGCTCCCTTACCTGCCATTGGAACCTAAGCAACAACAACTTCCTTGCTAGCAACTACAATCATGGTCGGTGGTCGGAGGCGTCGCCCACAATTGGTGATCGATAGTGTAAGTTACAGTACCGTGTCGATGGTTGTAACTACAGTACCTTGTTATGGTCATAGCTACAGTGCTTTGCCTATGGTCATAGCTATATTAATTGGTCCGTACTTAGTGATTGGTAGTCAGTGCTACAGTACCTGGTCGGTACTCAGTAGTCTTTACTACAGTGCTTGATTGGTGATCGGTAGTTATAGACCTTGTGTTATGAACCTTAGTTCATAACGGGTAAACACCACCAAGAAGATGGCCGGATGGCGTCGGCGTAGGGAGAGAGGAGAGACTATAGACTAGGAAGACTATTGTTATTATTCTGCTTGATGACAATAGCATGCGGTAGCCCCTTTATATAGATGGCTCCTCCTAACAGATCGAATCTAATTCCAATCCTATCTCTAATAATATGGAAACCCATATCATATCTCTAATTATATCTCTAACAATGGAAACAAATCTCTAACTCAAATAGAAACCAATCTCTAATTCCTAATAATAACCCGGCTGGGCCCAAGGCCCACGCCTATAACACTACACCCCTCCCGGACATGCAGCTCGTCCTCGAGCTGCTAGACGGCGGCCAATGGAAGACCTTCGACGCCGATGTAGAAGACGAACGGTGGCAGGGTGCTGCAGCGGATGGAAACGGGCGGCCAGATCCACGCGGAATCTAGACGAAGTGTAACGCCTTTGGAAATATAATGCCTGCAAAATAAGCTTTTTTTGAATTTTTTTTGAATTTTTTTTTGAAATTTTATGAATTTTTTTGCCTTTATCTAACCGGTCGGTTTTAAAACCGACCGACACCGAACGCATCGGTCAAAGGGGAGGCCTCCGCGCGGAAGCAGAGGCGTAGGGCCGAAGGCCGGCGGAGCGGGCGGCCGGCGGCGGTCGTCGAAGCTGCGGCACGGGTGGAGCGGCCGGCGAAGCGGCAGCCGGCACGGGCGGAGACGGCCTGGGCGACGGCGGTGGCGCGGGTGGAGATGGCCCGGGCGGCTGCGACGCGGCGGAAGCGGACCGGGCGACGGCGTGGAACGCCGGATTCGGTGGCGGAGGCTCCTCGTCGGCATCGGCGGGCGACGGAGAAGCCAAACAGCGCCGGCCCGCGGAGCAGCAGCCGACGGATGACGGCCAGCAGGGTGACGGCCGACCGCGCTCGAGCAGATCCAAGGAGACGACGGCGGCTGCGGCTTGCAAGGATGAAGGCGGCCCGCGACCGGGGACGGCGATGTCGGCAGCGACGGCTGTGGATCCAGCGTCGGAGGTGGACCCGGCGGCCGCTGCAGCGGCTCGGATCCGTGCGGCGATGGCGACCCGAGCGGCCGGCGGAGCGGCCGCCTGCGGAAGCGGAGCAGCTGCCGGAGGATCGACGGCCTGCGGAGCGGCCGTGGCGGCGGCTAGGGCGGAGGTGGACCGGCCGGCGACGGCTGCGCCAGGGGCGGAGGTGTGTCGAGCGGCGGCGGCGGCTCGGGTGGAGCCGGACCTGGCGGCGGCGGCGAAGAGCGGCGATGGCCCAGGCGACGGCGGTTCCGGGCGGCAGCTCCGGCGTGGATCTGGCAGCGGACGGCGAGGGAGCGGCCGGCGGCGGCTTGCATGGATCTGGCAGATGAAGATGACGCGAGGCAGACTTCGGCGTCGGCGGCGACGCGGGCGACCCGGGCGACGGTGGCGGCTCGGGCGGGGTCGGAGCAGCCGATCGGAGGAGCAGCTGTGGCGGGGGTGGAGAATTCTCCTGACTTGGAGCTGCTGTTTGCGGTGGGGTGTTGCCGGCAGCTAAACTCCTCCTGGATACAATTGCTGCAATCCTGGCGTCGGTTGCGATGCTCTCCCGCGTCAAATCTTCAAGTTGGGAGTTCATCTCGGCACACTGCTGCATGAGCCCAGCCATCTGCTTCTTGATTGCTTTAAACGTTGCTCTCATGGAACTGTCCTCCTCGTTGGAAACCATGGTAGCAGAAGTCGTGGGAAGGGATCGACTGCTCTGATACCAAGTTGTTATGAACCTTAGTTCATAACGGGTAAACACCACCAAGAAGATGGCCGGATGGCGTCGGCGTAGGGAGAGAGGAGAGACTATAGACTAGGAAGACTATTGTTATTATTCTGCTTGATGACAATAGCATGCGGTAGCCCCTTTATATAGATGGCTCCTCCTAACAGATCGAATCTAATTCCAATCCTATCTCTAATAATATGGAAACCCATATCATATCTCTAATTATATCTCTAACAATGGAAACAAATCTCTAACTCAAATAGAAACCAATCTCTAATTCCTAATAATAACCCGGCTGGGCCCAAGGCCCACGCCTATAACACCTTGTGATTGGTAGTCGTAGACTTCACGATCTGTTGCCTTAGACTTTGTGATTGGTTATCGTAGACCTCACGATCAGTAGTCGTAGGCTTTGCGATCGGTTGCTGTAGGCTTCACAGTCGGTACTCATAGACTTCGAATGGTTTAATACTTGTGATCTTTGAGTACCTCGAGTATTCATGTCTGTTGGGTTAGCGGTCTGACCGGCCTAGGCTGGCGGTCTGACTGGTCTCTCTGAGTAGTCTAAGGTTAATTTCTGGAGAACGTAGATACAGAGGTCGTGGATGACCTGGTTTATGTTTATTGATGGTTAATGGTGTGGTTTGCATGTGTGAACTGATGTTAGTCAAGTTGCGAAGAACTTGTGTCGGAGAAAATGTTTTGTGATCTTTGCATGTGCCGGAGAAAAATTTAATTTACGCTAGTGTAGTCTACCCGTGTCCGAACAGAAATAAACAAGAAACTTACATTATGGTAGTTGGAATTTCATGTGTAAATTGCATGCATGGTATACTTTGTGGTGACCAGCAGTGAAACTAGCCATCTAGTATCCTCATTCAGGCAGGCTGCTGATTCAGACATTCAGGCAGGCATCTGGTTGCCCGTTAACCACTTCTATATCGAAAGTAGTACATGATGCGCGCAGGCCATATCTTCCATCGAAAGAACTGCTCGCTCATCGCCCACCGTGACAAAGTTGCAACGGAGCATGGTCACCGGTGATTTCACTCACCAAGTGAAAATATCTTCCAGTTCAGTTATCAACTGTGACTCTGAAGATAAACGCTCTTCAGTAACCGGAGAACTTATGGGAAGAAAGACTAGAACAGTGATAAGCTAACTCCAGAGTGATCTAGGAGAAACCGTGTTGCCCCTTTCGTTTACTGAAGAAGATTCGGTTCATACGTGACCTACGTTTGAGCCTTCCTATCAAACGCGTAATTAATTTCCATGCGAAGCACGATTTGTTCGACCTGATCAAAGTGCCAGTTGCACGGCACTTGCACAAAAAGGAAACGAAAAGGGAAGAAACCCAGTTGCCCTGATCGTCGGCTGCATCATGCATCTGCCTTGGAAATTTGCCATCAAATGCAGCCAAAGTCGTCCCAGAATATGCAAGAGCTGAAATCTTCTCACAAATCTATCATTCCTAGGAACTCTGGTAGTGTAGATTTTGACAGAGCTATTTCAAGTCTCAACCTTATCCATCTATCAGAGCCATTTCAAGTTTCAGTTTTATGCAAAAGCCAAAGGGTCATTTCGTGTTTTTTTTATCGGTCTTTTCCTGTTCTCAAGCGAGCTATATGCCATGCCACTAAGTTGCTAGAGTGGAAGATCATGATTCGCTAGCGATGTTAGGCTATGTAACAACCCCCATTTCTGGGAGCGTAGGTTAACCTCGCAACTGCCCAGGATTGTTCAGCTGCGAGTACTGTAGAAGAATGTGTACCATTGCCAAAGCATGCTTAAACATAAAAATCAAACTTTATTACAAAATTAAAGCTTACAGCTAAGTTTTACATAAAGGCGTGCAGCCCAAAGATACATTACCAAAAGAAACTCCACAGGCAGGCCTGAGTGTAGAATAAACCTTAACACTCAGTGTCGTCTATTTCGTAGAACTCTGCGTCGTCTTCGGAAAACTCCTTCTCCTTCTTATCAAGCATTATCTGGTAATGATTTTTTGCAAGCATGAGTACAACCAACCGTACTCAACAAGTCACACGGAGGCTACCATTAACTACATGTAAGGTACATCAAGTGATGGGGAAATGTTCATTATTTTATGTGGATGCAGTTTTAGTTGTAAACAAGTTTCAAACATAAAATCATATCTTTCTATAGACTTTAGGGGGGTTTCAAAGTTCAATTACCAGACCACCAACATTACCAAATTCTTTCCAACTCTACTTATGCCTTGTTGCTGGATTCACCCATTAAACATAACTCCATTGACCGGAAGTACGGCGTATTCGAATACTATTAGTCATGACTTTGCAAAGCTGCCCTGCTTTACCCACAAGATTCCTTAACTCCGCGCTAAAGAGTAAAGGAAACAAGGTTGTTCACTGCTCAATTCTTTATATAGCCTCTACCTAGTAGACTTCCTCAACAAGCCCAGGCCGTAACCTCTGACTTACCTCAGCCTACTATTGTGTGGACACCCGATAATCAAAACAATAGTAAAAACAATAACGGTGCCAACTTCCATACGGCCCTCCCTTAACTCCCTTCCGTATGTACTCACACTTTGCCTCCAACCGCCTATGTAAAGGTTCAATCGAAATTGAGCAGTTACTAGACCAGGTTTGACGTATCAACGCTTGTGGTTGGGCGGTCACTATGTTCCTTACTCAGCATAAGGGTCTAGTCCTTGTATTTTCACCGGTGGCAAATTCCCTTCTACAAATCTGTCCAGTGCTTTAACACTCCCATTGATTTGTAACATTTGCCTTTACCCCAGGTTACGAGATCCAACGATCCTCGCTTACCCTAGAGCCACTTCCCAAACAAATACCACTTCTTTCAGCAACAGAAGATATCAATTCTCTAAACTATCATATTTACATTATTACTACATTTAATATTACTATGTCTTGTCAAGGTGAATATGGCCATCAAATTAGACTGGGCTCTTTCGGGTGGTAGGACATAACTAGTATCATGTCATTCTAAGCATTTATTGTACATAAAATAATATTGCGCAAATAGCATAATGAAAGTACAAGTAAATAAATAAATAGCGGAAATGTAGGTTCAACATGATCAAAGTATGTGTGACTTGCCTTGCGGATTTACTATTTCGGTTAATTCGCAATCTTCGACGGGCTGGGCCTGGACTTGAGCTTCTCCCTCCAGGTCTTGCAAAACCTCGATCCCGGAAGCTAGCGTAAAACAATTAAAATAAATCAATTCCATGCCCGAAGGAATGAGCCAGGAATAAAGAAATTAAAAGAATAAAGAAAATCCGAAGAACTCCATTAAATTGAGGATACTGGGTTATAGGAGGGCTATATGGGGAAATGGGCCTTGGATTTGGGTTGGCGGGCTCGAAACGAATCCGGGGAGTATAAATATGCATTTTTGGGTTTGGGTCCAACACTGTTCATCGGGCTCGGTCGTTTACTGTTGCTCTGACTCGGACCCGACGCGGCTAGCGGACTCGGCGCAGCCACCTCGCCTCCGACTCGGTCGGCTGCAACGGGCTCGGGCGAGCGGCGCGGTCGGGCGCGGGCGAGCGGGCCTGGCGGGGACGCGGCGTGGCGGCTCGGGTCGGACGCGGGCGGGCGACGCGAGCGGGCGCGCTTGGCGCGGCGGGTGCGGTCGGCTGGCTTGGCCCAGCCAAGTCGGGGCGGCGGGGTCGGATGAACAGTGCCTGGGGCACTGTTCTTCTTCCTCCTCGCGTTCCCGCGCGCGCAGAGGAGCAGAGGGAATGGGCGGCGAGTGGCGGCGGAGCTCCGGTGACTTGCGACGCGAACCGAGGGTATGGACGGGTTCCTGGGAGTGAGGGGAGTCCGTTTTTGGTGGTCGAGGGCCCGGCGGATGCGGCGTTCGCCGGCGGCGAGGCCATCCCTTCCACGGTCATTTTTGAAAGCTAGGGCGGCTGGGAGATTCTTGAGGCAATTGGGCTGGTCCTAGGGCATCAGTGGGGCCTAGGGAGGATGGGAGGGGAGTTGGCCGAAGCTCAGAAGGCTCAGGCTGGGCTGGCCACGGTGGCCGGTTTTGGGAGTGAGGAGGCTCACAGTGCTGGGGAAGAAGAGGGGTCAAGGGCTCAAGGGGAGGGTTGAGGGGTGTTTCTACGGCCCTAGGGGTGCTGTAGGCGAAGGGGATTGGAAAGGAGAGGGCCGGAGGTCGGACATTGGATTAGGGCATGAATTTGGGGGTTTTGGCCATTACCGGCAATCGGGCGAGAGAGGGAGCTTGGGGCTGCTTGGAGAGCTTCAGGAGAGTGTGATGCTTCAATTAAGGGGGTCGGGCGGGCTTTAAATAGGCCCGGCATGGCGGTTCACCGGGAGGGGAAAAATATCCGAGCGGCGGCCGTAGCTTCGGGAGAGGCCGGGGCAGCTCGGGGGCTTCCGGGTGGGTGCAGCTGGCTAGGGAGGTACGAGGCGGCGGTCAAATGTGTCAGAGGCTGCAGGTGTCGGCCGTGAGAGGAAGGGGCGCGAAGGGGGCAAAAGCAGGCGTGCACGGACGGCGGCGACTTTGCCACGGCTCGCGGCCGGTCGGGGCGCATTTAAGGCGGGGGTACGGCATCTGACAGAGGGGGCAGGAGCTGGCAGCGGCGTGCAGGCGCGAGAAGGCGCGGGAGGTCGGCGGCGGGGCAAAAATCAGAGGCGGCGGCGATTTTTCGGGCCAGCTACAGTAACCGCGGGAGGAAAATCCGTTTTTGCCGTGATAACGCCGTGATGACTGGATTAGTGGAGGGTTTTTGCTTTGAGATTGGTGGAGATTAGAGCTAGGGAGGAGATGGAGCTCAAATCCAAAGCAATTCAATTCAATTTTGAATTTTTGCAAAAATTTTGGTTGTTTCAGGCTACCTAAAGGCTAGAGATCGACCGGAGTTTCTTGGTACTATGTAATTTTTTTTGAAACAATTTTGTCATTTAGGAGACGTACGATAAGTCAAAACTACTGTGATTTAATCATAGTGAGTGAAAATAATTTTCTTTTAAAAAAATCAGAATGAGGGCACACCATCTCATATGTGGTTTGTCACCTCTTAATCTCTAATCACCTGGCATCTAACATCAAACATCCACTGAGCAAGATGAGTCGATGACAGCTCATATACACATGATATAATACTCTATAATTTACTAGAACGATGGCTCTTTTTGTTTTGCTTTTACCATGATAGTTCATATTTTGATGTTTCAACTAACTTAGCAATTTCTGCCTGATAATGTTGTGCCATTCCCTGCTTGTCATGTCCTTTTCGCGGTAAGAAACAAGTCTGAGAAAGGATCATTTGAAATCTTGCCTCCCTAGAACCAAAGGTGACCTATTGGATTCAAATTTTCCCGACAAACTGTAAGGATCGCATGAACTTGTCTCTAAACTCTCATCCTTCCTTTCCCTCGTGCTCCGAAAAAATTCCCTATGGGGGCTGGGGGCAGGGCATCAAATCCTCCAGGCAAATGAGCCTTCCCTTTCATTCCTTTTCCTTCATGGCAAGCCACTGTTCTTTTGATAGATAAGAACAAGCCAATGATGTCTGAATTCGTTGGACCTGGTGTTCGGAAAAAAGATCGTCGCTTTGAGCCAGTTGCTCGGAATCATCTGTCCCTTTACACTGCTCAGATTCTTGAACTAGTAATGCATGCCATGGCTTCATAGCACTCACTAGTGGCAGCATATTTGTGATGTGTTTGGGCTGATTTGTGTGTGTGTGTGTGTGTGTGTGTGTGTGTGTGTGTGTGTGTGTGTGTGTGTGTGTGTGTGTGTGTGTGTGTGTGTGTTCGTTTTTGACTGTCCAACCCACAGATTTTACCCAAGCAGTGAGGGCTGGTGAATCTGAATGTTCTCCGAGAAATGGCCAAAATGCCGTCCCGGAAAGAAAGCGAGGTTCCACTGGCATATGCTTGTCCCATTAATCTTCTGCTGCGCATGCAAGAGAGATATTTTGATTGCAATTGCGAGCCTCTATATACGTCTGAAGAACAGTAGCACGTACAGGATGCAACTATGTCAGGATTTTGCAGATCATGTGATGATTCCCTCAATCCTAATTGTGGCCACCGGCCAAAGTGGCAAATGCTCGACGATCGAATTCAATATCTTACAGCAGAAAGATACTCACTTGAGGCTACTTAAAATAATAATTCCATCTTATCTCCTGAGCTTTCAATTTGCAATGGCATCCTGCATGTGGAATTTTTTTTACATGCTAAATATATTTTCCCATGCACAAGCAACCAACTCTCAACTCTCCTGAGTTCCAACTAACTTCATCAATTAGTGCTTTGCTTAAGGAATTTGACAAGCTAATTGATCATGTGAGAAGGTTTAGGATTATTTATGATGAATCATTGTCAATGTTTATGAAGTTGAATTTCATATTTGCGAAAGATTTATAATTTTCTATCAGGTTTCAGTCTTACCGGTCGGACCGGCTATGCTTAGCGGTCTGACCGGCCATGCTTAACGATTAAACCGGTTGGGCACAGCGGTTTGGCTAGGTTAGTTGTGGTTTTCGGTAGTGGTTTTGAGATTTAGGAATTTGGTCGTGGTTTAGGCATTTTGGATCTAAATCAATGTATTCATATTGCATAAATCATGTTTGAGCTAATATGAGTCAAATTATGAAGAACTTATGACAGAAAATGATATTTTTGTCTTTGGATGTGCAAGGAAGCTTCGAAGTAACTATAGTCAACGGCATGGACTAGGATTATACTCATGGAGAAGCCGAGGTCCAGAACAGTTAAGGATATTGGGTGATATGGTTGAGCTCAAGCATGACATATAGAAGGCAATGAATGTTGAAGGAAAGATTCGAGCGACATATTGCACCAAGTGGTTTGGTCGGTTCAAGTGAGACGTGATCCAATGGAATTGAAATGGAGGAGATTTGCCAACACGTGACAAGCCATTGGTGTATATATATGTAGCAAGCATGGCGATTGTTTACAAGGAAAGATGAAGACCGGATCAAAGCGAGGGTATTTTGGTTGTTTGCCAAATACCGAAACTTTATTAATCAAAACTGCGACGCTTGAGCGGCTCTTGGTAAAATAGTTTAGATCAAATAGATACTGAGAGGATCAAGTGGATCAAAAGCTAAAGACTTAGCGGGTTTGGGCTCTTATGCTTTGAAAAGCGTGTATGAGTCAAATGTAAATGTAAAACCTATGTTATATGGGGTTAATGGGTTTTCCCTAATTGTGCTTGTAGATAATATCCATTATGGTTAGATGTGGACTGGTTGCCTCATCTATTTAGTGGATAGGGTGGAGGCTTACATGATAACTATTCCAACCGTTTTAGGGTTAGGGTTTGAGAAAGAAGAGTGAGTATTATGGTGTGCTCTTTTGTCCTTCTCGTGGAGTGGCTGTAAAACCTTCATTCGCAAGTAGTAATATAATTAAGTTTATTCATCCCTCATGAATCTTTGTTGTCTTAGTTAATTTGTTTTTTCTTGTTGGTTCTTTGTCTTTTCTCTTCCCTTATTAATCTTGCTAGTGCCAAGAACATGTAAGAGATAGAGATAACTTACATAGATCAAATCTTATCCATCTTAGCACTATAGTTTGCAAGTTCCTGGAATTGCCTGGTTTTGCATGATTAGAGCCCTTGTGATCTGAGGGTGTTAGTTTCAATTCTTCGGTTGATTTTGTTTTTTTGTGATATGTGGGAACACATTTAGAGCTATCTTTGCTGATCTTAATCCACGAGCAAATTGTATCTCAAGTTGTTGATTTGTCCGGTTTTGATGCAAACTTGCATGTTTTGAGAAAATGTTAGGATTTTGACCAGGATTATCCCGATCCTTAGATGAAATAAGTTCCTGAGATCTTCAGTAAGATGTGTGCAAAATTTAATCTCATTTGATCATGTATTTTCAAGTTTGCACCAAAAGTAGCTTGGGCTCGGGCTAATTTTCTGTTCTAGGAACAAGAGCATGGTCAGACCACTGGCTTGTGGTCAGATCGTTGGGTGGTGACTAGTCAGACCACCAGCTTGAGGCCGGTCAGACCGTCGGTACGTGGCGGTCAGACCGGTCTGGTGTAGTGCTGTACATTTTCGGTGTTTCGGGTTGTTGCTTAGTTGTAGGTTGTGAAATCTGATCATCTTAGCTCTCTAGCTTTGGAGAGAAAGATTTCTAGTATTTAGAGGAAAATTTGAGAAGGCATAATTCATCCCTCTCTGTTGGCATTGTGGATCCTACACTAATTAGTCACAGAATGCGGATGGCAAGGTGCTCCTTACTTCAGAATCACACACACTTCACGAGGGCCCCATTTACGCGACACATTTTCCAGGCCTCAGTTTCCAACAGCCGCTGCGACGTTCTTTCCCGGCTCTTTGCCGTAGGAGTGGAGCGGGAACAAGACGGGGAGGAGAGAATTATGTTGACACTTTAGACAACATTGGACGGAGGAGAGCCGTCTGCAAACTGTCGCAGAGCTGTGAAGGACTGAACATCTCTGGCTCCCTCAAGAGAAGGGCCCTTTTCTGTAGGAGTACAGCTTTCTTGTTTCTGAAAGAAGTAGTGGCGCAATGGACCTTTGGAGCATAACAAATTCTGTCTCGTGATTTGTCATTGTTAGTAAGCGGTACTGCTCACTGTCTCACTAAACCTAGCCTGAGAGCATAATTCCCATCTAATTTTGGAACATCTTCAGAGGGAAGATATTTACCAAAGACCATTACGCCATTACCTGAGAGGAAACTTCAGTGCAACCATCCAGTAACCTAGATTTGCAGTGATCTCAAGCGGTTTTCCACAGAATCTAGAAAAAACAAGGCGGGAGGAGATCAAAAGAGATGAGCCTTCACTTTTCACTTGATATGTCAAAGCGTCGGAGTAGACGGAGCGAGCGTCACTGCATTCTGCACTGACAAACTAAGACTGCTGAAGCGGGTTTGAAGCAGGGAAAGCGCTACCAGCGAAATTTCGACGGTTACCAGCAAAAGCTGGTCATACCGGTGAGGGACGGTAAGGACAATGTTTCCGTGGTTTTGGGTTGTGGGGGCCACATTTCAAATTAAATTCATTTAAATACAAAAATACATTAGATTTGAACTTCATTTTCATCTCTATTTTGTATATATATAAATATCTAGTTTATCTCCACAAGTATCCATAGTTTTCCTCAAAAAAAAAAACTTTTGCAAAATTCAAAATTTTTCGATTGAAATTTTCTAAAATTTACCAGTGAGGGGCGGTAAAATTTTAAAACTGGTAGCGTTTTCCCTTATTTGAAGTCAGACATGCAATGCAGTCCTCACAAGGGAAAAAGGTAGCCAAGGGCATCAATGCATTAATGCTTTGCTAATTGCCACTCGACTACAAAAGAGAAGTTCATGCGTGTCGGGATCAGATTATCTAGATTCGAACTCTCTATGTACTACCGTACTAGTCTTAGATCAAAGCTAGTGCACACAGTTGAACATCAATGAATACATAACCAAGCAACACCTTATTACAATAATAAAGAGTACTGACCTTATGGCCACTTATTATAACTGAGGCTACAAGAGCTCTCAATCTTACAAAACACAGCAAGCGCAAAACAAATAAACTTCAAAGTTGACCCGTCAATACGCCACAGGCAATTGATTGGGGAAGCGCAACCTAGTACACCGGATGTCCTTCATTGAAGCTACACACAAAATAGTTGTAGTCTCCTTCTGTGTCTTCATAACGCTCCGAGATTTGTGTGAGTGTAGCATGTGAGTACATAGAGTACTCTACAAGTCTTAAAAAATACAGTTATTTAGGTACAAGCTTAACAAAATAGACTCATTATGATTCTTTTGCGTAAAGTAACAGTTCACAAAATTTTCACATTTCACAAAGCACTCATTTGTCAAACTAATTGTAATAATATTTTTCTAGTGAAGGTTCTAACTACCCACACTTGTATTAAGACTCTATCTGCCAAAGTTCAACGAATCAGGTTCTATGTACCTAACTAGCTCTAGCTACTAGAATAAACACTTGAGAGCTCTAACCACTCACAGATTCCCAAAAGTATATTTTAAAAAACAAAATCATAAATCTACCATGTGAAAACACACTTTGCCCGTTCTTGACCATGGGCACGACTATTCGAATAGTTTTACGCTCTGCAACGGTTGTACAACTTTGCCCATAAGAGATAATCAACTTATGTTGTTGGCCAATACACACTTTTTTAGGCGTGTGACTAAGTAATTATCACAAAACCTTTACAATGCGCTAACCCAACTTGACTCGCCCGCTAAGATTTCATCACCGAAGTGTTCTAGCTACCCAGTCAGAAGCCCCCCTTGTGCCATGTGAGAATAAGCTGTCTTTATCTGATACCCACATTCCTCCAACTGGTGAAATCAAAGCTAGGCCATTGTAGATTAATCAGCTAGGTCATACCCATTTAGATTTGTGGTTGTACGGTAATGTTTAGTTTGGATAGTCATAAGCATCGATCCTTAATTGACTTGAGCAGAACAACCACATTACAAGGTGTCATGCTCAATCTGCATCCACCTGAACTACCATCTGCCCTAGTATAAGACATATTTTCACTATTTTATTTTATTTTATTTTGTAAACCAATGGCAATACCTATTGCAATACATTTGGTAAAAAGAAATGTATAAAGATTGGATAATATTATTCTCACCCATAAAATGATATCGATCGAAATAGGATGGCTAAGCAATTCTACCATTCTAAACTATTCCATCATCACAAAGGATCTACTATACTAGGGTGATAATGGTTTGTGAATATCAACATCAAGGAATGTAAGGTTACAAGTAGGTATAACTATCATTCCTAATACTTGAATTAATATTAGGTAAAAATAGCAATGCATAATAGGTTTCCAAAAATATAAAAATATATTTTAGAAACATTAGGATCAACATGGTCAAGGAAAACTTGCCTTCGTTGGTGTGAATTGGTAGTTCTTCTTGTTGATTCGGGTGCTCTTTAACAGCGTCAGTGTCTAAACACGTAAGACGAGAACAAAATAAATAACAAGTAAATAAAATAAAATAATAAAATTAAAAAGGTACTAGAAGATATATGATGAATTTATATAAATTTAGAAACTTGAATCACTCGATTCGGAGTTCGGATGGTGGAGACCAAGCTCTTGGAGCAATTGCTAGAATGGGAAAGTGCTAAAAAAGAGAAAGAAAGAAGAATATTCTCTAGAATATTGATTTGGTTGAAATTAAAACTGAAACTAATGAGTTGGCCCCGCTGTCATTGACACACAGAGAGATAGAGAGAGCTGAGATAGGGGTGAAATAGGGGAAGGTAGTGACGCTACTAGACGCGGTGGTGAACAGCGGCGTGAGAGGTGTGACCAAGGACCAAAATGGGTCAGCCTGACCTTGAGAAAGTGATAGGAGGAGGCATCGCTGGGGAAGAAGCATGGCAGTGGTGCTGGTGGCAACCAAGGTGGAGGGGCACGATGGTGGTGGCGCTACAATGATGATCCATGGAAGGTAGCGTTCGCACAAGCACAAAGACGACAAAGGGAGTCCTTCGATGCAGCCGGTGGTATCAGGGGTGGCCAGAGATGGGCTGGTGATGGTGGTCGGTGATGACAAAGGAGGTGGCAGTGGTGCCGGTTTTGGCCGAAATTTGAACGAAAGAATTAATTGCACATATGAATGAGAGTAACGATCAGAGTGAAGGAATAATGACATGGTGATGAGGAGCGTTTCGGGACATGAAGATAGCATGGGAAATTCAGTGGGGATGCATCTCGGGATAGGAGTGATTTAGGCAGCTGGCTCGGGTAGAGCAGAGAGAGGGAAAGAAAGGAAGAAAGAGATGAGCCAGCTTCAGATGAAGAAAGAAAATGGACTGGAGAGAGGAGAGAGATTTCACCCAAAAGCAAGATAGGAATTGAATTAAAAATTTGAAATTCAGCTTGGCAAATGAAAATGGATGAAATGGCAAGGGATTGAATAAGCATGGAAAAGACAGCTCGATGGTGAGCATTTCCAAATAGACATGCACTCGGTTCTTCAGATAGGTGCAGGCGGCATAGCTCGGCGCGAGCATGGGCATGTGAGAGAGCATGCATAACACTGGTGCGACCTAGGCAAGCGGAGGTAAGGGTAGAGCAAAGGGGAGAGGCAGGGCCGACAAGGATGAGATGGGCTCAACCCACAGATAGAAGAGAGAGAATGGGCTTTTGCCTAGGAAAGAAAGAAGTTGGGCTCAACCCAAAGAATGATTGTAGGGAAATTCAAATTGAGATTTGAATTTGGAATTCGACTTGGAGAGGTTCAATTGAATTGGATTTGAGATTTCAGATTTTGAAAACTCATAGAAAATCCAAATAAAAACTAAATGCTTTGAAATAATTAATTTGAAAATAGCTTTTAAAGAAAGTGAAATTTTGGGATGTTACAAACCTACCCCCTTAGAGAGAATCTTGACCCTGAGATTAGAACGAACTGGGAAAAACAAAGGAGAGGGAAACTTAGCTCTTAGATCATTTTTTGTGCTCGCAAGTTGCTTATTACTTTAAACCAATCAAGGCTCAAGTAGGTGCTGAATTAACAAGGAACTTACTAGGCACGATCGGTGCCTCTAGAGAACCTTTTGTAGTGATGTGGTTAACATGAACTCTTCCATGGGATTATGGGGTTCTTAGAGTTTTTCCTGGAGTCTGAGATACTCCCCGACCTTTTGCTTGGGCTAGCGCTCTAGCATGTGATAGCCTGATGCTTTTTTGGGCAATTGCTAGCATAATGCCCTATCTTGTGACACCAAAAACATTGCACTCCTGCTACTAACATGTGGCTTTTCTGAGGTTGGATACTGGTATAGATGTGGGATCCTTGCATCACTGAACTGGGTGCTGAACCTAGAGTTCCTGGTGCATTTATTTCTGCTAGAGCTTTGTTGAACTGTGGTTGATTCATGTGAGGCCTAGAACTGCTTGCACTATACTACGTCTGAAAAACCATCTTCCTCCTACAAGAATCCTACAGTTGATGTTGGGCATCTTCATGAACAAGATCTTTATTGAACATGTGCTGGAAAGTAGGGAAGTCATTCGACACCAATTACATTTTTATGTTGGGGTCCAGTCCTTCCATAAAGCAACAAATCTTAGCTTCACCTGTTGCAATATTCTCTAGTGCATACCTCAACAACTATGTGAATTTGTTAAGATATTTAGACACACTAAGATTGCCTTATTGCAGGTTTATGAAATTCCCTTCTCTTCATCTCTATCATTCCCATAGGAATGTGTGCAGTGTGAAAGGCTTCAACAAATTCATCCTAAGTGATGGATTGAACATCCTGATGGGCAGCATAATAAATGTCCCACCAACTTGCTGTAGTTCATTTTAGTTGATGAGAAGCATACATAACCTTTCCTTGTTCATGGCATTGAGCCAAGATGAGTTCCTTTCCCACATCCTTTAACCAGTCGTCAGTCTCCAATGGATCAACTAAACTGGCAAAGATAGGCGGTCTGGTTCTCATGAATTCTCCACGCTTGGACTACAGTGCTTGGATAGGAACATGTGCTTGCTAGACTTGATTAATTTGATTATGAGTAAGAGATTGAAGAAGTTACAGCTGCATTGCCATCATTTGTTCCATGTTCATCTAGGGTACATGAGCTGGAGGGGTGGTGGAATTGGGGCATTATTCCCTAACTGAGCATTGGCTCTATTGTTGTTGCTGGTGCTGCTCCTTGTATTCACCATCTGTTGCGGTGGTTGGGTTTAGCAAAAGAAAAGAGGGAAAAGTAGAGATGGGAAAATAGGGAGAAAAAGAAACAACTCCCAAGACAAGCACAAAGGAAAGAAACATACCAACTAGAAATAACAATTAATGAAAACACAATAGTTTTATAGTGGCTGTACCACAAGTGCATAAAGGATTGGTATAGTCCACCTAACACACCAACTATAATATAAAAGCGCTATAAGGATGTGACTTATTTGGGTACTACAAATTGAAAGTAACTACTCCTCATCCTCAATGATCATGCGCTCCTTAGGCTCATCCTCGCTGAACTATCTATAGACATTACAAAGAAAAGAGGATCCAATTATCATTCCAAAAATGTGAACAAACAGCTTGATAAAAAAATGTCATGACAAAGGTAATGATAGATAGATGAGAAAAGATGATAATAACACATTATTAAAATTTGTTTTATAAAATAAAAATTCAAAGCTTTTCTAATAATAATTATTCTAACTAGGTTACGTCCTATAGTCAACTTTGGCTCTGATTCCACCTCTGTCAGGACCGGATTACCTGGATCCAAACCCTCTGCGTATTACTACACTAGTCTCATATCAAAGTTAGTGCATACAGTTGAACAAGGATGAATATATAACCAAGCAACGCTTTATTACAATAATAAAGAGTACTGATCATATGGCCACTTATTACAACTGAGATTACAAGACCTCTCAAACTTACAAAACACAATGGAAGCAAAACAAATAAACTCCAAAGTTGACCCATTAATATGACACAGGCAATTGAGTGGGGAAGCACAACCTAGTACTCCAGATGTCCTTCATCGAAACTTCATACAAAGTAGTTGTAGTCTCCTTTTGTATCCGCATAATCCTCTGAGAATTGTGTGAGTATAGCATGTGAGTACATAGAGTACTCTGCAAGTCTTAAAAAATACAGTTATTTAGATGCAAGGCTTAACAAAATGAACTTATTATGATTCTTTTGCATAAAGTAACATTTCACAAGTTTTTCACATTTTACAAAGCACTCATTTGACAAACAAATTGTAATAATATTTTTCTAGTGAAGGTTCTAGCTACCCACACTAGTATTAAGGCTCTATCTGTTAAAGTTCAATAAATCAAGTTCTATCTACCTGACTGGCTCTAACCACTCCCAAGGTGCTAGAATAAACACCTGAGAGCTCTAACCACTCCCAAGTTCCCAAAAGCATATTTAAAAAAAAACAAAACCATAAATCTACCATGTAAAAATGCACCTTGTCCGCCGTTGACCGTGAGCACAACTATTCAAATAGTTTTATATTCTGCAATAGTTGTACAGTTTTACCCACAAGAGATAATCAACTTATGTTGTCAGTCAATACACGCTTCCTTAGACGTGCGACAAAGTGATTATCATAAGGCCTTTACAATGCGCGAACCCAACTCAACTCTACCCACCAAGGTTTTACCACTGAAGGGTTCTAGCTACCCAGTCAGAAGCCCCCTCGCGCCATGTGGGAATAAGCTGTCTCTATCTAACACCCACATTCCTCCAATTGGTGAAATCAATTCTAGGCCATTGCAAATTAATCAGCCAAGTAATACCCACTTAGACTTGTGGTAATACAATAGTACTCAGTTTGGATAGTCATAAGCATCAGTCCTTAATTAAGTTAGGCGAAACTACCATATTACAAGGTCTCATGCTCAATCTGCACCTGCCTGAACTTACCATCCGCCCTAGTCTAAAACTAATCTTCACCATTTTATTTTATTTTATAAACCAATAGCAATATCTATTGCCATACATTTGGTAAAAAGAATTGTATATAGATTTGATAATATTATTCCCATCCATAGGATGATATCAACCGAAATAGCATATCTAAGTAATTATACTATTCTAAAGTAATCCAACAATAATGTAATCATTATTGAGGATCTACTATACTAGGGTGACAATGGTTGCAGAATAGTTGCAGCAGAACGATAAATAGAGACTATGTACTTCATTATTACAAGCCACGCAGGGCTTAAGGTCTTGGGCACACAGTAGCTCGATAATGTTACAATATTAACTGTTCTTCACCATTAATTATACATGGTACTCTTAATAAAAGAAAAGTATATAACATAGTACCCGTCCAACTCTATATGACGAACTATAAGTCATCTACTCCTTCCAGTTGCCGTATAAGGCTCCACCTCATCATACTCCCTATCAGTCGCAAACTCCTACCCCTAGGTGCCTTCATTATTGAACCCCCTTTCATCAAATCCCAAGTATAACTCAGCTGAATATGGCTCTAAAAGAGCGAGATTTAATAGCGAGAGTGAGTACAAAGTTCTAGGCAAGTTTTTAAGTAATGATGCACTTTTATTCTCATTTTAGTTTCACGTTCATACCTAGTCTTTCCTTAAAAAAAACCCATGTTTATCTTTTTGAAGAGTTTGCAATTTTTAATATATGAAATTGTTCTAACATCATTCTAAAGAAGAGAAAACCCCTAGTTAGTTCTCTTAGACTCTTATGCAACAAACTGGCATGAATTCAAGATTTATTAAGTACTGTGCAGACCTGTATCACTTTACCATAGCTATTCTAAATTCTTATGGACACTAGGTCTTTCACATTTCCTTTGATGCGATCCCAAATTCAGAATACATAATGTTTTCTCAACTTTCATCACTATATCTCCATTCAACTATAAAGCAGTCATTGGTCAAGAGGGTCTGAATACTCGACACTCCACCATGCTAATATATGTGGTTTGGTCCCTCACTTCTGGGCTCTATACCAGTTTTGAGTTCCTCCCCTAGTCTTATACTACTTACCAATTATGGAGATAATAGAAACATAAGAGAGTAACACATTCTGGCTATCTAAGATGGGAAATATGGTCGATACTGTTTTACGGTTCATTCTAGAATGAAGAGTGGTTCTAGTCCTTATATTATGTTTATATGTAGAGAGTCCCACCTACCCCTATATTCTTGCTAGAGCACCCTCTACGCTCCTTTATTATTTATCTTTGCATGCCACTGCTCCTTCAGTGGTTCTGGTCCCTCTTCTTTCTTATCATGTTTCCTTTCTTTAGATCAGTTCTCTTTTCTTTTAGAAATTAATTTGATGCAAAGTGATCATAGAAAAGAACTGTATCAAAATAATTCATGCACCACACCATGCTTAAAAAGCCTACTTTACTTGCTAACTGTAGGATAGCTGGCTCAGTGGAGGTATGACTGGTCTATTCCCTTTGGACCAGTTCTTTCCCTACATTATTTGAGGTAAAAATAAATATTTAGTACTTTTGATTATATTCTAGGTTAAGCAACAACTATTGTTGAATATTTTTTTTCTTTAGAATCATTTCTATTTTTTTGGGAAATTATGTTGTACTACTTTTCTTTAGTAAAATTTATCAGGGTTGTTTTAGTCAGGTCTCCAGGTATTTGGTTAATTATGTGAATGCGGTTATTTATTTATACTTTCTTCTTAAGATTTTCTTTTATTTACTATTAAGCCTACTGGTCCATTTCCTTTTTAGTTGAGTCATGAGCGCATGAAGTGGCCCATCGGCCCATTCATTTTCCTTTTTATTTGGGACACGGTGCATGAATAGTCCCACCGGCCTACCGCCATAACACCTCTTATCCCCTCGTCTCCTCCTAATTGGATTCGCACCGCCTGTCTTTCTTCATTGCCTCCTTCCACTACTGTCTTGGTTCCTTCGTCGATCCCAGCTTCGCCGACCCCAACACCACTATTGGTGCCCCCTCACGCCATCCCCAAGCTCTACCCCTCCTTCCTCATTTCCCCCTTTCTAGCATCACCAATGTGCCTAGTCTTGCCTGTTTTTCTCACCTCCTCCTTTGCGCTGTCGATCCCAGATTTGACCATCCCCATGGTTTTTGGGGGCTCAGCTCAACGGATTCGATCCGAGGTAAGTCAATCCAATGTCCTTCCCACTGGATTCACTGTCGGCCTTCCACACCTCCATTGGTGCCCTCGATGCGTCGTGCTCTGCTGGGGTCCTTTAGCCCCACCGACACCACGCGCCCGACCACCATCGCCAATGCCTCCATCCTGTTACCTTGCACTTCGACGGAGCTACAGCTTTGTCGATGCCCCTTCTGCCCTGCCAGTCCTTCCTCTATCAAGTTATGTGTCACGGTGGTGGTACGCTACTAGCACATGGTGCCCTGTTGGCTACGTCATGCTCCGATACACCATCGGCTCATCCTTCAGGTACTCCCCCTCGACACCGTGTGTCTCGGTGGCTATGTGACACTGACCCATGTTCCTAGCTCCCGGTTCTATCTTCTTCCCTACTCCTACATTAGCACATTCCCTTCTTGTTTTACTTTGTTGTTACTCAGTTCATCTATGGTTAGTCATGGAAAGGTAGTACATGGTTTAGTGATTATCCATAGTGGGGCTTAGGGGTTTGGGTTTGTGGTTAGCAATCATGTGGGAGCTTGGGTGTTGGCATGCACCGGGGAGCATTCACAATGCCCCGGGAGCCCATGGATGGTCACAGGCCCCTTCTTTCCTAGTGTTGTGAGCTGGAGGCGGTGCTCCACCGTGGCTCTGTTGGCCAGGTTCTAGTGTTAGCAAAATGGAATGGTACAGTTCATATGTTACCTTACTAGCATTATCAAGCTTGATTTAGGTGGGTTTTTAGGAGGTACTTGCTCATGGTTGTGCTTTCTTAATGTGGTTAGTGCTTCTGTGGAGGCTTGTGGATGCCATCCTCTGGTCATGGTACTCTTATGGTGTCCTTCGGTCTTGGCTTCTTCCCTTGGCTTCCCTCCCTTGACCCTGTTTAGGGTTTTGGTGTGGGGTTTAAATGGGTAGTGATGCCTCTCTCCAGTTGTCTGTTTGTCGGTGGTGACTTGTGAGTGCTTTGTGACGTGGTATGGGGATGCAAGGCTATGGTAGTGACTTCCTGTGATGGCTCTTGTGAGTAGTGATGGGTGATGGTAGCTTCTTGTGTACATGTTATGGTAGTAAGCTCTGGTAGTGAGTTTGATTCACTGGTAGCTATGGTCGGTGGTGTTGTGCTTTCCTTCCTGTTGGCTATCTATTGGCTCTATTTCATGAACTTGGTTGGCTTTGGTGATAACTAGTGGCTTGTATATATGCATGGAGATGAATTAGGTGACTCACCAGGAAGGGTAAAAAGGTAAAGGTAAGAAAGAGGAATCCACCACTGGATGATGAAATCCCATTACACAAGAGGTGCCAATTGGCCCCGGACAATCCACGGTGGCGCAACAACTGAATTGAGGTGGGAAAAATGTAGAGAGGATGGAGGTGATGCTACGGGTACAAGGAATTTGAGAAACCACTCACTGAGGATGACGAATTGATGGCGAGAGGCGGTTTCAGCTGGCAACTAGTGTGAAAGAAGCTCGATTTTGGGCAAACGGCTGTGAGATAATTTAATTAACTTGAGGGAGAGACTAAAGGTGCTCGGGAACACAAGATGCCATGAAAAGAATTGCAAGAGCTTCACTAGAGAGAGAAATAGGGGTGGCATTGCGATGACCAGGTGCGGGGAAGACGGTGCTTGCGATGACGACGAAGGCACAAGAAACAGTGGGATTTGAGGGTTGCACGAAGGGGTTGAACGTGGTTTAGTGAGTCTAATTTATAGGCTCAATGAGGGAATGGAGCGGACACATGATGACCGGTGATCAAGTGAGCGGTTTCAGCCAGAATTTGAATGAAAGAATTATTGCCATTTGAACGAGAGTAACAGTGAAAGAGTAACGACACAGTGATGAGGGGGCATTTCTGGATGTGAAGACCACGTGGGAAATCCGGCAGAGACGCAGCTCGAGCGATAGGAGCGACGCAGGTGGCTGGATTGGGCAGAGCCGAGAGAGGGAAAGAAAGGAAGAAAGAGATGAGCTGGCTTCGGCCGAAGAAAGAAAATGGGCTAGTTTGGCCCGAAAGCAAAATAGGAATTGAATTGAAATTTTGAATTTCGTCTTGACAAATGAAAACGGATATAATTGCAAGGGATTGAAATGAGTGCCGAAAAGACGGCTTGATGGCAAGCGTTTCCATTCAAACGGGCACATGCGGCGTAGTCGGCGCAGCTCGGCTCGAGTGTGGGCGCGGGAGAGAGCGCACATGGCGCTGGTGCGGCCTGGGCGAGCAGAAGGCAGGGGTAGAGCAGAGGGGAGAGGCAGAGCCGGCTGGTTTGAGATGGGCTCGACCCAGAGAGAAAAGGGAGAAAATAGGCTTCGGCGCTGGAAAGAAAGAAGTTGGGCTCGATCAAAAGAATGATTGCAAGGGAATTCAATTTTTGATTTGAATTTGGAATATGACTTGGAGAGGTTCAATTGAATTTGGATTTGAGATTTTAGATTTTGAAAACTCACAGTAAATCCAAATAAAATCTAAATACTTTGAAATAATTAATTTAAAAATAACTTTTAAAGAGAGTGAAATTTTGAGATGTCACGGTGTGGTAGCTAGCGAGCTCGTAGGTCTCTTTATCGTGTCTGGACTCTGAACTTGCCCTGCTGCTTCTTTCTGAACAGCCTCCGCACGAGGAATTCTGTTGGGCGCCGCACCTCGCCGAGCAGCTTCCGAGCTGCTTGGGTTCGCATGCAGTGGCTTCACGCGCGGGTCGGTGATTCGAATCCCGACCGGAGAGACGCGGCTATACGCGGAGAACATTGTCGCGTGGAGCATGCAACCATAAGAAAACATCATCCTCGTCTCAAAGGAGGAGGAGGAGGAGGAGCAGAAGAAGAAGAAGAAGAAGAAGAAGAAGAAGAAGAAGAAGAAGAAGAAGAAGAAGAAGAAGAAGAAGAAGAAGAAGAAATCATCGTCCTTTCGCTAGCGTGAACGTGGAATTTACCGCCGATGTGGACGAACGTCAAGCCGGGAATGACAATCGCAGCATGGAATTCGTTTCCTACGACGGTCCTGGCGACCACCCATCAACCTATGTTCGGTGAATCCAAATCCCTTGATTGCCTACGTACGCACGAAGAAATCTTGTCAAACGAGGCGACAAGGAACACCTTTTTCTATAAGTTGATAAGCTATTTAGAAAAGACTGTTTTGATAAACCACCTTTCGAAAGATTACGAAAAATCGTTCTGTTTATTTGTTTGAAAAATTCATAAGCTAAAAAGAATAAGACCTAATCACCAATTCAGTACGATTATTCGGCGGGTGGAGCGGACAAGAAAATTTTGGAGCCCCATCGTTATCCACAAGCAACTGCTGCCTCTTTCTATTCTTTCTCCTATTTGCGGAAAGAAAGCAAGTGAAGGTGGCGAACAAGAATACAAGATGCATATCACGTCAGACCGCAAGTCGTCAAAAGCTACTATCATTTCGTTAGCTCCACAATAATCGTGTAACTCGAGAGTTAGCTAGCTAGCGCATTATTGTGTGCCTCGCCGCAGTTTCTCCGCATTAGCAGAAAAAAAGGCTAATCATAGCCAAACCAATTAACTGAAATGTCAGAAATTAAGCAAGCACTTTCAGAATTTTTCGAAGAGTAAGAAGAGTTAGGCAGATCGCTCACCTTAGTGCGTAGAAGCGTACCTCCCGTACAACAATTGTTACATGTACTAAAAATGAGGCCTGTGGGACTGGATTTCTGGTCTGAAGTCTTGTTGAGCTGCAACTGACAAGCTAGCAAGGGTACCCTTCGACCTGAACAAGCTAAAATATTTCATGTGCTAAATCTTTCGATGCTATGGATAAAGTTATTTGCAGTTCATGCATGTGGCTGTGGGTTTGACCGGCCTCCCTCCACAGCTAATGCATGCCGGGCCGCCGCATACGCGAAGGCCGACGAATCACCGGGGCCGGAGAGCGACGGTTGTTGGATTCGTCAAGAACCGTAGCAGGTGCCCTAGAAGTTGTTGTGCCAATAACTGCAAAAGGAGAAGAAGAAAGGAAGAGGAATCATTGCCGCCCACTAGCAACCAACCTGCATTATGTTATGCACCAAGATGTGATGTGCTGTTTGCAAATGTACATGTCTATTTCAACGATCAGCGTGAGAATGATCGATGCTGTCTACCACTAGCTTGAATAGCTGAATCTTCCATATATGCATGAAGCATTACCCATGGGACAATGGGAGAGGGGGTCCTTTCCTAAATTATCCATTTCTCACGATATTGTGATCATCGGAACCAATGACGTTCCCACTCAATCGTATAATTCATGTCGATGTATACATTTTTTAGAACTATCCGGATCAAATTTATATATCAAGTTCTTTTACCTGTTTATCCCAGGCTTTGAAACCAAGCTAATACTCTGTTTCGAAAGCTGAATTTTCCCCTAAATCTTGCGGGAAAAAAACTATTTCCTGTAAAATTCATACATTTCAAGAGGGGCTAAGCGTTTGGACTCCCATTTTTAAGGACATTATTAGGATGCTGATAAACAGGTTAGCTCTTATATATTTAGTTGTAAAAGTTCTCATTACCTATCAATATTACACGGATGAATTGCGGCCCTGTGGGTCGGTCGTTAATTGGCCGGTAGTTCGCACACATGAAGTTTGAGGTTTAATTTACTGCTTCCGAAAGGAAGTCCCAGATCAGATACGCGTAGAACCGAAAGGAAAGTCTCTTGATTAGCTTTTGGACTTGCATATATAGGCCTAATATTCTTCTTGGACGATATGTCGTTAGGGTTAAGTGTGGTATCATGTTAATGTAGCTTTAACGAAGAGTTCTTATCCCTTTCACAGTGCTTTCGTCTGGGCCAGCCTGACGGCACTCTAGCTAGCTAGTGCGCGATTGCATGGCATGCATCAACGCAGCTGCGTGTTGGAGGATGACGGAGAAACCATTGCAATGCTTCTAGTAAGTCTTGACGTCTACGTGTGGAAGGAATGGTTTTCGCGACTTGACTTGCGTTAAAATATCGCAACAATTAGGGTTGTGCATTTCGCCACATCGATCCAGATGTGAATCGCATTGGCATGAAACGAATCCACTGCGACAGACGTACATACTGATAGAGTTAATTTAGTTGTCTTTAGATCTACGATCACGTTTAAGTACTGTAGCGGTCGTAAGCCGTAAAGGTTCTGTAGCGATCGTAAGTCGTAGGAACACTGTAACGGTCGTAAGGGGTTAGGAGGCAGAATTCGTTAAGGATTCAGAGTGGTCGTAAAACGAAAAATCGGAATGTTTCTGTATCAGACTCTCAGCATGATATGCCGCGTTTATTTCAAAGCCTTATATGTTGCTTCTCTATATAAGAAAGAAGAAAAGGATGCAGACTCAACGCACTGCATCGCATCACAAAAGAAAAGAAATCAATCAATGTTTACTCGTATTCGTGTGTGTGATCTTGAAGGTTGACGTTCATCTCTCGTCTAGGTCTTGGGCGAATTTTCCCCACCATTTGGTATCAGAGCTTAAGGGGGTGAAATGATAACCGGCAACGCTGATGATCCGTTGAAGTTAGGAGCGCTCGTCAAGACCATGGGCAACGAGCTCGATCCATCAAAGACAGGCGTGCTAGTCAAGCCGATGGCAAGAAGCGCTTCGATCCCGATCCAATACCCGATGTTGAGCGAAACAAATTACAGCATATGGGCCGTCAAGATAAAGTTAATCTTGTGTTTGCTAGGGGTATGGTCGGCGGTCGAAGATGGAGACAATGACGGTGACAAAGATCAAGGCGTGATGGTTGCCATCTCACAAGCGGTGCCAGATGACGTGATGATGTCAATTGCCGAGAAAGAAACAGTGAAAAAAGCCTAGATCGCACTTAGAGAAATGTAGGTAGGTGAAGATCGCGTCAAGAAGCCAAATCTTTGGTTGACACAAAGTTTAGGGCGATGCCTCAGTACAGCTGGGGATCAGCTGTCCTATGCACCCCATATCGGGGGTTGTGTGACACTTGCCAACATGGCATTGCTGATAAGCCCAACCTATGCGTCTGCTACATGCTCCTGCAGCTATGGAGTTGGGAGCACTTCCCTATCGGGCGTTCGAAAGAATGATCCAACGCGGCTTTTGTCCACAATACCAATATGTTAGTAGGAGAACTATTACATCTAATATTTTACGGATGTATCAAAAGGAATTAGTAGAGCTGAAAGAACTATTTTAACAAGTTCAGTTTTCTTTTGCCATAACCTCATATATTTGGACATCATCACATCAAAAAGTGTCTATCTTAGTGTTGTAGCTCATTATTTAGATGATAATTATAAGCCAAACAAGAGAGTCATAGGATTTAAAATAATAAATGAATCACACACAGGAGAGACCATTGCCAAGCTTATAGTACACGTACTTGATAATTTGAAGATAGATAATAAAATTGCTTCTATAACTCTTGATAACGCATCAGTAAACACAACGGTTGTGAACATCCTCACCCCAATATTGCAAACATATATCGGTGGTTATGTTCTCCACCAGAGATGTGTATGCCATATCTTGAATCTTGTTGTTCAAGATGGTATGCAAGTAATTGATCCATATTTGAACAGTATCCATGATGCCATTCGTTACCTCACAAGTTCCCCACAAGTGGTAGCTACGTTCGCCAAGTACCGCGTAGCCAATGTGAAAAAGCCAAGAAAATTTGGTCTTGACATGAAATTGAGGTGGAACTCGAAATATATCATGTTAAAGAAGATACAAGGGTATGAACATGTTATATATGTTTTTGTCAATACTAACTCTCAAAATAATGAATCGGTGTTTACTAATTCAGGTTGGCAGATTGTTAGTCGTTTGGAGAGTTTTTAAGACCTTTTTATAAAGCAACAAAGGTATTGTCTGGTGTTTATTATCCCACCTCTTGCTTAGTTATAGAATTTTTTTAGTTAATTGTAGACAAAATTGCCGAATCTAAGGAGGATCCTCTTTTAGGATATACCGTCGTAGCAATAGAGGAAAAATTTATTAAATATTTTGATTCTATTTCACATTTGTATTACTTTGCTATCATTTTTTATCCTACAAAAAAGTTGACAGGTTATTCGGAATAGGTGAATGGCTTGACTTTGATTATTCGGAAGCTTTCGCACATGTCAAAGGGGGGCTTTTTCGTATTTTTCGTATGTATCATGATAAGTTTGGCAGCAGCAAAACATCGGAAGCCTCACAGCAGACATAACAAGGAAAAACAAGCTTGCCATCACACTTATGGAAGAAGCTAGAAGGACAAGTCTACTTCTTCGTCCTCTCAGTTTTAGGCGGCCTCCAAGTGAAATTCTGTCTCAGAGTTGAATCACTATTTGGAGCATGATTTTGTAAATATTGATCCTGATTTTACTGGTGGAGGCAAGATAGACTTGCTTGAGTGGTGGAAGAACAACAAGCAGATATTTTCTGTACTGTCACAATTCGCATGGGATGTTCTCCTGGTGCCAGTGTCTCCCGTCTCTTTAGAAGCAACGTTCAGCACATAGTGAGAATAATCAAAGAGAAAAGATCATCCCTTACGCCCAAGATGGTGGAGGCAATCACATGCGCCAAAGACTGGGAATTAGCCAAAGAGCGGCAACATCATCAACTAGAGGATCCTGAAATCGTACAGGCGTACGCTAACCTCGAACACATAAACGAACTAGACATTGATGAGTAGATACTATATACACATGTTATAGTTAGTATGTATATATATTGTTACTGTATTCTTTTCCTTACTCGGAGAACCCCACTCTAGGACGTAAGGTTTTTAATGAGATAGTAACATTATATTTTTAAAATATCAAAGAAATTCCACTTTTTTTTGAAATACTTACGTCATTGCGTGCCTATGTTTTTATGCAACTAATTCAATTTTAACTAGTTTTTAACAAGGCGGGTACGAGAGAAAGGAAGATGACGACCGTCGCCACCATCGTCGTCGCTGCCTTTGTCCTGTATAGTTACTTCGGGCTGGGTTGGGCTAGCATGGCGAGCTTTGGGCCGTGCTTAGGCCTGGCCAGAGGCGAGGCGGGCCGGCACGGCACAGCACGATGAGATTACTGGACCGAGTCGGCATGGCGAGATGACTGGACCGAGCCGACACAGCATGAATTGGCACGAAGCACAATGAATCCGAGCCATTCCGACACGACACGGCCCAGCCCAACTCCCAGCTCTACTCCTACCCTATCTACCGCAAACAAACCCTACGCAATCTCACATCAACTCTATTCTGTATCTACTTTTGCAACTTGCAAATTTATAAACCTCCCCACTCCTTGAAAAAGCAAAACCACAGGAACCTCTGGCCTACCAAAACACCAAATCCATGAGCCCAAGTGAATAAACCCGGGGCACACAGTTTAGCCACAGTGTGCCCCACTTGCATGCATTCTCTCCCTCCTATATAAATCCACCACCTCCCACCCCAGCCTTGCACACACCACCACCCTTTGTTTACCGCAACACAGAGATATCCAATACGTGTAGATACACGAACACAAACTATGAGACCTGCAGGAATTGACATGCCAAGGGACGGCAGCGGCGGCGTGCAGGGCGGCGCTTCGTCGTCGATGCTGCCGGCTTACGGCCGCGTCCAACTGCCGCCGTTCTGGTCGACGCCTACGCCGTACCTGTTCATCGGGTTCGCGGTGGTGATGGGGCTCATCGCGGTGGCGCTGGTCGTGCTCCTATGCTCCCGCCGCAAGGAGGCCCCCGGCGGCGAGGAGGAGATGGGCCCGGGGGTGATGTCCGTGCGGGTGCTGGCGCCGCTGGGCAGGGAGGCGCCCAAGGTGGTGGTCGTGATGGCCGGCGACGACGCACCGTCGTTCCTCGCCAGCGCCACGCCGCTCGCCTTCTCTGAGGTGGCCAAGGTGCCGCAGACGTACCCGTACGCCGGTAGCAAGAACGCCGACGCTGTGTAGCTAGCTGGCGCCGACATGCGTGCATGTGTCGAATTAAACGGGAGGATCAATTTTGTTAGATGCTTACGTCCGGCTCATTAGCTTAAGTTTGTAACTTATTTTTTATTATTTCTAAATTTTGTTGAGAGGAAAGCTTCAGAATTTTGTTATCTTTAAATAGTTTAAACATTAATTTGAAAGCTCTGTAATTAAGTTCAAGCTTATCATCAATTAGTAAGTGATCACATTATCCTTTTTAAAGAGAAGGAATGCTCTCTTATCTGTATTATACGTAGATTAATTAATTGATCGCGCCTAAATTGAGACGAAAGCTTTGCGACGAACGTGTGCTTTAATTTGGAAGCTTTGTAATTAAGCGCGAACTTATCGTCAATTAGCAAGGGATCACAATATCTCAGTCGCTTTCCTCTCTTTTTCCTTTGCTTTTCAAAGAGAAGGAAAGCACCCTGTCTCTGCCTATCGAGTCACCAAGCACTATCGCATCGCTTCCCATCGGAAATTCCAAATCCGAAGAAACTACTATAAAACTACAGATATGATATGTGTGTACTACTGACCAGAGTGGCCTATTCTTCTTAGCTTCTATCTTCTGTTTTCTCTAAACAAATAATGGTTACTCTGTCATCATTTTAAAATAATTTATTTGGACAACCTTTTTAAAACGACTTATCAACATTCGGTTCATTCGCATAAATGCTTTCGTTAAAATCAAAAACCATCCGTTATAGCAAAAAAGAACACATCTAGCTAGTGTCAAAGCTAACTAGCTAAGCGCACCAAGTCTGCCTTACGGTAGAAACGCACTTTCTGAATTTGGCTACGCCTACATTGCATGTAGTACAACCAGCAAGAAATGGAAACTAGAGCGTACTGTAGTTTCTGTCAGTTAACAGTACTACCTCTATTAGAAAAGACACAGCAACTAAAAAAAGATAATCAAAGAATGAGACATAAATTTAACGTAAAAAACTATTATAAAAAACCATAGGCATACACTATACGAAGAGAGGTACAAAGCATAGAATTTTATAGTGAATCGTGGTTACAAAGCATGGAATTTTATAGGGAGTCATTAACTCAATCTACAAGGGTATAAATAAGAGAGTACAAAATAACTTAAGATCGAATACAAAAACAAATCCAAAAAATTGACATAATGGGCCCTCTGCTACCACAAAATCATTCTTTCATCATCGTGAACATCATCACGAAACAGAATTCTGGTGATCAACTCGGCTTCGGCTTCGGCTTCTGGCTTATTTTGCACTATTCATAAATTTCGTCTTTTTCTGAACTTTTGGCTTTTTGTTGAGCTTTTTTGCCGGTTCTTTTTTCCCGTATTTGTTTGTATTATACGTAATGGGCTAACATATTTTTAAAATTTTTTAAATTTAATTATGCTAAATAAGCCTTTGTCAGCTATAGTGCGTTTTTCAGCCAGCTACAGTGTTTTCAGCCATAAGCCATGAGCTTTTCAGCCAAAGCGATCACCACCCTAATCACATAATCAACAACCTCTTATATACACACACGTGCACTTATACGAACTATACGTACTCTTCATGTCCCGCAGTTGTATATATACTACTTGTCAAAGTTGTCATATCCGAAAGTTCTTCCACATGTCAAGCTACTGAATCCACAGAAATACAATTAATTCTAGTGAAAAGTTCTTTTCAATGAAATTAACAAAAACAACACGATTAGCAATCCAATATTTTTGTCCATTTGAAGAACATAACCATGCAAACTTGAGTTGTTTCTAAGGGCCTGTTTGGTTGCCTGCATGAGCTGATGCAGCTGCATGAGCGTGGTCAGACTGAATAGAAAAGGTCATCAGCCGCGTTTCTCCTCAGCCTGGCTCCAGTTGATTTTTTTGCATCCGCTCGTGCAGGCTCTCACCCCGATGCAGGCAACTAAACACCATCTCTCTGCATGCGTTGGTGCAAACCACCCTAATGCAGGCAACCAAACAGCCTCTAAGGAACTGGAGGCAGTGGCAGAGGGGAGGGGGGCCTGGCACCCCCCAACGATCCATCAGCATCAGCCCAGCCCCCCCAGGCCCCACTGGATGCAGCCGGCAGCGGGCACTCGGGCAGCCCAATTGGTAATTGACTAATTGGCCAATTAGCCCAGCAGGACGGCGCCTGCGCGCCGCTTCATATTTCAGAAGGAGCCAGGAGGCGAAGCGACGCCATCACGCCAACCGGGAGTCGTCCGTGACTCCGTGAGTCCGTCCGCGTCCGCCGTCCTGCGCGCAAACCACACCCATACTTGATACTCCGCGGCTCCGCCGACGCGGCGACGCCGTCCGCGGTCCGCCGTCCGCCCGTCCCCGTCAGGCGTCACTCCACTACCCAAGGTATTCGTGATTTAGTATCCTTGATTGGTTATTAGGGCATCAATTATGCAACAAGCTTAAGAAATTGACATCAGCTATGTTTCCCATGTTCTCCCAATTTCGGCTTACAGCACACACATGAGAATTTTTGGTGGGATCTTCTTTTGTCCATCTGATATTAATTTTACAGGCAACGCAGAATTATAAAGCTTCTAATTTATGTTCAGTGTTGTTGCTAATTAATAGCTTGTAATTTTTTTTCAGTTCGTTTTGACTGCCTCACCTACCAGGTTGTGTTGCCCATGTCATGTTTGATGAAATGCTCCACCCAACACTGGATTATGTCAGGTAAAGTTTGTTTTGCTTCCCTGAATTTTGGTGGATGACAAAACTTACTATTGTTACAGTCTTCTGAATTGCTTTTATATGAGCTATTACATGTTCTTATATTTTCCATGGGGTTATTGGATGAAATTTTATTGTCGTTTTAGATGCATGCAAGAAATACAATGCAAACGATAAGTTGGTAATTCTGTGACGATCACAACTTAGGACTTCCTTGCTAGCTCTTACAAATTTAGGAAACACTTAAGGCTTTTTCTGATCTCATATATGTTAAACACTTCTCTAATTTGTCATTATTAGCTAAAATTCTTTAGTTTATAGTTCACATGTGCTCTTTCCTCTACTTGCTATTGTTGTTTCTCTATTGTTAACCTTAGAAGGCTATAATAGAATTTTGTGGGAGATGATATGATTAAAATTGATGCTTGCTTGTAGATTTGCTATGGTTGAAGACTTCTAGTTATAACTGCTTTCTTGATGCCATACCTACACTTGTTTTCCTAAGTCACTAGGTAGTATTACTGTATTAGTAAGGTTCCTTACATTTTAGCTCTCTAACAATGAGTAATGATGATATTATTAAGGTCTATGATCTTGCTGGTAGTCGTAGAGCTAAGTTTAAGTTAATAGAGATGTAATTTTCTTTGCATTGTAATTTGCGAAACATATTACTTTGATAGTCTGATATGTGACTATTTGATCGATAAATCCGGCATGATTCATTGGTTCTACTCTACTTGTTGTCCATTTGCCCCCCTATATCCAATTCCTGGTTCCGCCCCTGACTGGAGGTGGTTGTTTTTTTAGTGGAAGGAACTGGTTGCTGGTGCATGCAAAAGTCAGAGGCGACGCACAGGTGTGCAACAAATCAAAACTATATCCAGTTGCGAAGGGAATTGCCCACTTTGCTTCAAGTACTCCCAGCCACTACGAGATCTGCCTGTATTAAGTGCCTCCTCCTTCACTGCAAGCATTTTTCGCCCGGCCTCGACTCGGCGCATGGCTCCTCTGAGGTGGCCATTAGGCCGAGCGTAACCGTATCGGTCCGTAGCCCGACACTATTGGCTTGATCTGAGTATGGCACGACCTATTTTTCTAACGGGCTGTGCTGGCATAGCTGGTGGCCCGGGCCGTGCCTAGGCCAAGAGCGCGGCACGGCCCGTTTGTGGTCATGGGTCATGCCGGCACAGCACGGTCTGGTCCGGCCAATATAGCCGTTTTTTGACTGTTGAGGTGTAAAAAATTCAAAAAAATATGAAAATTTTCCTATAAATAGGGGGCATCCGGCCTCCATTTTTCACACCTTAAATCTCACTCTCATCTCTCTATTTAGCAGTGAAAAATCTGGTAGTATTTGCACAAATTTGGCAAAATTAGTGAGAAATTCGTGCAAAATTCAGAAAATTAAAAAATCTTCAAAGAATTTTCTGAGAGCTACAAAAGAGGTAATAGTGCTGTCTTATTTTAATTTTTTTTGCTATTGTTTGTTGATTGAATGTAAGTTAATTGTTCTTTACTATTTCAATTTGCAGTTGATTCAATGGAGAACTACGATTTTTCAACTCTCCGAATTCAGCCTCTCGGTGGAGGATATGCAATCCTTTTAAGAAGGATATCCATCCATGGAATGTCCACATCCACAACAAACTGGAGAGTCAGAAGAAGCGACGGCCCCGGTGGCGCAGGGTCCAATCAATCCATCTTCTGCTGGTTCAACAAGTGCATCCACAACCCATAGCACGGGTATAAAAAGAACAAGAACTACTACATCAGGAGTCTGGAACGATTTTGACAAGAAGTTCAAGACCGATGATGATGGGAATTCAGTGAGGTATGCTGTTTGTAAAATTTATGGTAATGAATTGTCTACAAAATCTTTAGATAGGACATGTCACCTACAACGGCATGCTGCAAAACTGCAAAAGAAGGCAAGTAATACAAATGCACCAAACGCAGCTGTAATATAACCCCGACGACTCGGTACATACTTGGGAGTACAACCCAGAGGTAGCCCAGGAATCTCTTTGTAAATTAATTACTTATCAAGATTTACCTTTAAATTTTGGTTAGTATGATAATTTTCAAAAATATATTAGAACTGCTCATAACCCTTGATTTAGTGTTGTATCTAGGCAAACCACAACTAGAGATTTAATTAAATATTATAACAATTATTGTGAAAATTTGAAAGAAAATGTTTCATACATGTACATTCTCTATTGTTTTGACATTAGACATATGGAGTGATAGGGTTAGAGAGGATTATATTAGTGTTGTTGCTCATTATGTTAATAATGACTGAGTAATGGAAAAAAAAAGAATTATAGGATTTAAATTAATTAATGTTTCGCATATTGCTAAAAATATTATAGAATATATTATTAAAGTTGTAGAAGATTTTAGTCTCACGGATAAGATTTTTTCTATAACTTTGGATAATGTAGCTGCAAACACTAAGGCTATAGAAATTCTTACTCATTTGTTTAATACTTATGCACAATCTTTCTTACTGCATCAACGTTGTGCTTGTCATATTATTAATATTATTGTTAAATCTAATTTAAAAAGATTAAATGCTTGTAATGATTCTTTTAGGAATGCAATTTCATATATTAATTGTTCTAACAGGGATACAATTTCATACATTAATTGTTCTAACCAACAAATAGCCGCATATAAGAGTTTTTGCATAGCAATGAACGTCCATCCTAGAAAATTCGATGTAACATGTCTGTTAGATGGAACTCTTTTTATCTTATGCTTAAACATATATTGCCATATAAGAGCACCTTATCTGTTTTCCTTCACACCCAAGGTCATCAATCTAGTAGCTCCTCCAATAGAACCCAAGTTAGAGACCCTGAACTTACTGAGGACAATTGCGTTATTGGTGAAAAATATTTTCTTTTTTAGAATTTTTTCATAAAGCTATACTTTATCTTTCTAGAGTATACTATCCAACCTCTCCTCTAATTGTTCATAACATTCTTGAAATTGCCACTCACCTAAAGGCTTTTGAAAATGATCCTATACTATGGACTGCTGTAGTTGCCATGAAAACTAAGTTTTTGAGATATTGGAGGGAAATTCCTATTTTATATGCATTCGCCTTTATTTTGGATCCTAGAGCCAAACTCCAAGGATGTATAAATTATTTTACATACTATAAAATAGTTAAGGATAAATTATATGAGGTATATGAGAAATATAAAAATAAACTTAGGTCCGTGCGTTTGGAAAGACCCCCGGTAGCCCCTAACACCTCTAGGGGGACTATGCAATGGCGCAAGATTTTTTGTTCTTCCTCTAGAGATACTCATGTAGGTGCAAGTACACATTAGTCAGGAGGAGGAAGGCAACAAAGCACTAGAGACCTATCAAGCTATCTCAACAGTGATAGCGTCAGCTTCGAGCAATAGTTGAACATCCTCTCATGGTGGCAAACCCAGAAAGTAATATATCCAGTGCTATCCATATTAGCGTGGGATATGTTGACTGTTCCTATCTCTACAGTCTCCTCAGAGTCAGCCTTCAGTATATCTAAAAGAATAATCAAGAAGTGACAAACAAGTCTCTCGAACGAGATGGTCGAAATCTTTCTGACCATCAAAGACTGCAAACAAGCTGAATCAAGACTCCAACATACTACAGAGAATAGAAATTTAGAAGAATCTGTTGAGAATTTATATCTAAATAGCAATGAATAGGATTTTCAATATTTTTCTTAACATGTAGTCACTAATGGGCTTTACAGTTTGTACTCTTTTTTTCTTTACCAAAGTTTTCTCAAGTTGAGTTTTTACTTAGTAAAGTTTTTAATGAGGTAGTCATCCTATGTAATTTAACAAGTTAATAAAGCTCATTATGTCATTGAAAATAATTATCTTGATGATTAATAATGTCTACATTTTTCTATAATTTTTTTTAATTTTTTCTTAATTTTCTATATTTTTTACAATTGTTTCTTAATTTTTTATAATTTTCTGAATGTTTTCTCTTTTTCCTAGCTTAATGGGTCGACCGGGTTGGTACGGCCCGTTAAGCCGTAATAGTGCCCGTGCCGGCATGGCACGGTCATGGGCCCTTGTCGGCCCAGCACGACCCATTGGCCACCACTACGTCTGCTACTATGCGGCCTGGTATTAGACCTGGCCAATGGGCCATGCCGGGCCGGCACGAGCCCAGTGGAGGCACGTCCCGTTTAGGCCTGTCAAATAAACAGGTCGTGCCGTACCGGCCTATGGGCCGCAGCCCAAGCCCAAGCACAGCCCACGGTCGTGCCGTGCCAGCACGGGCACGGTTAGGGCTTAATAGGCCGTGGTGGCACAATTGGCCCGTTAAGCCAGAAAAAAGAAAAAATTCAAAAAAAGAAATTAAAAAAATTACCTAAAATTATAGAAAATTGTAGACAGTGTTAATTATCAAAATAATTATTTTCAATGACATAATGACCTTTATTAACTTGTTAAATTACATGAGAAAAAAGAAAAAATTCAAAAAATTGTAGAAAATTAGCTAACCGGGCCAGGCTAAACGGGCCACACTATGCCGGTCCAGCGTGCCGCCGGCTCAGCCTAAGCACGGCACGGTCCACTGGGCCATACCGGTACGGCTCGTTAGCCAAACAAGTCATGTTGTGCCTAATCCGAGCCAACTGTAGTGGGACATGGACCGGTACGGTAAAGCCCAGCCAAGTGGCTACCTCTACCTAGTGCGTTCTGCTTTTCAGCCTGGAGTTGCTTGCTCGCCGATGTGTGTCCGCCAACTCTCCGCCCGCGTTCCCCTACGTTTCCCCTTCCCCTCCCGCCCTAGGCGCCGCCGCCGCACAGCTTCCTCATCCATCCCCATCTCCTCTCGCGCCGTCCGCACCGACGCCCGCGTTCCCTGCTTTTCAGCATTGAGGCCATTGCTCCCCGCATGTGCCCACGCACGGTCCCCACCCGCGTTCGCCTTCTCCCTTCCGCCCTAGACGCCGCCACCGCACCGCTTGCTCATCCGCCCCCATCTCCTCCTGCGCCATCTGATTTCATACTGACATTTATTTATCAGTATAATTCATTGCCCGCTTGCGCAGCGTATCTTGGAATTTACCTGCGTGATGGTTGTCAACTTGTCATTGTGTGTGACAACTATCTGGTGGTTCCCAGCTATAACATTCTACTGGGAGTAGTTAATTTTGCCACCCAGGCCTTCCTTACGAACAAATTGTGCACGGCGGATGTTTTCTTTACTTAAACATAGGTTTGTTTCGATAAAAAAAAGTATAATTCATTGTTTCGACGCAGGTACAAGAAGAAACGATCATACGCAAGTTATATGAGCTGGTGCCTGCAGAAAGGGTGCTTCCAAGGGTATATTACTCACGTACTTGCAAATGGTTTGAGAGCGGATACAATGTTGGCGCCACTGCTCTGCCCGTTCAGTTGGGCCTGTCGAGCTCAGCATCATTCTGGCGTTGAGCCAACCGGTGATATTTTGTTCATAGCTAAAAGATATACGGGTGTGTATAGGTATCACCTGGATGTTTTATTCCTAACAATCATCCAAATTTTTGACCATTGGATAAGAGATCCAACGGTTTTCTATTTTTGGAGGGAGGAGATTTTTTTGGAGGAGGGGGGAGATTTTTTTTGGAGGGGGCGGGGAGATTTTTTTTGGAGGGGGCGGGGAGAATTCGTAACCGTTGGATTAGATCCAACGATCACAAATCTGGATGATAGTTAGAAAGAAAATATCCGGATGATATTTATCAATACCCAAGATGTACTGCAAAGAATAACAGATAAGAGAATGAAGAATTTGGAAGAATAATAAGAACTTAATTTATCATGCTACTGAAAGCGTTAAGCTCCTTGTTAATTCCAAATGGTACTCTGCTGATTTCCCTATTGCTTACATATCTTAGTCCTTTTTTTAGGTTAAACAAATGGCTGGCAAAATAGCGGCCTTTGCTGAGAACCACTCATGCGGAAAACACGATTTAGTCTTACTAAACATGTATAGAACTTGCAGCAGCTTCTGCTGTCCAATGATTCATCATTCATGTCTAGAGACCAAAAGGAGATACTGACGGAAGTTGCGTGCTTTAGTAAAACAGCTACACCTCAGGATTGAACTAAACTAGCTTGTTTTGAGGAACCATTCTTCATTTAAATTGGGCTAAAATCAAAACAAAAACAAAAGGCTAAAATAAGTCAAAATTAAAAATCGACGTGTTTCAAATAGCTTTTGACTTAAATAAACTAAAAACCAAAATAAGTCAGAAACTAAAACTATTTGGAGCGAGACATCTGTCTATCCTTTTGCTTTTGATGACAACCATTGACACCCTTGATAGACAAGTACCTTAGCAAACTTTGTTTAGTTTCCTGACGATAGCGATTTTAGTAACATGAAACTGAAGGATATATGTTTAACTGCATTTCTTTTTAGTAAAGAAGCATTTTGTTCTTCCAGTTGTATGTGTACTTCTTATGTATGTATATTTCTTATATTGAGGCAGACTTTAATAAATAATTAAATATTAAGAGACTGTTTTTTTGGCTTTTGGACTAATCTAAAACTATGGCATAGACACTTTTTTAGTCTTTGTTGCTTCTATCTATCTAACTCTGATATGAGATAGATCTAAATATGTAAAAATATTATCCGCGTCGTTAGATGCCGTTTCCCTTCCGAGCGCATACTCAAAATCGATCGGCGAATCTATCTAGTGTATTCTGACTAACCAGATCCAGTCCGCTTTTGGCAATGGCCATGCATTCCATACACAACTAGGAGATACTGGTTGTGATCAAAATGGCTGAAAAGCCCGTGGCTTATGGCTGAAAACACTGTAGCTGGCTGAAAAAAACACTGTAGCTGACAGAGGCTTATTTACCATAATTAAATTTAAAAAAATTTAAAAATAGAAAAAACATATTAGCCCATCACGTAAAATGTAAACAAATACGAGGAAAAAAAGAACCGGTAAAAAAACTCAAAAAAAGCCAAAAATTCAGAAAAAGACGAAATTTATGAATAGTGCAAAAATAAGCTGAAGCTAAAAGCTCAAGCCATTTTGATCACAACCACTGTGTAGTCACGTCTTCCATTGGTAGGTGCACGCACGCACATATATTCATCCGGTCCTAACTAAGGTGCCACTCGGTTGAGCTAAAAAAACTGTGATTTATGATTGAAATTGCATTGTAGCGGTTGAAATTTTACTGTAGCTGAAGGTAACTTATTTAACGTAATTAAATTTTAAAAAATTGAAAAATAGAAAAAAATGTTATCTCATTGCAGACAACGTGAACGAATACGGAAAAAAAGAACCAACAAAAAAGCTCAAAAAATACCAAAAGTTTAAAAAAATAAAATTTATGAATGGTAAAAAATAAGACAGAAACCAGAAGCTAAAGCTAAAATGAGCGGGACTAATTCCCGCACATAGCCGGCGAGCAAGGTAGATCCAGGCGCGCGCACCGGCGAGCTAGCTTTCAAGAATCAAGAGAGGTAGGTCTTCCGTGGTGTGCTGCGCACGTCTGCTTCTGCGCGCGTACTGGCCATCTTTTCATGTGGCGGTGCGACACGTGCGTACGGTCCGGCGCCGCCGAGCACGAGTGGTTCGCTGGTGGCTACAGGGGCCGTGAGAATTTACACCTACTAGCCACATAAGCGCGGCGCACGCCGCGCTAGCTACCGTGTGGACCAAAGTAAAAGAGACGATAATTCGCAGGGAGCTTCATAAAAAAAAATCCAGGGACAAATGTGTAATTTTGGGAAAATCAAAGGTTCTTGTGTAAAAAAGCGAGGACCTGTAAGGGCCTGTACGTAAGTAAATAAGGACCTATACGTAATTTTGGAAACCCGCGGGGCGCCATCTAAAAATGGTTTTTAAAGAAAAAACTTGCAGGGACCTATCCGCGAGGAAAAAGGACCTTTACGTAATTTCCAAAAAAGCTGAGGAAAGTGGCTCGGCCGGCCGTACGCGAATTGCGTCGCCACGCGCCGGCCGGCCGAGCGTGGGGCGCCGACGTGGCTCGCTGCCTGGGCCGGAACTCCCCCGGCTTTACTAGGGGTATGATTTGCTACTCTGCGTGCCAGCCCATCCCTTGCTCAAGACGTGCTGGGCCTAATTAAGTAGCCCGTCCCGCCAAAGCTATTTTGGACTAACAAGCCTCCCGGGTTCGCAAGATAGGGCGTGTTGGGCCGAGTTGCAACTTCGTTTTTTTTTCTCTGAAGCTTGGCTTCTACAGAAACCAGCTTCTGGAGAAGTTGGAGGCATGGAATTTGGAGTGTTTGGCCTAGATTGCAGCTTCTGAGCTCTAGCTCCATTCACAGCTATTGACATGTCCATATTGGAATTATCTTTTGTCCTCGCTCTAGGAATGGAAAGAAGGAATTATCTTTTGTTACCACATGGTTGTGACAGGAAATTGAGTAGTGACTACAGGATTGAATACTGAAAGCTTGGACTGAATAATGAGAACTGGACTGAATACTTGAAAACTGGACTGGAAACAGGACTACATACAGGACTGAATATTGAATACCGAAAACTGGACTGGAAACAGGACTGCATACAGGACTGAATACTAAATACTGAAAACTGGACTGGAAACAGGACTGAAGACTGGAAAGCAAGAACTCTTCAAACTGAGAACTGAAATGTGACAGGAAGATGAGCAGAAAGACAATTCTGCAGTTTGAAGACAGAAATACAGACCTTCACTGAAAGAAAGGCTGAGTTGTGTCCTTAACTCCTTCCATGTGCAACTGCAGCAAGCAATAATATGTAATCAACACAAAGTAAAAAATGTAGCATGTCTGACAACAGGAAAAAATCTCACATCACGTCTAAGTACAATACATTTAATTCAAACTTAAGTTCCTTAACTCTTTAGCGGTTCAAAATTTACATTTAAGAGTATGGTTTGAATTATGCAATACAAACACGATCTGAAGCATTGTCCAAACAAATTTTCAGCAAGTAATGAATTGATAATGGCAAAATAAGAAATTGTCAGACATTGGAAGAAATAATGCATTACAAGACTGTAATTTTTACAGTTAACCAAGACATGAAGCAACTACCTAAGAAAAATGAAACCAGTTATAATACAAATTTAGGAGGCAGAATGAAAACAGGTAGAATATAGCACAGAAATACATTTCTATAGCACTGTTTTTCCCTCACATATTCATGACCCCCTGAGCCAATGTCCCTTTCAGAGCCCAATAAACGATACTTCAGGCTCTCCTGGAACAACTGAAAGGCAGAAAACAAATTTTAGCAGGCTACCTAAACTGCGGTTGAATGGAAACATATGAAGACTTTTTCAACAAACATGTCCATTCTGTTTGCACAGTCAGTTCTTCTGCACAAACAACTCAATGTATGGACAGTGCCCTTTTCCCATATGAGGCTATAACATGCAGAAAAGAGAGATTATCTTACCCACATCGCAAATTGAATTCTCCATCACAATATACGCCTAAACCTTCTAGAAAATGAGATATGTGAAACAGCCTAAAAATAATAATTGAATTATTTTGAGTTTTGATTTCGTTTGGGTCTTCACCCAATTCATCACCTTCCTCCACCATCCAAGCTTCCTATTTCCAACCGAAGCATCCTCCCCATCCATCTATTCACGGCATGAAGAGACGGCACCATTCACTGTTTGAAAAATCACTGCCCACCTGGCCGCAGCCCGTTCGCCGCCACCATGACATTGCTGCCGCTGCCACGCCTCTGCACCCGAGTCCACGCCCGTACATCTTGACCTTCCTACCCCTCACAACCCTTAATGACCCCTGGTCGCGCATCGGACCAACCATGACCCAAATCACCGTTGCCTCCCCGCCGACAGAGGACGTCGCAAAACGCGTCACCCACCCTGCCAGCTACTGCCAAACTAGAGTACGGCTTCCTTGACACCTTACACCCACATTAATGAATGCAATCCCCACTTGATCAAACCGCCATGGCTATTTCATCGCCGCCGTCCTCTCTGCTCTCACACCCTCACAGCCGACCTGACATACCCTGTACCCTTTTGACCGTCGCAATGCCCAGCCTAAGGAAGCACAAAAATCCCCTCAACCTGCTACACCGTGCCTCCCCGCGCCTTCCCAACTCTACCACACACCATTGCCGCCATGAACTGAACACTGTGCCAAACCGCCTTCCTCACCCTATCTAAAGCCCCAAGTCCCTTCAAAGCAAAGCATCGGTACCCAGTGAGCCACCCCCACACCCCAATTGAGCCCTCGATCGCAAATTCGTCGACGATCACCGGAAAACCCCAAAGTAAGCCGATTTCCAATTCCTATTATCTAGTTGATTACTTTTCAATTGCTTTCGCCCGAAGCACCCTTATGCTCCCAGGAACACCACCGAACTTTTGCCATAGCTTCTTGAGCCCCCTTGGTCAAAGACAATCATCACGGGTAGCCCAACTCGGAGATCCCTGACCCCAGCCGTCACTTCCCTAAGCCTCCTCTAATCCTAGAGATGCTTAAACTCTAATGTTATTGTCCTCTTAGCCCACCATTACCCCTGTGCCATTCAAATGTCTCGAGGAGGAGAGGCCTCACCACCGACGATCACTAGACTTCTAGCAGCTTCCGAGCCTAAAAATGGAATCCTCGTGGTCCCAGGAACCCACCCATAGTCACCAATTGTTGTCTTCGACCACGGATCTTCTGACCACTGCATGCCCTGGAACCTCTGACCGCTCCTCCGCTTGGAATCCCCGACCGCTTCGTAATCAAAAGAAACTTCGGTCATATCACTTCGAGTCCTGACCAAGACACTCTAACACCGAGCGTTGCTCCCAAGCCGCTCGAACGCCGTCCGATGCTCTTAAGCTGCTCGATCGATGTCCGATTTCCATAGCTACTCGGATGTCGTCCGATCACCGTCGACTTCACGCTCGAAGTTGAACCTCAACCATCCGCCCGACCTCGTTGGTCATACGCGAACTCACCCGAGTACTCGGGAGTCCTCTATTCTCCGAATATGGCGACGACAACCCGATAATGACTGTAGCAACCGGACCCACTGTAAACAGTAAAAACCCACTCAAGTTTTCGTGTTAGGGTTACGACTGCACTCAAACATTTTTGAAGGAGTTTTCTTTGGATCTTCTGATTGTAAGTTAAGGTTTGGGTTTGAACGCCCTTAAAGCTATTAAAATTGATTGTTAGAACTTATTTTAATCAAATTAACCCTTTTGAAATGTTCGTGAGCAGGCATGATACTCTTTTTGTCCGCAACTAAACTCCTGGGCTGCTGCGAGACGTAGACGCCCTGTTCCCAAAAATGGGGGTGTTACAATATGCATAATACTGAGGCATAGATAGCCTGGGTTCTCCTTCTACGACTTTGCACAAGTTAGCCACGAACTCATCACGAGCAAGAAGAGGGGATTCAGGTCTCACCTTGCTTTGAAGTCTGGGGAACAGGGGCACCGGACTAGGGCAAACAGGGGGCGCGAGTGGGCGCCATCGGTGAACCAGGGGCTGGCGGCCACCAGTGTCGGGGCACCAGGGAGCGCCGGGGAGGGCATGGCCAGTAGTCGGCATCGGGGAGGGCACGGCCTGGAAGTTGGCGTCGGGGCGATGGGCTGGCCAGGGGCACAGGCATCGGCAAGGGGCCAGGACAGGGGCACTGGCGCCGGGGAGGGGCCTCTCGATCGGTGCTTCGCACGCGACGGCCGGAAGGAGCTCAACTCCTACGTTGATTGGTTGGAGCCGAGGCGTTCGGCCGGAGTACCTGCTTCAAGCCCAAAAAGTGGCTTCAGAGCCTGGCCGAATGCATCCTAAGTGCATATGTAAATGGCACTGGGCCAGATCAAGGCCAGCCCAAAAATCATCTACTACTCTTGTACTAGCTTACAGCCATTTCCGCTAGGAGCTTCGCCACATCCTGCGTCGTCGGCCTCTCTCCCCTCCTCTGTAGCATTTTTGCCAGTGTTGAGTGGACAAAGGATATGTGATTTTTCATAAGTAACTTCAGATTTTTTTTAGTTTCTTCTATATTTTTATCTAGATTAAGTTATTCTAGCTTTATTCTTGGTGAGTTGTCTGTCAGATTTCTTTTACCCATAATAGATTTTGCTATACCAACGCGCCTAGACGACAACGATGACGCTTACACCAAAAAAATACACCATGGTGAGTTAGTTTTAAATAAATCTTCGTTTATTTTTTTTCGATGAACAACACCGCTACCGAGATGCGTCACGCATGCCCTACACATCTATGGAGATCTTTGACAATCTATTTCCTGCTTTCATGATTGTCAGCAATCATGTTGACGTTGCAAGATCCGGAGTTTTTACCGAGGAAGGTCAAGAAGTTCAACACGTTCATCGATTCAACGACTTGATGATAACAAGTACTTCATTGGATATCTTCAATGTAAAAGATAGGTACTCATGTACTTTTATCACTGTGTTATCCGAAGGCGGTCAGATCTAGCATAGTCCGGCGACATGGAGCGTTGCGGCCTGATCCGGGCGAGGCGGCGGTCAGCGCGGCCGGGCGGAGCGGAGGCAGGCGCGGATCTGGCGGCGGGGAGGTCAACAAGTCTGGATCCGAGTGGATCCAGGGGAGAATATGACAACGGCCACTTGTGAGGCTGGCGGCGACTAGAGAGCCAGCGTCGCGCGCGTCGAAGCTGGATCCGGCACTGCGGCGACTGGATCTGTGCAGTGCCAGACTAGGGATGGTCGGATCTGGGCGAGCCAAAGTGGATCCAGAGCAGAGACGGTCGGATCCGGTCGATGCGAGTGCGGGGGCAGCGGTGGCTACAGATGACGGCACGGGCAGAGGGGCAGGCGTGCGGGCGGGACGACGGCGCATCGGGAGATCGGCGGCAACGAGTGCGGGGCGTGGCTGCCGACAAGGATGCAAATGGCCACACGAGTATGGGCAACCAGCGGCAGGTGTTGACCACCCCTGGGAGGGGAGTTGATCCTCTCGAGTGCAGCAGCTGCTAAAGAGGATGGAGGTTAGACTTAAAACTTAGGCTCTGATACCATGTTAATATGAAGGAAGCTTGTTGTATTGTAACAGCCCATAGGGCGTATATATAATACAAGAGACACATAAGGACTCAAACCCTAAATAATAGGAAATGACCTAAATACCCTTAACACTAATACCCTAATCATGCTGAGAACAAAGAAAAGTCCTAGGAAAAATCATTCGTGACTAGGAGGTCTTAAAGGAGACTTGTCTTGCAAATAGCCCATCATTATGCTAGTTCAATTCTAAATGATCGTGCTACTTATTTTGAGCTTCTTTGAGGGTTGAATATTCTGAAAATTCCTTATATTTATGCTTCTCATTATCCTCTCTTCAGGTTCAAATGCATTGATTTGGATGGCAATGGTATACTCACACATAATGAACTACAATTCTTTCTGAGGAGCAACTTCAGCGCATGGAATGCATGGCCCAGGAACCTGTATTATTTGAGGACATCTTGCGTCAACTAATCGACATGATTGGACCTGAGGTCACTATACCTTTTCTATATTTTTGTGCAGTTTCTAAGCTCTAAGTTCCTAAACATTTCGAGCTGACTTGTACATTGCTTTTGTTACAGGATGAGAGCCTTTTTACATTAAAAGACTTCCGAAGGTGCAAATTGTCTGTGCATTTCTTCAATATCCTCTTCAACCTGAACAAGTTCATGGCCTCTGAAGCTCGGGATCCCTTCCCCATCCGCCAAGTGAGTCAAGTGCCTACTCATATTCTGATAACATCCACTGATATTGTTGGTTTGTGTCACACTGGTAACAATATATGCTTTCCCGATGTAAGTGCAGATGCGTGCAGAGCCGATCTTTGATAGACTGGGATCGTTTTGCTCGGAGGGAGTATATAAGATTGGTGATGGAAGAAGATAGTGAAGATGCCTCCAACACAAGTGGAGATGCTTGGGACGAGTCACTTGAATCACCTTTCTAAATTGAAGGCGTTGAGGAATTTGGAAAGACACATCGGAATATTCATATGCGGCCCTAATAATCTCAAAATGAAACTGTGTTGACGGTGAAATATTGAACAGACATTTGATATCATATCTCTACAGAAACTATGGTTGAGGCAACTGTCCACTTGTTGGCATCATCTAAATTCTGACATAGTTTTTTGCAAGAATGCCAATCCAACTCTAGAGAAAAATACTTCCATCTAGTTTGTTGTTTGTTGCAGAATGCCAATTTTGGTTCTTGATGAGATTGAGTTTCAATGGTAATTGCATTCATGATTCGATGGATTTGGTCTGGTATTGCTGTTACACTTTGCTCGATTTTATTCATGGCAGCGACAAGCGGGCACTTGTGATTAGTCTGAGGCCCCCAATCCACAACTTACTTTTTCTTAGTGTTGGTTAGACACCCGTTCTTTCTTTTTTTTCAATAATGTCATCGAGAAGATCATATACTTGTGTATTTTGTATCTATGTTTAGTTTTAGTAACATGAACAATGAGTAGTAATTACACAGGATTTATCGTTATTTTTCTAATACATAAATGATTAAGGGTTCAAATAGATCGATCTTGTACAAATGCTGAGGTCGGATAATGATCTTGAGTAGATTTATGATTTTGGGAGAATTTGAACCATTTTTGTGCTGAATGGATGTGTATTTGTTAGAAAGATGGGAACAGCCATGAAGCAAAACTGGATTTTGATGGTCTAGGCAAAAGCAACGTCACCTAGCAGTAGAAAAAGCAACTGGCATTTTGACCAGTTTTTTTGCAAGACCAGAAATTTGCATCAAAGCTACTTAACTAACACCTTTTTTGCTTTAATAAATTATAACTTAAGTAAAGCTTTTGTTAGACCAGTCAATCTGTATGTAGAGATATTTACATCGGTGCATTTTGAGGGAGAAAGACAGGAGATTAAAGCACTGGCTTGAGTGGCTGAGCTGCTGAGCTACCTGCTAAGATCATGCCTTTGCTTTTGTTGCTTCACCAATGGTTGCCTCCTCGAATGAACTTCTGGGGCCAGCAGGAGAGAAAGGCACAGAAAGAAAGAGTATCCTGAGCTATGCTCCTGGCCATCTTTTGAAGCAAAATAAAAGGGAAAAAAGCAATTGATATTCAAACATCTTTCCTGCAATGGTGGAAAGAAGCAACAAGATTATAGAATTAAAGCACATCCATGCTGCAGATAGGAGAATAAGAGCCTAACTAACTGCAAAATATCAGCTAGTAAAATGAAGAGAATGACTGAGGAATAATCTCAGCAAGGAGTTTTAGCGCCTAATGAGCACCAAGCTCTGCGATCTGCTTTGATTGACAAGAACAGTTGAACGCTTCTCCGGTGGTTCTGCTTCAGCGTTTGAAAATGCGTCAGTTATGTTGTTTCTGCACATTCAAAAATTCCAAAGGCATTTGATTCTATGATGTGAGAGTTCAGTTTTGTTCTTCTGAAGGCCTTGATTGTTTTGCATTTGAGAGATGAGGTGGAGGCATAAGCTATGGAGACAGCAAAAAAATTGTGGGTCACAATTTCTTGCACAATAAACTGAATTTCTCGCAAGAGTTATATCCTGAATACCCAAAGTTTGATAAACAATACACACAGGATTGGCATTTCTCCTCTATGACAAGAGGATATGAAACCAATTAGGTATCACCAGGAGGGAAAAATTGAATATATAGGACCAAGTTGAGAGTGCTTTGGTAAAATAGGACCAAGTTATTTGTACTTGTAAATATAGGACTGAGTTGAGCACCTTCTTGCAAATATAGGATTTTTCCCATTTTAATTTCATTTTCATTTTCCAGCCGTTTTTCTCTACGCGAAATGACTCTTTTGCCCTTCCTCCCTCGCTTGGCCGCGCCGCGCCGCCGCCGCCTCGCCTGGCCGCGCCGCCGCCGCGCCCTCGCCTGCCCCGCGGGCCGAGCACCCCTTGAAATTCAAAAAATAGAAACTGGCAACCAAAGGTTATGTATACTGCTTTAGAGTATATCCAAGGTTCATTGCCTTCATGATAGGCCCTTGCATCTCTTTGCTAAATTCCTGCTTTAGCTACACTAAGCATAATAATTACAGGATTGCGTGTCGTGATCCTATTAGTGATTGTACATTCCATTCCTTTTCTAGAAGACTAGAATCCATAAAACCATGAGTTTTGCAAGAACTATTTTCACGCTCCTGCAACACAAGGCTTATTCGGATTGCAGTTCTTGCTTGGTGCCAAACAACTTGATGTTGCTCATACGTGGTAAATACTTAATTTGCAATTGTAGCAAAGACATAGGTGCATCTAAAGTCCAAACCACTAACTATTATGGTGATAAAGGCGCTTAGCCCACAAATCACATCCCTATCCTCCAATATCAATTATGTAGTTAAATGATTGTTCTAATAGCTCAAAGGCCTAGCCATTGTCGTCATCAGAAAAGCACTTTTCATCAACCCTTTTCTGGGGTGAGGTATTCAAAAATTGCAAACTAAAGCAGGCCTTGCGCATGCTAATGGTCTCTGGTTTCCTCACGCAAGATACTTAGCCTTGTAGGAGATGTGAACTTGCCGACTAGGACCTGACCAATCAAAGGCCCTATTCTAGCTAATAAGTTTAGCGATTTTTTTACGAATATACTATTTTTTTATTCAAAATAACATAAATATACCCGCGGCAACATTTTTTACAGAAATAGCTTCCAGTCACCTAACTGTCGAGCGACCGGAGCCTATCACCCAACGGAAACGCGACAACAAAGTTGTCTGCAAGCCGTTGGGCGACAGGTTCCAGTCACCCGACCGTTGGGCGACTGGAACCTATCGCCCAGCCATAGGACAACAGCATCTAGAGTCGCCCTAAGGCAGGGCGACTGCAAACAAGATGCTACTCCGCTCCGTGATTTTTTGTAGATTTTATAAATTTTGTAGATTATAACTGGAAGATAATCTGTTAGATTTGTAATAAAAGTTTATGATCATTGTATGCTGTTGGAGCGTAAAAAAATTTGTTATTTTTTAAGAACGATTGAACTTAAAACGATCAGTAAGTACGATGGTATGTGATATTGTGATGTTAATGGGAATTCATACACGGAGGAAAACTGGTATGTTAATATTGTTGAATGACTAGCTATGGGAATAATTGAATGCGAAAAGATGAGAAAATAAGCTTGTCTGAATTTAAATAGATTTTATAATACAGTTGGGAGTAATATGACGTGTATGTTTTGATTACATGCATAACATGGAGCATCATGTGCGACTAACCAACTAAACTGTCCGTACGACCTACTATGTGGACCGGGATCATTTTTCCTTCCTTGCGAGTTCGACGTTGAACTCCTCGGCGGCCTCTCTTGCCTTGGTCGCTATTTCCCTCTTTTTCTTGTGCTCCCTCTCGCGAGCCTCCCGCTCCCTACGGGTGCATGCCTCGAGATGAGCTTTCGTCTCGCGTTATATACGTAGGGTTTTCTCGTCCTTGCGGCGCTCCTCCTCCCAGATCTCGGAGGACCTTGTGACGTTCCACTCCTCGAAGTCAAGGGCCCACTAATCCTCTGGATGGACCTCAAGATCGATCCATTTGTGGGGTTTCGGGGACTATGAATACAGGGGAGATGTTGTTAATGTGTACTTTCAAGGAGAAAACGTTGGGGGAAAATGGTGCGCCTGGTACTTACCGGCTGTCGATAGGTCGCGGTGTCTAGACGGCAGTCGAGATAGTCACTGGAGTAGTTTGTGCAACTCCAGTAATCATACCTAGGCTGGGCTGTTGCTTAGACTTGAAGAATTTGCACGGGTCCTAGCACCAACAAAGAGGGTGTCTCCCCCTCTGGTGGGTGTTGCGGCGAATGCTCAATAGGAACATTTGGGATGGGGTTGTTGCTACGGGGCTGACCTCGTAGCACGCTGGGCTTATTCTGCCTGGGCCGTAGTAGCCTTGCTTTCTCATCGCGGGTGACAGTTGACCGTGCTAGGTCGCGGGTCTCCTCCCATTACTTCATTATCTTGTCCCATTGCTTCTTCTGCCTCTTGTCCATCCCAGTGTGGTGAAGCAAATGCTGGTGTAGTGTGGGTTTGCTTGTGCAATGTTCTCTCAGAAATCTCTTCGACCTCCTTTGATAAGGCCCCTTGTGGCCTTCTTGGTACATGAAGATGCATGTGTGGTCACATCACTGCGCAAAGCTACCAAGTGTGGTATTGTGGGCACGCAACACTACCTAGTCAGGTCTTCGAACTGCAAAAAACTGCACGCTTTAGTCTTGTCGCTGCGCAAAGCTAGGGCATGTTGTCTTGTCGTTGTGCAAACGTGTCTCATCTGGTCTTCTCACTGTGCAAGCTAGCCCGTGTGGTCATGTCGTTGCGCAAAGCTGGCGCATGCGGTCTTCTGACTGCTCAAAGCTGGCGCGTGCGGTCTTCTCACTGCTCAAAACTGGCCCGTGCTGTCATGTCGCTGTGAAAAGCTAGCCCGTACTGTTGTGTCACTGCGAAAAACTGGGCCATCATGTCATGTCACTGAGCAAAGTTGGCTCGTACGGCCATGTTGCTGCGCAAAGCTGGCGCGTGCGGTCTTCTCACTGCTTAAAGCTGGCCCATGCTATCATGTCACTGTGAAAAGCTGAGCTATCATGTCATGTTAATGAGCAAAGGTGGCCTATGCGGTCATGTAGTTGCGCACTGGCGTGTGTGGTCTTGTCGCTACACAAAGCTGCCCTTGTTATGAATGACACCGCGACACCACAATCACACTATAAAATGAATGGACGAGACATTGCTGGTAGGAACAACTATCTTCTCCATCATAAAGTAAGCCACTATGACAGGCGTCGAGGGGCCAGTCGAATATGGGTCACCAAAGGGGGACCTTCGACTCAAATAGAAGGAGAACTTCAGCGTTACGTACCGCTTGTTGCCAAACAGGCGCGCTCAGCCAGTGTGGCCGAAATGCAACACATGCAGGACGCAATGGAGCAGGTGGTAGAAGGCCATACGAATGACGGGCAATGTTTTTTTCGATGCTCATACTTCGGGATACAAGTAGGCACTCGTCTAGTTTGTAGTACTACTAATAGAGTTTTGGTGTTAACGTTCCTTTGTAACAGATGGATAAATGTGACTTCGTGCGATAGATTGATCCTCCCCATAAACGGTATGTTGTGAGTTACATGGATACGTTGTGGGAGCGAATTACTGATTGGAGGCATGGATTGAAAGTTTTGAAGAGCAGAATGATGACCTCCATCAGCAAATGAAGCGCGAGAGGGGCAACGAGGAGGTCATCAACATAGGGAGTTCATACGACCCAACATGCTGCTGTGCGAACTCTAGTTGTATATGTGCTTGCCACTACAACGATGCCAGTCACATCCGAGGCGGCCCCCTTAGCAATACTCCATATGAATACCATGAGGCTCCATCCACCTATAGGCCTGGCCTGTTGTTCGAAATATTTTTCAGTGTCATTAAGCATGTAATCAAATGGTTCGTACATTGCTATGGTTTCCATCAATGCAGTTCACTATTCGTTTGGTGCGGGCATCGACAAGGTAAGGAGAAGTGTGTAACATCCTGAAATTTAAATCAGAAATGTATAAAGCTTTTGAATTAATTTTGCAATGTATTTCCATTTGCATTTGGAGTTAGAATGTTTTCCTAAAGTTTGGCAAAAGGATTTATGAGTTAAAAGGATCCAAAAAGAAACATATATGTTTGAATAGTAGGGATTTGAAAATCCAATTTAAGAATCTGAAAAGATGATCCATAAAATGTAAGAAGAGAATTGTAATTAAGCACAAAATGTCACCTACGAAGAAAAGAGTATAAGAGGTAAAGTGGTAAGTAAATAAAAATGGGTCTACAAATAAAGAGCATAAATACCTGTATATAAAACTATAAGTGTATGTGTATATTTTCATATACATGTGATGAAGATAGCAAAAGAAAAAGATAAAAAAATAATAATATGTTTGGGGGGGGGGAAGTCAGGCTCGATCGAGTCAGCCAGCCCAACTCCCCGCTCCCCCATTTTCCTTCGCGCGGCCGCCTCCCACTCCTTCCGCCCGGGCGTTTCCCAGCGCTGGCTCCCTCCTCTCTTTCTCTTTCCGTTGCGCGGCCGAGCAGCCTCCACGTCGCTCCCATCCTCCGCGCCTCCTTTCCTCCGCCTCGCCTCGGAAAGCGCTGGACGACGTCGCCCCTGCCCATTGGCCAGCCGCGCCGAGACCCTGCCCGTTCTCTTTTTCTTCCCCCGCGCTGCCGCCAGTGCTCTCTTTTTCCTCCCCACGCTGCTGAGCCGTCCCTCCCGGCGGAGGATTCGAGTCCCCTTCCCTCCCTCGAGTGGCACAGCGGCATCATGCCCTGCTCTGCAATTCCGCTGCTCCGCTGCTTGCCGATGGGATCGTGCAGGCGCGTCTCCCGGTGCCCAGCCCCAAGCGCGCGGACAAGCTCCCGAGGGCAGCCTTCCTCCCGCGCCTATAAGAGCCACCGAGGGCCTCTACGGACTCCCCTTCTCGCCTGCTCCGTCCCGAAGAAAGGAATCGGGATTTCGCCGCCCAAATCGCCGCCGCAACCCCCTTCTTCCCAAACTCCGGCGATCGGGCGCGCCGCTTCATCCAGCCACCTCCGTCCAATTCCTCCCTTCCACACCTTCCTAGGTCCCCACCGAAGCTGATCCCACCCTCGGCCGAGCCTCTCCGGCCCTGTAGCTCGCCGGCGACGACCTTCCCCCTGGACCGCCGCCGCCGCACGCCGCCGACCCTACTCCGGTGACTCCCGACCGTCGCCGCCAACTCCATCATCTTCACGAGGACGCGAGGATTCCATTTCGGCCGTCACCCGCAACCCTCCGGTCGCCTGCCGCCGACTGCACCGCCGCCCATCCTCGGTCCCAAACTCCGCTGCCCCGGCCGCAGCTACTGCATACCTTAAGAGGTAATAGTCGCCTGTATAAGTAATCAACGATTGAGAGGTTCTCCTGGCTAGCAGCGTCGGCGTTAGAGCACACCCAGGCCGCGCACGTTCGATTCCTCTCCACCGCGCCGGGGTGGAATATTTTTGGGGTTTTTGTTTTTGCCATTTTACTGTACATCAATGCCCTAGCCGACTGTGAGGTGGATGATAGTTCAGTGGCAGAGATGGATAGAAAACATGAGACATAAAATGTCATGGATAATTATAGATATACACCCATTCATGTGTGCACATATGAGTATATATATATATATAATAAATGCCTCTGTTCAAATCTTTAGCAAATAAATAGAATGGATGATTACACATAATCTAAGATGGCACATGAAATGGCAAAAATCTTGTAATTAGACCTTGTGTATTAATTTTTATAGATTGCAACTAAGGGTATTTAGGGACTCTTGAGTATGGATATATATATCATGTGTTAGAAGGTAGCACTTGGATATAGATGTGGCATGAATAGTTGTTCTAGCTTCTTGTCAAAATAGAGGATTTAGTATTAGTGTGACTAAAAGAGAATGTCACCTGAAATAATGACCCCTCAATTGAAGGGTATAGAAATCAATCACTAGCAAGATAGGCTACAAGATATTATCAATAACATAGGTCATGACATCCAAATCTAATTAAAAATGCAGCATATTAAAATGAGTATGATTAAACGTAGCTATTTAAAATGGGATTACCATAGCACCAAAACAAATAAAACTAGAAAATTTGTATTGAATTTATTTGGGTCTTTTGGTGAATGTTTATTGGTTTATTGATTGCCTTTTTCCGTTTTATCCAAATTTTCGCGCGCGTTAAAAATAACTTACGAGGCACAAGAGGAGGAGGCAGAGGCAGCAACGCTAGAAGCTTCCGACAACCCAGAAGACGCCCACTGTGACCAAGGCGAGTCAATACTTTGATCATGTTGAACCTACATTTTCTGCAAATTACTTTGATTTAAATTATCAAATTGCATGCTGTTATTTTATATGCAAATCCATGTGTAATTTAGAATTCTAGTTAAATGCCTATTATCTAACTTGATTAATGTTACCCCTCCTTTGGAATATTTGAACATGACAACCTTGTCGCCCTAGCAAAATTATAATAGTAACCTTTAAAAATAAGTCTCTAAATATATGCCATGCTTAGTATTGTTTAGATACTCATGGGCGTGAGAGCGTCTAAGCATCACTTTTAATCATGAGAAAAATTGGTTGGGCAGTCATGGTGGTAATGACTGGTGTATGTTGGATATGGTTATTTTATATTCCCAAAAACCTCAAATTGCTTATTTATCTGGGCGGATGGTTCGGGGGTATGGTGCAGGTGTGCACGAGAGTGGGGTTTGTGGTAGAACCGCCCAGATAACCCTAAGGACTGAATCTTGTCATGACCTCCCCTGTATAACAGTGCAACCACAAGTCTGTAAAGTACAACTTAGCTTAGTAGATTTACCGAACCCTGAAAGTCATCATCATAGGTGGAGGAGGTGAGGTAGTGCAAGTGGCGGTCTGGGTGACGGCTTGAACGGGACACCCGCAGAGGGTGAAGTTCTTCTGCGGCGTGCTAGCAAGGTGAAGTATCCAGCTGCTAGGCGCATAGGAGGGGAACTCCCGCACAACCTATGAGACCTGCCGCAAGCGGGACAAGCTCATAGGGGTGAGATGGTGGATGGGGCGAGGTACTTTGAACGGTTACTGTGATGGTTTGCTCAACCGCATGACTAAGGAATCGTGTGGGGCAACGAGTAAACTGTCTCTTGTGGGTAAAGTGTACAAACTCTGCAGAGTCAAAAACTATTCGAATAGCCGTGCCCACAGTCAAGGGCGGACATGGGAACTTAACTAGATATAGTTCTATTTCAAAAATCTTGGCAACTGAAATGGTAAAAGGGAGGGCAGTGGGAAGCCCAAAAAGGTGTTGTTGTCCTGGGCGTCGTCCCAGTGGTAATATAAGCGGCTATAACGCTGAAGATATAGCATACGGTTTGGAGGCCATGTAAAGGTGGATGGTCTCTAGATCACTAGTAATAAAGCATTTTGATACACACTTATACTCTGGTTCCAAAAATTCTAGGTCTTAGAGATTTTTAAGTAATTGTATTCAAAAGCACTCTACGCAAAACAAAATAACCCCAGCCTTCCCTTGATTAGCCCTGCATACTACTTAATTGCATTCTGTGTATTGGCTCGCGGAGCACGGGGTCGGAGTGCTCACGCTCGCATTATCAAACCAGATTCTGGAGCCCCGGATCACTATGCTTATGAAGACGCCCCCGCTGCAGAGGAAGGGAACAACGAGGAGAATTAGGGCGTCTCTTGCGTTTTCTTTTGAGTCCTAGGTGGTTAGACTAAGGTATAGTGTGCCTATGGTTATTGCCTTAGCCTAGGTAATAACCATAAGGCACATATTTTACCCCAGTCGCTGCTTGTGGATTATTGGCTTCACTTGGCTTTTGCTTCCGCTGGCATACTTTTGTAATGTAAACATTTGGCCTGGACGGCCCCTATGTAAACTCATTGCCCGACGTGGCATAATTCAAACCTCTGTTATGTAATATGTGGTTGAATTGTGAATGTCCATGCGATGTATGAAATGATGCAGCAATGTATCTGTGAGCACTATCTACTGATCCAGGGAATAGTGCAGTGGTTTCACAGGAGATTCCAGGTTGAAAAATCTGGGTCTGACAAAGTGCAACTAAGCTCGTCACAGTATTGTAAACATCACTACGTAAATAAGAAACGTAAGCAGTACATGAACAAAAAGTGTACAGTTAGCACTAACGACCCCCAACAGCATCCCTAGCCCCTCCTCTGCCGCTACCCTGGCCCCTTCGTCTCCGCGTCCTCCCATACGGCCGCACTTGGCTGTCCTCCTCTGCGCCGGGTGATGATGCCCTGACAACGTAAGATCATCAGGAGAACATCGCACACGCCCCTGAGCTGGTGGAGTGGACTGCACCGCCGCCTATGTGGCCACCAATGCACCGATGAGGGCGCTTCCGGAGAGAACCTCCGGTGGTGTAGCCTAATGTGCAGAGCCCGACGACTGGCTGGGCCAGTCCGAAAAGTACTGGTCCGGGTCGTCCTAGCCTGGGAGACCCCCCATCCCTGGTCGGGGAAAACAAGACCTGAAATATAAATATCGTTAGTCCGTGAGATAAAGCATTGGGATAAAACCGACAAGAGGCAAAGCGTACCCTCAGTTGGTGCCATCGCGTTTGGAGGGATGTACGGCACAGAGTACGCCCCCTACATGGGGAAACTGGAGATGTACGAATAACGCGCAAACAGCTGCCATGGCGGTGTATGAGGCTGTCCCTAGGCTGACCCCTAGCCTCGTCAGGCTGAGGTGGTGTAGGACGTGCCCAAGTAGAACCCCCCACATGGTGCCATGCCGATCGAGGTGGCCCCGGTGGACGAACCATCTGTGCACCGGGCACAGGCGTGCAGATCTTCGGTAGCCTTGTGCAAGACAACAGGGATACCACACGTCTACACCAGGCCTCTACATGACACCAAGCATTCACCGACTCCTCCTGTGTCACCTCCGCACCACTAGTGGTTCTATTCACCATGGTGCGAGACTCCCTCCAAATAGCAACACCAACGTCAGCCTGCAAGAAAAACACAAAGCAGTCAATCATTTCAGTGACATTGCCATTACAAAATGTTTAAAAATTAGATGTAACATACCACGATGTGAGCGTCCCGCATGAGGTGCGCGGGGTACGTGTCTATCGGTGCGGCGACGTGTGTTATGGGCTGGTCAACGACATGTACGAGCCTGGTACATGTCTGAGGCTGGTACCAACGCAGGTACTCCGCGTAGTGGCTGCTGTCGTAGGGGCGCTCCACGCAGTCATCAAGCGCGCTCTCCCACTGCGTAGTCCACCGGTCCACCCCTACATCTTCACCATCCAGTCCAAGCCACGTTTTACTCCCTTTCTAGAGTGCCTGCTCATAGGACTGTTTTGTTAGTACTCATTAAACGAATAGTAAATACAAGGAGATTTATGAGAGGCGGTCACTCACGCGTGGACACTCTACGGCACCAGTGGTCCGACTGGTACCAGAACAACCTATCATAGGCCAAACTGGCGCATCACACGCTACAGCGCGTAGTCCTCGACGAAGATGTCATACACGAGCTTCCGGCACGTCAGCAAGAAAGCCCGGTCGCGCCAGCAGAGCGAGAACAGCCTATCAGGAGCACGGCTCTGCAATACCATAGGTGAGTACGGTTTCCAGTGCACATTGTTAGCTGTGAGGCAGTCGAACTACTCCACAAAGGGCAGATATGCCCGCGTGACCTGAACGTGCACAAACTGTACCTATAAGGAACAACAGCTGTTACGTACGACCATCGTTAATATGAAGGAAATAGCTTATTGTAATACTACTTACCCATCAACGACACCAGAGAGAACTCATCGTAGGTCGGTCGACGTCGCCCTCGGGGTACATCTCTGCACCGTACGGACTCATGTCCTCGAACATGGGTCGTCCGAGCCTGAAGTGCTCGAACGACCACAGCTGCAGTAGCAGCGGACACCTCGCGAGAAGCGAGTTCGCCTTGGTCCTAGTGCACGCGTCGCACAAGCCACGATAGATCGCGGCAAGTGCGACCGAACCCCAGCTGACCTAGGGGGCCTCGCCATCGGCGATGACCCTAGCATGAGCGATGATGCGTGCGTCAACGGTGTTGCCATGGCTGGTGGTGAAGAGCACCCAACCAAATAGCCACAGCAAGCATGCCTCTAAGTGCCGCGAGACCTTTTGCTCGTTTGCATCTGGATCCATCCGCTCCACTTGAATGCAACCCAAGAAGTTATTAGTACGCAATAGCGGACATGAGAGCATACAGGATCGATTGGAAGGCCAAGCAGCAAGGACACATCCTGTAGAGTAGGCGTCATCTTCCCGAATGGGAGGTGAAAAGTGTGTGTCTCCGGCCACCAACGGTCCACCAAAGCCGTCAACAGAGAACGGTCGAACAGAAAGCGTCGTGATCGCTCCGCGCCATCGTCCCCACCAGCAGGCAAGGTCGATCCGTCCTCATCGGTGGCCTGCACCATCCGGGTAAGAGGGAGTAGCCCAGCATACCGCAGCCTGCGAAGCTAGTAAAGGTCAGCACGGAACCTACTAATGGCAACAGTACAATGCTGGAGGAGTGTGCACCTGACTGTCCAGCGGGGGTCTAGTCTCCAGGTGACTCGAGGTGTGCGTGTCTGGATCACTCCCAAGTCAGCTGGCTCCTCCGCGTTCCCTGTAGGCGGGACACAACGGGAAGCGCGATGCAGCCAGTCAATGTGCTCGTCCAACAGGCCGTAAGGCCAGTCCAATCCATGAAGATCATGAGCCATACTTGCAAAATGAATTCAAGTTAGCATTTATACGAAACCAAAAAACATCGCATGTAAAGCAACAGTAAGTAGAACTTGTAAGTAAACAAACAAAACAATACTAGGCTACCAGCACAACTCCAACTATATTATTGAAAAGGGAAAGTAACATAGCAATTGTACAAACGGTACATGCAATGTACGATACATTTAGTATGACATTACGCACGTCAAAAGTGCCAACTACCAAAGTACAATTTACAATGAAAATTTATTTGTATTCTCCAACAACTGTTAGTACAAACTGTGCCGCTCTGCCTATTGATCAGCACATGCCTTGCATGTCTAGCTGTGTGCCCCTCCTGACCGCATCGCCCACAAGGTGCACCAGATGCTCCGGCTTGCGCTTCGTCCATATCATTTATAATACGCCAGCTCTGTCGCCGACCCTTCCTACCCTTTAGCATGTCAACATTTGGAATCCAGGTCCTCCCTGCAATATCTAAGGTGATGAAGTTCCCCACAACTCTAAACCCCCTGAGCTCCCCACACCATGTATGCACTACCCTCTCTTTGAAGAAGTACTCTGACATGAAGTTCGAAGGATCCATGCCCACAGTCCCACATGCAGCGAGGACATGAGAGCATGGCTTGTGTAATAGCTTCAACTTATTGCACGCATAACTAGGTTCATTTAGATGATCTCTAAGGCATACCTCGTGGGTACAAGGGAACGTGCCATCCCAATCCGGCTCTATCACGGAGTACCATGTCGAAACGATACTCCCTGTTGCCTATGACGTGCACTGTGTACAATTGGTCCTTCTGTGCCTTCATCTCCATGTATGCCATAATTTTAGATGAGTACACTGCTCGAGGGTTGGCCGCATGAAGTGTGGCATTCGTGCCTCTCCCTGAAGTAGCCGATTGTGTTGTGCAGAACGCCTTCCACGATGGCGACGAGGGGCTGAGAACGAAGGCCCCTGAGAACCCAATTGTATACCTCTACAAGGTTAGTTGTCATTATGCCATACCTTGCGTTGTCCGTGTCGTTCAACAAAGACCACTTCTTCAATGGTTCTCCTTCGATCCATTGCGAGAAGCACTTGATGTTCCGTGAGCTCCTCCTCCTCGGACCAGCTGGGTTAGGCTCATCGAGTGCTGCCAGGCATTCCGATTGTGTTGCCCCAGGCATGACCGGCCCTTTGCTCCTCTCGTCGACGTGTTTCCTGCTGTGCTCGTTCAACAATGCCTACAAAGCATCAAATTTTCTCTGCTGGTTCTGCATAGCAAGTCTCTTGAATAGCTTCATCAATGATTGTTTTGGGAACTGCTTGAAAAAGTTCGCCCCTAGGAGACAAATGCACCATCTATTCCTCATATGCAGCCAACAAAAGGGCTCCTCGAGATTTTTCTGAAGTTTTCTTATGGCATTTACAATCCCGATGTGGCGATCATGAATTACGCACACACCAGGATGAGCGCTGACAATTCCAACCCTCACATGTCTGAGAAACCACAACCAGTTTTCATAATTCTCACTTTCCACGAATGTGATGGCTAGCAGCAATATTTGGTTATTGCCGTCAATGCCTATGGTTGTTAGGATCTGGCCCTTGTATTTGCCGGTCAAAAAGGTTTCATCAATTGAGATCACTTGCAGTATGTGCCTGAATGCCTCAATGCACGCACCAAATGCTAAGAAGGCCCTCTGCAACACTGCATAACCTAGCGGTCTTGTGGAAGGCTTGTCCTTCACAACGATATACGTGTCCAGGTTCCTGTCCTGCAACACCTTAAGCATACGAGAAAGATTATCGTACGCTGCCTTGAAAGACCCGAACTATTTTTCCAACGCCTTCTGCTTCGCACGCCATGCCTTCGTGTAGCTAAACTTATACTTGAATTTCTTCTCGATAGCTACCACGATGTGTGTGGCCTCCATGTCTTTCTTCTTCACTATCTCTCCATACATCAAATTGGCTATAAAGACGGACGTTAGGTTGCGATGTCTCGCCAAAACACTACTGAGAATGTAAGAGTGCGGCTCCACCTTCGAAACAATCTAGTGAGTCTCATACTTGGGTCTACGTGCATGCACCCTCCAAGGACAACCGGCCTGCTCGCACTTCACGGTGTATTGCTCCTGGCTAGATTTCATGAGCCGAAAAGTCTGTTGCATAGAAAGGGCCCACAGCTTGATGGCACCTACAGCGATGCCTTGTTAGTAAGCATTGAATGCAACCGAGCATCTGTTCTATAATACTCTTATGGTGATTCGTGCTCGTCATGTGCGGAAACACCCTTAGCATCAAACTGGTTCCACTCCTGCGGAACGGGAGCTTCATCCTCATCCGAACTGTCCTCGTCGTCCTCCTGTACAGCTTCTTCTTCAGCCTATGTCATTTGGTCATCGTACTCCATCTGCTGCACTATGTACTCAATATGCTCCCCTTCATCAGCTTGTCCTGTTCCCTCACCATGGTGTGACCATTCTACCGCTCCTCCATGTACTGCATTGGCCTCGTCACGAGCATCTTCCTTCTCTTCGCCAACATGCGGGCCGCCCGAGCTGCTCGCACCTCCCGGATAATGGTCATACACACGACCTTGCACAGCTTATAACATGTATGGTTGCACAAGCATCACACACTCGTATCCACTGCATCAACACCCTTGCACAAACCCCTTCCACGCAACAGTGCGCATCAATGTTCTCAACTCACATCTGATGTCTGTGGAAGACCGGCTCCAAAGCCCTTGTATGACAACGCTGCATACCTCGGGGTCCAATGAAAAACTATGGGTAAGCCAATGCATCACATCTGAAATTCGAGCATTCTCGCCGTCCAGGTATACCAAAGTGGCTTGCACAAAACCACTCAAATCCACACCATTCGGACCTTCACGAACGGTTCCAGCACCGTAATGCACTCTTAATGTAATAGGTATCGGCATTGCTGATGTCTGCATATATATATATATATATATATATATATATATATATATATATATATATATATATATATATATATATATATATATATATATATATATATATATATATATATATATATATGTTTCAATTTTACAACATGTCAAATCGCATCGCACACTACGAAAGTATTTCGCTTGTCATAAACAATTGCACTAACCTCGTAGTATTAACTTCCTATTAGCAGCCCGCGCACCGACGCCGCAGTTTTCTCGCTACTCGAGCTGTCCCCTACTGCAAATAATTCCTTATGGTTTCGACAATTTACATGGCATATCGATTTAAATGTCTATATACCAGTTACAATGGTACACACGTTTTTCCAACGTACTAGTACACATGTTTTTCCAACGTACTAACGATATTACATTCATTCATATTTAATTATAAATATTACGTATTATTGTTTTTTACAAAGAAAATTATGAAATTCTAACATAAATATTGACTGAATTTTGTAATACCTACAACTTTCTACGAACAATTAATTTGTACGTAACGTTGACTGAATTTTCTACAACTACAATTTTGTACGCATACCAATTTGCTAACGATGCTAATTTTGTAAAACTATATTCGCTAAATTATACACAACTATATGTTACTACGGTTGCTAATTTCCTAAAACTATATTAACTGAATTTTCTATACCAAAAATTAAACTATTTCTATCTACATCTACAATTTTCTACTAACACTAACAGTAAATAATATATCTACTGCATATACAACATTTCAAATACAAGAAAAAAATTACCTAGGGCTGCTTCTTCCTCTCCTCCCCTCCCTCTCCTTTTCTCTCCTCTCTTTTCTTTCCTCCCCTCCTCTCCTCCGTTGTCTCCTTTTCTTCGCCCTCTCTTTTGTTCTGTTCTGTGATTCTGTTAATGGCGCAGTCAAGCGCTTTTCTTTTATCTCCGCTTCCAGTCGCCCAACCGTTGGGCGATGGCAATTGCAATCGCCCGACTATTCGGTGACTGCAATAATTCGTCCAACAGCCGGCGGATTGCTTGCGTGTCGCTTGGCCATTGGGCGATAAACTCCAATCGTCCAACGGTTAGGCGACTAGAGCCTATTTCTATAAAAAAAATGTGGGCGCGGATATATTTCTATTATTTCAAATAAAAAAGATTATTCGTAAAAAAATTCTTAGTTTAGCAATGCCAGTGAAAGTTACTTTCATTTCTAGGAGAACATCCTAAAGATAATAGAATATCAAAACATTTACATGTTCTTGATAACTATATGACAAGAAAAGGCTGATGCTCAAAAAGAGGATGGTCAACAAGAGTCACCGTAAACAATGATTGTCTTTTTATTGACAGCAACATAAGCTGATTGCTAATTAGTCACACTAACAATAATTAGTTCTGTTATATACACAAGCCAATTTTCTTGTAAATTTGATACTTCCTGATAAAACAATCATTGATAGGTAAGTAAATAAAAGCTTTCAATAACATGCCAAGCCTAGCCTAGTAGATCCATACCATGTGTAAAATAAGGATGATATCACATGTGAATGATTGTGTCTTGACAAAACTAAACTGCTTTGTAATTCCACTCCGGAGTACAACATAAAACCAGGAACACAAAGGCCTGCTGAGTTAAAGCATATCATCATTCATGGATTTCAGAAATGACGGCACATTTACCTTACAGTTTTAGGTAAAACTAGATGTGCATGAGTCTATGAATCTAGATAAAAGATATAAGGTGAAGAAGTCACCAATGGATTGACCAAACAGTTTCCAAGCCATACACAACATGCACCAAAAGTGGTCCAAACAATTGGAGTACTGGCATTAGCCCTCTTTTAACCTCTTCGGCCTCACCATAGATATTGTTGTCGCATCTTGACAAAAAAAAACGGCTTTACTTGGTCACAAAAAATAGTTTGGCCAAAGCAACTAGTACATAACTCTATGATTGTACATACCATTATTCATTGTAATGGTGTAGCCTGATCTGGCAAATTAGGGATAAGAAAAGGAGAAAACTTACTTTTACATGGATACTTACAGGATCTAAACAAATGGCGGAGTTTCTGGCTGAAGATTTCGAAATTCTTCCATGCTTATATTTTCACATGCATGGGTAACATAAACCAAAAAGGATTTATGCACATAATGCTTCTCACCTCCTTGCTTGCAGTGATTTTTCGGATAGTCTCTCATGCATATGCAATGCAATGCCATTCCATAGGAAAATTGATGTTGTGTGCTTTCGACAGAATTTCCACACAGAAAAGCATTTTTGAGAAAGTCTACTTTTCCCTATGATGCTGACATATTTGCAACAAAATGCCAATGCTATATCTCACAAATCAAGATGATAATCTCAAGTAGCCACAAAGTTGAAAAGGCAAACTTGCTTACTGCACAAGTGGGCCAGTGTCTTCAACTTTAGAAGCTGCTTTCTTACAATTTAAAAGTAACACATCTCTGCTCAATCTTCCGCTCCATTCATTCAAGGCACTCCTTTAAGATAAATTCACTGCATCCTTCCTCCTCCACATTGCAAACCTCCAAGCTTCTCCCCTTCCAACATGCAACACATTGCATACCACTCTAGCATGGACTTCACCAGTTTTTTCCAGTCACAAAACTATCCTCACATGCATGATTTCAATTTGTTGGACATCGTAGGTCCATACAGCTGCAATGGCAATACCACCATCAGTTCAGTGCCTGCGGTGGCAGCGAACAATCAAGCGTGGCATAACAATGATGAGAGGAAGAAGAGGAGGTTAGCATCGAACCGTGAGTCCGCAAGGAGGTCGCGCGTGAGGAAGCAGAGGCGCTTGGACGAACTGTCGTCACGGGTTGCGCAGCTTCGAGGTACGAATCAGAGGCTTCTTGTTGAGCTCAACCACATGATCAGTAAGCATGCTCGCATAGTCCATGAGAACGCCAAGCTCAGAGAAGAAGCTTCTGACCTGCAGAAAAGGCTCGATGAGATGGAAGCGGAAAGCACAATATCATGGCTCGTATAGATATTAGAATATTAGATCCTAATTTGGTGATTATCTTTCTTCCATTGTGCATAGGGAGCATATGTACGCAGGAGATTACTTGTTCTATTTGTGTTCTTTCCTCGAATCTTTTCTTCAACTAATACGAATGGGTACTTATGGAGTTCTAGTGGAAACACAACATGCATGCTTTTCGTCTGACCATTTCATTCATACTACGTCAACTGTGAAGGAAGTCCTAAACAATACTTTTTCTGGGCATCATTGGCTGGTACTTTCTCCATACAGTAAGCACTGCTATTTGTTAACGACATCTGTTAAAAAATTAGTGCTACTAAAAGTCTCCGATAGGAGCTGATTGGGCTCACCTGTCAGATAAAGATCCAATTTTGCATCAATTGCTCAGTGTGCATAGTTGATCTGTTTAGCATAATTGCTGTTTGCTTTTAACAATGAACAACTACACATTACTGAGACAATGGTAAGAAGTCTGCTCCCCGGCCCCCTTCACAAGTACTATCTAGCTGAACTCGAATAGAGAGGGAAGTGGTGATATAGGAGAGAGGGGGGATCACATCTGAATATGTGGCCTAATTACTAAACCCAGATATCAAATTGGTCTAGAAAACATAAAAATACTGTTAATAGTTAACATCATGAGCCCAGTTTCTTCCCAGGGAAAATGAGCACCTTTGTGTAGCCATGGCTACAAAAAGAAGCCTAATCACCCACCGAGAATCAAATTTCGCAGCTAATGCTTAACAGTACTATCTTGGTTAATCTGATAAAAGTTGCCTGCTACAAAATCACTCAACCTGAAATCCTGCACAGGCCCAACCGTACGATCATGCTTCTCAATTCAAACAAACGAATGCTCCATGGTCTACTCTAGATAGAACTCTGAAACGGATGGTCTAGACTCTAGATAGAGCTCTGAAGTGTAAGGAACAGGTGTTTGTTACCTCCCGCAGAGACGCAGGCCACCGTTTCCGCCGCCGGCACCGCCAATCCGGCGTGGCGTGGGCCCAGGAAAAGCGCCGCCTTGTCGCAGGGCATCGTGGGCGCGTGAATCTTGACGCCGTTAACTGTGGGCCTTCACGACTGGAACAAGGCAAGAAATCCAGTAAAGGGCTGAAGACGCTCCCGGTGTGGGCCCATATGGCCCAATTCAGCCCAAGATACCTCCGTAGCTCCATCACCATGGCAGCAGCTCCGTCGCACCGGAAGACGATACTCCAGCAGTAGCGGCGATTCCCGGTGGTTCGTCAACCTGGTCATGGACGACCGCATCCTCCGCACATTCGCCCTCCGTCGCATCGACATTGCCGGCCTCTTCCACCCAGAGCCCTTCTACGGAGCGACTTTTATGGTGAACTGATACACACAAATACAATCGTTGTTGGTTTACTAGACTTGAGAACGAGATGACAAAGCTAATAACAAAACTGAACACAAAAGGAACTGAGGCACAAAATTAAAATACTAACTGCTCGCACATTTTCTATGTTTTTCTCTGTTATTCTCTCTCTGACAACTATCTGTGATCCGGTTCTACCGGCCTCATCTTCCTACGACTCCTGCGCACGTCGCGCACTGACGTTCGACCACAGCGCCACAACCACGCACATGCGCTATGACCATGGTGCTACAATAACACACAGACTTTGAGTCCTCTGAGCACGGCACTTCGACTACACAGGTCTTTCGAGCACCGAACACAGCACTTTGACCACACAGGTCTTCCGAGTACCGACCGCTTCGATAGTCCTCCGATTGCTACAGTACTTGTCCCGAGTATAGTGTCCATAGTACTCCTAGTATGACGTCCACAATACAACTCTGAGTTTGATGTCTACAGTACTCCCAGATTATTGCGTCCACAGTACTCTTCCGAATATGACGTCCACAGTACTTCGAGTATACGTTTACAGTATTCCTCTGAGTATAACGTCTACAGTATTCTCAGAGTATGACGCCCACAGAACTCCTCCAGAATGACGCTACAGTACTTATGACTACGACTTTTACAGGTACTCAACACATAGTACTCGATACAAATAACTATACAGTATTTAACACACGAGTAAAATATATATGCAACAAGATTAACTAAATAAGGTGCAGGTGCAGGTTCGCCGATGGAGGTGGAGGACGCCCCCCTGCCTAGCCCGGCCACGAGCTTCTCCCCGCCGACCGCGGAGAGCTGGACGACCGCGGAGAGCTGGACCAGCAGCAGCATGGAGTTCCGGCTCCTCGGGCGCCGCAAGATGATAGGCTGCGTCTGCCGGTTCGTGGTCCTCACCGCCGTCGAGATGGTGCACTGCGTCTGCTGCTGCGGAATGGCCGGCGGAAACGTTACATGCTCCCAAACCACGTCGTCGAATGGGTTCTTTATTATTACCGAGCTTGCAAGACACTAGGATTACTGTGTGACATGATGCAATGCAAGTAGATGGAAAGACTATTTTGAGTTTAAATTTGAAATGAGTAGATCAAGCTACGAAGTGAGCTGTGAGCCAGTGAGAGTGAAACATCTCATGGCGTATCATATAATCACAGTTTACTGCGTGATGAATTGTTGAATGCTGATAAATTCTAGCTGCTGGTTAGTGACGTTAGTCATCAGATGATCATCTACTGCCGCTGCATCAAGATGCACTTTGCCCAAGTCCATTTTCTGCTGAGCATTCAGTTGCGTGTCCTGCACCCATGGTGGCTCCGCCGCCTGCGCCTGCACCTCCGCTTCCACCTCCACTCTGTAGATATAGAAGGTTCATCAGATCGACACATCATATTATCATAGCAACAGTTCAAACATCCACGGAGCTTCGTTGAAGTATGAATGACGAAACTAACTTCAAATGACAACATTAAGAACCACTAGGATGAATATTTCATGGCAAAGATGGAAACAGCAGCAGCAACGGCAAAACAAATAAGTCCTCCACATAACACTACTTCTAGAGGTAAAAGCAACACAGAAAAAGAACATTACAGCAATTTGGTTCTGAAACATAGGTTGGATCAAGCGCAGCGTATTCTGAAGAATAAATTTAAGTCAACTGCAATGTTGCAAGGGAGCAGCAAATGTTCAAAGTTCGGCAAAATTTAACTAGCAAAATTCAATGGCCTTGACATTTTTTTCTTGTAACAGAGCATATCATATTGGATGGCCAGATATACTAACTCTCAAGCATTCTCAAAATTGCATGGTGGAATCCAACAGAAGCTAAAGATAGACATTGGATAAAAATTGGATATGCACAAAAGTAGTAAATGTAACACTTTTTTTATGTCACATGATCTACATTTAGTTCATACAAGATCAAGGTAAACCCTGACTTTTTTTTATATGATACAAGATCAAGGTCCTTTATGTAGCACATGATCCAAATTTAGTTCATCTCAAACATAAGCACAATACAATAGGTCATGAAAAGCTCATCATATGCCGAAAATTTAGATAAACATGAGGGCATTGAGAATCTCGAAAAATAAATGAATCTGAATAAATAAATTAATTGTGACTGGTTGGTAAATGTTCAACCGTACACACTTGGTCATCCATCATAGTTCATAAGTATGCTCCGATGCAGTCTTTTTCTGAAGACTACAAAAGCAAGTACATGCTATTGCCTTTTACTGAATTTGATGTTGCGAATGGAGCTTGGATTGATCTCGATGATCATTTGCTCTGCAGATATAACTAAGTAACTGACAGGGTGGTTAACCACATCAGCATAAACAAGAACCATTTGTGTCGCTTACAGTTACAACACACACAGAGAAAAGTTTGCTGCAGGCAAGTACCCAGCACAGGCACCTTACTATTTGCTTCGTTTGATAAAAACAGTGGTTCAATGTTTTGTGTATTTAGATGTAAGGGTTCTGAACTTCTGGTTTTCTTAAAAGATTTCTTCTATGCTTCCTCCAGTTCATATGTGAATACTTTTGCTGGCCTCACATGCAATGGTACTTAATAGAAAGCCCAATGCTTAAATTGATTTAGACTTCAACTATATAAGAACATTGCTAGCCTCGATGTTAATTCCCAAATTTCAATGTTCATTTGGAATAAGCAAGCAAGCAAACAAGCAATAGTCAGTGGAGCATGCTAAGAATTGCATCACTCTTGCCTAGTGGAACTAATTGAAATTATCGAATCACCAAACTACAAGTACCGCACAATCTCACTAAGTTATACCTGTCATTGAATTCCAAAGCAAAACAGCTAAATTCCAAACCTTTTACAATCCTTGCCTTATTGGGAAGACACATGATGAGGTTATGCTATTACCATGACATTGCAACTAAGATTTTACCACTACAATGTCCAATATCATACCTGTGCCGATGCATTCTCATGTACCACAGGCACAAGAGCCGTCACATGCCGTGCGTGTCGCTGCCCAGACCCAGTATCATCCGTGGGGAGTTCGTACCGGCACACAGGGCAAGTGTTCCTGATGGCGAGCCATGGCTGGATGCAGTCCCCATGGAAGTAGTGCTTGCACGGGAGCCGGATGACACGCTGCCCTGGCTGGAAGCTGTCCTTGCACACGGCGCAGCCCTGTGAGGCCTCCTCCTCGCTGAGCGTCGCCTCGGGTAAGCCATCCACTGCCGCGCGGGACGCTGGTAGCGGCCGCACGCGGGACTCGGCCTCCCCGACCTGCCCAGCGCGCACCTCAACGAAGTCGGCGTCGTCGGAGTCGGAGTCAGTGTGGTCGGCGCCCACCAGCATCCGGAAGCCCCCAACGAATCCCCTCATGATCGGCGGGGGCCCGTGGTCGAACCCGCTCGGCATGAGCCCCACGCCGCTCCGGTCGCCACGGGCGGCCTCCTCCTCCTCCCCGCCTTCGTCGGTGTCCATCACAATCTGGAGGCCCCCAAGGAAGTCATCGGTAACCGGCGGCGGCTCGAGATCGAACCCGCTCAACATGAACCCCTCGCCGCCCCCGTCGAGTCCGGCGGCCTGCTCCTCCTCCTCCTCGGTGTCCTCCGAAAGGTTCAATGCGGACATGAGTTGGGGGAGGATGATGCCGAGGTCTCCGTCGGAGTCGAAGGAGCGGGCTAGGGTTTGCGGAAGGGGGTCGTCATGCGACTCGCGGTCCTCGAGGGTATCGGAGAGGTCGGAGCCATCGAGAAAGGAGAAACCGGAGACGCAGAACCCCACGACGTCGTCGTCGAAGGGAGCGCCGCAGAACTCCTCGCCCTCGCCGTCGTCCACGAAGGGGCCGTAGCAGAGCTCCTCGCCGTCGTCGTAGAAGGGGTCGGAGCAGACCTCCTCGCCGTCGCTGTCGTCCTCGAAGGGGTCATCGCCGGCGAGCCCTGCCATGGGGAGGGACGCGGCGGCGGTGGGATGGGGCTAGTCTCTGACGGTGTGGGGCCCCCGTTAGGTTTGGGATCTTGGGTTGGGCCTGGTTGCCTTTTTTTTTTTTTGAAACTGGTTGCCTTTGGGTCGCAAGAACTGGCAATTTTCCGCCTTCAAGGTGTCAGCGACTCAGCCGGCGCAATTAATATTCCGCTTTCAACAGGTGATAGCGTATTGTAAAACGAACAGAAGAGTTGACATGTCATGTGGATGTCGTCAGAAAATTCATCGACGACGAAAGTTAGTTTGGACTTCGGCGTGATCCAAACGTACCGAACATGTCAAGCAAGTTTGTTTCCTTTTATGCGTTTGACACTTTCCTGGAGCAGTCATGCACTACAAGCATTTGTCTTCACCAATTATTCGTACACAAATTAGACCCTGATCAATATGACTTCAGCTTATTTTTGCACTATTCATAAATTTCGTCTTTTTTTGAACTTTTGGCTTTTTTTGAGTTTTTTTACCGGTTCTTTTTTTCCTCGTATTTGTTTACATTATACGTGATGGGCTAATATGTTTTTCTATTTTTAAATTTTTTTAAATTTAATTATGGTAAATAAGCCTCTGTCAGCTACAGTGCTTTTTTCAGCCAGCTACAGTGTTTTCAGCCATAAGCCATGAGGCTTTCAGCCGAACCGATCACCACCTTAAACATTGCCCTGATCAATTCGGCTTCGGCTTCTGGCTTATTTTTCACTATTCATAAATTTCGTCTTTTTCTGAACTTTTGACTTTTTGTTGAGCTTTTTTGCCGGTTCTTTTTTCCCGTATTTATTTGTATTATACGTAATGGGCTAACATATTTTTTATATTTTTAAATTTAATTATGCTAAATAAGCCTCTGTTAGCTACAGTGCTTTTTTCAGCCAGCTACAATGTTTTCAGCCATAAGCCATAAGCTTTTAAGCCGAACCGACCACCACCTAGGTTATATTTTGCACCCGGTGAAAAAGTTAGACCAGGATCTGACGATTGTGAGATAAAAAAAAACCAACCATTTTAGATAGGTGTTCTTCTTTTTTTTGTTGGACGTGGAACTGAACTTTGTGGCGTTTGGATTGCGGGTTAAGAGCGTGCGAATGGGAAATGCAAACTTGTAAAAAGTATATTACGAATTAAAATTACCAAAATACCCTCCATGTGTTTGCCCTAAAACAATCCTCTCCTACCGCAGCCGTGGTAACTCACGACTCTCGCCAATTCGTGACGTCTCCCAGGCGCACGCTTCCCCCGCCGCGGCCTGCCGGCCGGCCGCGGTCTCCACGAGGGGCAGGCTACGGCGCTACGCATCACCAAGTGTACTTCGGTGGCTTCTAACTTCACCTTGCTATGCATGCATGCGTATCATTCTTGTTTGGCCGTTTAGTTACTAGAACATCGGGCGCGCTTTGCGCGCCTTACCATGACTTCAATTGCAGAAATTAATTTACACTTCATTATAGGCACTTCAAGCAGATGACAGATAGAGGTCATCGTAGAAATTAATCTCTACTTCAATATAGAGATAGAGGTCATCGTAGAAATTAATCTCTACTTCAATATAGAATTCCCACCTCAAATAGACACTTGACTGAGATGACAGATAGATGTCATCCTATTTAAGTATCAGGATTTAAAAGAAGGCATAACAAATTATGTAGATAGTGCCCGCATATTTCATAACACAAAGTATGAAACAACTCAGACCGTGGTCGTAGACTATCGGGAGACTGTACGACCACGTTGTAGCTTTTACGACCACTCTGGCCGTGGTCGTAAGTCTTCAGCGGAGTTTAGAACCGGTTTGGCCGTGGTCGAAAGCCATCGGAAGCAGCTACGACCACTTTGGCTGTGGTCGAAGCTTGGTACGACCACGTTGGCCGTAGTCTGAGGTCGTAAGTCGAAGCTACGGCTGCTGCGGTCGGAAGTCGGCGCTTGGATGATCGATCACGTTGAGTAGTCGGCGCCTTACGACCACGTTAGCAAGAGAGGTAGTCAGAGGTCGAGGCTTCGACCGCTGTGGTCGATAGTCGGCAGACTTGATTTCGACCGCCGTGGTCGTAAATCCTTCCGACCACGTCTTTTTCAGGTTTGCCATGGTCGTAAATATCAAAAAATATCAAAAGGAAGCCTTTTTCACAACTTTAGTCCAATCTGCAATGAAGAGAGGAATATCTTACCATGAATCCCTTGGTATGACAGATACATTGATTGTTATGCCTCATATGGATTCTATATTTTGTTAATTTTTTTACAATCCCGTTTGATCCAAGGATATTATCAGTTCTAGCCTAGCGATCATTAGTAAAACAGGGAAACCATCTACATGCAACCAAATAAGCATGATTGGCACAAAAGTATGTCACACAGACAGTCCAGAAACCTATAGAGGACCTGCAGAAGAGCAGATAGTCATGTCACCCCTAGGATATGTCTATCCTAGTTCCTAAAGCAGGTTAGATAAGATGTGACAAAAAACAACAACTTAATTAGAATATCAAGAACGACATTTGAAAATAATTCTCCAATATGAGATATGAAAGGTTTACAGTAAAATCATGTATTCAAGAACGAATAAGGAATCATTAGAATATCAAATTTAGTAGTTGGTGTTGAACTGACTAACAAAATCTTTTGGATATATGGGAAGAGCATTTTCATCGATGCCCAGATGTTACATGGTAGAGCGTAGCGAGTTTCAGCTTTTAATACTGACCGCAGCAATTAACAAAGAAAATGGGGATGTGGGTTTTTTTTCATTAAAGGCACAAGCATGAAAAGGCATGGCTCATGCTTACAGTTACTCTGCTGCTTATGTAGCTGCCTGGGACCTTGTTTCAAAGCACTGTTTAGTAGCTCAAAATATGTTGTTTAAAGTTGATTAAACATATTGATCCCTTTTTCCATGCCATGAATCATGGACACTCAGTAAAAACCCAATTTAAACGAACAAAAAAGTTGCAGGGCAAAGAGAGTGCATAACCATTTACAAATAATAAACATAATTGTGCTCACCTTCCGTCCGAGCATCCGGTTGCTAAAAGCAGTGATGATTTTAAAGAGCCTGCAGAGGAAACTTCCCAACTTATGGCACTGACCCATGAATTATGAGCTTGGAGAACCCCAATGAGTATTGGATCTCTGGTAACCATGCAAACATCTATTGTGTAGTACTCGGGCTTACATATTTTCCAAAAAGAAACAACCCCGGACTTGGAACCAACAGCAAGAATGCACCAATTTCTCGACAAACAAGAAGTAGTGTCATATGATGCCACAACTGGAGACCATGCAACTACAAGAGAAGACAAAAGTGCATGGCGATATGCATACTGTTTTGCTGTGATAAGAGGAAGAGGTTTGTCTTCTCCATTGCAAGGAAGGGGTTCTTTAATATTTTGTGAGCCACCTTGCCCATTTACGACAGCGATTTCATGTCAAGATTTGACAGTCTGGAATCACAATTAGGGAAAAATAAAATAGAATGTTAAATTGAAGACAGCTATGTACTATAGGCTCTGAAATAATTTGAATTTTGCAGGATAATTAGTTCTTTCTTTTGTTAAGAAATAATACTGTTTGCCTTTTATGAGTTAAAAATAAATAAAGTTAAATGGAAACTTCAGCATACATGTGAACATGTACAATCTGTACCTTTTTCAAAGATGTCTTCTTTAACTTAGAGCATGGATTCAATGAGAAGTCTGCAACCTTTGAGGCATCCAGATCATCTTCATCCTTATCATAAACATAGCTTTCAAACCTGCATTCAATCAAAGTTCACTTAAAATAAATCCAGGCACAATATACGAATGCTAGAAAGGCCACCAAGAATGCCGGCTTCTTGCAAGAAAATAAAAGAAATAAGCCTAAGAGGGGAAAAGATAAGTAACTTTCATATGTGAATGGGTAGATAAGATTGGCATATCAACAAGTGGCACTCTATATAATAGCTAAAATGAATATAGTTTAGTGACCAGAAGGGAGTACGACCGTTTTGGCCGTGGTCGGAAGCCAGTCTAGCTGTTTACAACCACTTTGGCCGTGGTCGAAAGTCACTACGACCACATTGGCTGTGGTCGAAGGTCGTCAGACAGCTTTACGTCCATTTTGGTAGTGGTCGGAGTTCATCAGAAAGGTGTACAACCACTTTGGGCATGATTGGAGAACATCAGAAGGGTTTTCGACCGGCTACGGAACGTTGGTCATGGTCGAAGGCAACTACGACCACGTTGGCGTGGTTGAAGGCAGCTCAACCACGTTGGCTGTGGTCGGACACTGCTACGACCACGATTGGCTGTGGTCAGAAGCCCGGTTCACAGTTACGACCTCAAGGTCGATAGTCGGCAGTCAAACTTACGATCACGATGAGAAGTTGAAGGCGTACGACAACGTCATCGAGAGCTACGGTCGGTAGTCGATGCTTCTGATGCGGCACCGGGGAGGGGCGGCGTTGCGCCAGGGAGAAGTTGGGGGGATATATCACAATCTACGCATCGGATTGATATAAATAAAAATTCTACCAAAAGCTATTGAAATTATCTATAACTCTCTAGTAGATAAAATTCTCAAACTATACCATCACACTTCCCTAAAAATAATACAACGATACTGTAGACCAAACCGAACTACTACTTGATCTTCCCCGAACGAACGCGCCTAACATCCCTATCTAGTCTCGAATCTACTGTAAAAAATACAGAAGAGTCAAATCATTAACACTACTAATACTCACCGAACAAAACTTGATTGAACATGTACAAACCATCTTCTAGTCGTCCCTTCTCATGCACGCATGCAACCATGCCATCTAAAAGTCCCAATGCAATCCAAGAGCAGCACTCCACGCCTCCCAGCGCCAGGGGATGGTGTGTCGCCCTCCCGTTGGGTCCACATCACCCCAAAATTATTTAAGTTATGAACCAAAGTCAATAGTTACTTGATCAAATTCAGGGGCAACAGAACAAAGAGCATTAACATGACCAAAAGATACAACAGAAACCAGAAAAACATCTTTAACCGCAAATAAATGCCAACAGAAGAAACAGAGATGCACTAAAGATCACCTCAGCGTCCAAAGGGGACAAAGCTCAGACGAAATGGAGGATTGATTTCTTTAACTGAACCCACAATCAAAATTTGACTGAGTCACTTATTCAGAAGCGGCTTGGTTTGCCAATTAACAAGTATGCTATAAGGGCCCATATTCAATTGGTCAGAAAACCTATGACAAGTTGAGCCACAAGAAAATTAAAGGAATTGGAGATCCTAAAGGAAATTATGGCAATAACAAGATCAAGATGAATGCTTGCAATCTTACGGCAGCACCAAAGAAAAGCAAACCAAATAACATCTACCACAAAAAAAACTGCAAGATACCAGATCTTGTCCCTAACATTCCCGCCAAAACCACATCAATATGGAGCCCCGGAAGGGTATTTCCCCCAAATCCACCAAATTTATCTCTGAATGTTTCGTTCACCGACACAGCTCCAATCTCCGCAACGAATGAAACGACGATAACAAACCAAAAAAATGTAATTTTTACAGCACATTAGGATATTACCTCCTCGACGGCCTTTTCCCCCGCCCTCTCCGACAGCGCAGCGCCTTTATTTCCGCCTGCGCCTCGCCAAGCTCCCTATCCTTATCTAAAACCACACAAAAAAATATCAAACAATACCCCGTAAGATCCCAAAAGGCAGCAAAAAAATCACCAAGTAAGCGGAACCAAGCCATGAATCAACTCACCCCTCACTTCGTTCTCGAGCCGGTTGAGCTCGACCTTGACGGGATCCGACCCGTGCATCAGCGTGAGGAGCTCGTCGGCATCCAGGCCCGCCTGCGCCTGTCCCCGCCGTCGCGCGGAACCCTTGTGCGCCGACGCATTCCTCTCGTCGCCGCAGCCGTCGGCCATCTCAGATCTGAGCCCTGGCGCCGCAACCCACCATCCAAAACACGCGAGATCGCTCGAGCGACCCCAGCCGCGAGCTCCGAATCCGCCGCGCAGGGTGGGGCTCGGGGGCCTCCGCAATGCCGGATCGTGGGGAAACCCTAGCAGCGGTGTTGGGTTCGGGTGGTTGCTTCTGGGCGTGGGCGCTTTGCTTTGCTTCGCTACCAGTGTGTGCCATCTATCCTGATGCAATCCGAGAGCAGCACTCCAAGCCTCCCAGCGCCAGGGGATGGTGTGTCGCCCTCCCGTTGGGTCCACGTCGCCCCCAAAAACGCCAAAGCGCTGTGGAGCCTGCTCCTAGCAAGTTTCGGCGTGACCGCGAGGCAGCGCTCGCCACGCGTCGCCGCGCGAACGCACGCGCGGTGCGTGGAGCGCTCTCGCGCGAGGAGAATGGGTTGGGTTTTAATAACTTCCGATTGTGTTTTGCTCCCAATCTGTATTGTTGTGTTCATGCTTGACTAATACCACGAATACCCCAAATCACTTCTTGTTCCTTGCTCTGGATTTTCTTTCTTGCTGTTCGCACAACACGGAAGAAATGTGAGATATATGTGAGAGGCAAACATGCTGTTTTGGGGCTTGGTGCTGTTAGTTATGCCGTGCTGCTGCTTCAATGTCGCTGGCTGGTTGTTTCGTCCGGCAAGCCGGCAAGAATAATTTACTTTTTTTTATTTATAAATTTTGTTTTCTTAACTTTTAGTTTTTGAGCTTTTTTGCCAGTTCTTTTTTCCGTATATGTTTGTGTTGTTCTTGATGTGCTAATATATTTTTTAATTTTTTAAATTTAATTACATTAAATAAGTCATTTTAACTATAGTATAATTTTAATCAACTAATATAATTTTAACTATAAATCACTATTTTTCATCCCAATTGAGCATGGCCTTAATCCCGCAAGCAAAAGGAAAAGAAAAGAGCGACTACGGAAGGCAAGACAGGGACGCAATCTGGAATGGAAACTTTGGCTTTTCGGTGGAAGACAGGGGTTGCGGCGGCCAGGAAGGCAAGAGCTCCAATTCTTGGTAGCCAGAGGGGGAGAGAGAGATCGCCTGGAGTAGAGGCTGCCCACCCACCCGGCGTTCGCCTATAAAAGGACCGGTGGCGGGGAGGAAGGGAGAGCACTGTCTACGCACACAAGTTGTCTTTGGTTCCGTTTGCTCTGTGCAGGTTCTTGGTGTTGAGCAAGGATTGGGGTTTTGGGAAGGTATGTTCTTTTCTGTTAATTGTGCCTTTGGTTCTTCGTTCTCGACATGGATACGTGGTAGTGTTGGAGTTTGGAAATCTTTCCTTGGGGTTTCGTAGGCCTTCGAAATATCTGACAGTTAACCCCAATTCGGTGAACTTGTTAGGATTTCGGGGAATTCCAATGATTTAATGTTGCGCTGTGTATGCTTGTCCCTGTCAAAGGTTGTACTGAAACCTCATTTAAGTCATCTTTTGTGAATTCTACTGGAAAGATTGGGTTTTGGAGTATTTCGGTGGTTTATCCTGTGGATGGTGCTTAAAGTCGGTTGCTTTATTGTGACTAGTAACATGTCCATGTGTTGCAACATATATCATCACGTAACATAAATTGTACAATGAACATTAAAAAGAGAGATGTATCTTATCATAAAGAGTGAGGTCAGCGCAGTTGGATCTGCCGTTGCCGAGATCACCGCTCCGGATCTACCCTCCCTGACCTGCTGGCTTCGTGATTCTTCCTCACCTCCGACGGTGTATACCTTATTCGAGCCGGTGTACTCCGCCTACCTTCCTATTCATCGTTTGTGCCAGTGTACTCCTATGTCTCGATCCAACCTCGGTGGTGTACACTTACATTCCATCGTCGTCCTCAGTGGTGTACACCAACGCCTCGCCGTCCGCACCGGTGTGCTCTTCTTCACCACCGAGTACCACTCCACCTCTATCTTCTTCACCGTCCTAGTGTGGCAGCAGCATGGCGGCACACAGGAGGAAGGATTAGCGGAGGCTCCGATGGTCTGGCCGTATCACCTTTTTTCATGGCTGTCGGATTGTGATCTAGTGGCTAGGATCGGCTGAGGGAGGAGGTTGCCCTATTTCACCGCCATCAAATCAGGCCGTCCTCACAACGTGACAGTGGGGACGGCGGTGAATCAAGAACATGGAGTTGTAGCTGGAGCCGACCGACCATGCCGACAAAAAGGAAGTGGAAGGTGGCGGCACCAGCGGAGGAGAGTCAAAGAGACAGGTCTCTGCCAGAATAAGCCAATAAAAGAAGGATTGAAGACAAGTAGTAATAAGGATCTGGGAATTCAAAATCAAGGCTCTGCTGTCGTAATTGAAGATTTTTCACATACAGGAGAGTGAAACAAATGGGGATTGGGAATGGATCATCGAGTGAGAGCCGGTATGCAGCACACAAGGAAATGCGAGATGAGACCACACCACTTCTCCCAATGAAGGCGGAGGAGGATGGCATCCATGAATTCAATGGAGCTTCTTTCTCTGGTGCAGTGTTCAATCTATCAACAACCATAGTAGGGGCTGGAATTATGGCTCTACCAGCGAGTATAAAGATGCTAGGCATTATCCCTGGTATTTTGATGATCATCCTTGTGGCATTGCTCACTGAGGCATCCATTGATATGCTGGTCAGGTGCAGCCACCAGGGCAAGATTACATCCTATGAGTGGCTCATGGGTGAGAATCGCACTGCAAGCATCTGTTGTGATAAACAACATTGGCGTGATGATTGTGTACATGATTATCATTGGTATGCCTCTGAACATGACCATTTTTGGTTTGCTTACTTTTGATAATTCCAACATTGGTATTGCTTTTGTCAGACTAATAGAAGGAACTGTGGAGATTCCCAAGCTTTTTCCTGAGATAGATGAAATTAATTCCATCTGGGAACTCTTTACAGCTGTGCCGGTTCTTGTCACTACCTACATTTGCCACTACAATGGTGCATCTCCTGCTGCCAACTTGGTGTGCTCTCGCTGTTTTTCATTTCTGCGAGATCTAAATGTATGCTTTTCATGATTGTACAGTAAACAGCATTGACAACAAGCTGGAGGATTGAACTCAAACTAAGCCAATTGTGCAAACTTCACTGGCTCTCTGTTCAAGTGTTTACATTGCAACAAGCTTCTTTGCATATCTCCTCTTCGGCGAGGGTAACCTGGCCGATGTGCTCACTAATTTTGACTCCAACCTTCACATTCCATTCAGCTCCGTCTTCAATGATATAGTGAGAGTGAGCTATGTTGTCCATGTCATGCTTGTCTTTCCTATAGTCTTCTTTGCCCTTAGGCTCAACTTGGATGGACTGCTCTTCCCCCCCTCAAGGCACATTTCTCATGACAACCAAAGGTTCGCCATTATCACAATCTCACTCCTTGTTGTTATTTATCTCGCTGCCATCTTCATACCGAGCATTTGGGACGCTTTCCAATTCACTGGCGCCACAGCCGTTGTCCTTATTGGTTTCATCTACCCTGCCATGATCATACTCAGGTTCAATAGTATCTTTTAGTATGAGATTTAATTAATATTCCCAATTTGTAGGTACTAACTGATTTATGCACCTAATGATAATTTTGCTTGTTATTCTGTAGGGATCCTTATGAAATTGCAACCAAGCATGACAAGGTTTTGGCTGTAACCATGATTGTGCTTGCTGTGCTCTCGAACTCTGTGGCCCTATACAGCGATGCACTGAACATCTTCTACAGGAAAGAGGAGGCCTAAACTCCATACTCCAAAGGAAGAAGTGAAATGTACATTGAAGAGTGATTATTGAGCTTAAGTTAGTTTTTTTTTTGTAGCGAAGCAATGTGATTTCATGGTGGCCACTATTTTTTGTGTTGGACACTTGAAAGGATATGGTTTGCTGCATTTGTCTAGTTTTCTGAACATAAGCCGGCTCAACATCTAGATGAGCCACTTGTGATACGATCGCGGGTGTTTGTATCTATGCAAAAAAGAAACATTTTCGGTTCTGTACATGTTTACTCGATCATTTTGAAATTGATTGCTGGAGAAAGCTATTTATATACAAAATAATGCACATTGGAAATTGATTTTCATTTTGCTGAGTTACAGTGTGTTGGTGGAGTTGAAATTGGACCGAGACTTGGTTTGTGTTGCAAAGAGCTTTGATGCATTTGAAACATGGTGATTAGTGTGTGTAAATTTCCAGGCAATTGGTTATTGCCAACGTCCCTGTAAAAAATTGCATGATCAAGTATCACTCTCTGAATAATCTAATCTAGCACTACACCTTGTAATGCTATGTACAATGCAAAGGTATGAGACGATTAATACATAAATGCATCAAACCAGTGATTGTGCCTTCTCTTGTGACCAATGGATCACTTTCTGAACTTTATGCATCGGAAAAGTTTAGTAAATGAGGGAAGTAGATTATAATCTCCAGGTAAGTGCTAGTTGATAAGATCGAGACCACGCGAACAAGCATCTTGTGGCACCCTTATCTTGGCAATTTTCTCTTGCCTGAATTCTGAAATGTCCAAAAAGAACAAGGTGTGCCGCTCTAGAGTTAAGCACTTGACAGAATTATAAGATACATGGGTTTCTTACTGCCAGTTGGGGACATGTTTTCTCTGGTAGTAGCCAACTAGTATTCGTAATGTATGATTGATTAGTAAGATGCCCGTGCGTCGCAACGGGGTTCTAAAAGAAGGTGATATATATTATCAAATGTGACCCAAATTATACAATGAACATTAAAATGAGGGGGGCATTCTTATCATCAAGGGTGAGGTTGGTGCGGCCAGATCCACTGTTGCCGAGATCACCGCCCTAGATCTGCCCTCTCCGACCCCACCGGCTTTGCAGTCCTTCCTCATCATCGGCGTTGTACACCTCGTCTGAGCCAATGTACTCCACCTCCCTGTTTGTTGTCCGTGCTAGTGTACTCCACATCCCAGTCATCAACCTCAGAGGTGTACACTTCCGTTCTATCGTCGTCCTCAGTGGATTACACTAATACCTCGTCATCCGCACCAGTGTGCTCCTCTTCTTTCGCACCGATGTGCTCCTCTTCTTTGCCACCAAGTACCGCTCCACCTCTCTCCTCTTCTTTGCTGTCCTAGTGCAGCAGCAGCATGGCCGCGCATGGGAGGAAGGAGTAGCGGAGGCTTCAAGGGGCTGGGCTGAGGGACCAAAAGGGCTAGCTACATCACTATTTTTTATGGTTGTTGGATTGAAATCTAGTCATTAGGATCAGCTGAGGGAGGAGGCTACCCTAGATGTAAATAAAAAACATGTTCGGCCTCTCCACTCCCACTCGACGCCACCTTCTCCCCTCCCTCACCCGCGAGCCACCGCTCCCTATGTCTCCTCCCAACTGGTGGCTCCTGGCAGCGTCACAGCCTCCTTGCCCATACACCGCTACCGCGTCGCCTCCACTCCCCATACCTCCTCCCAACCAGCAGCTTCGCTCCACACGTCACCATCCCTGAGGTCACCACCTTCGGATTCGCTGGTCCACCTCCACCTCTAGTACTCTGTCAGGGTCATCGCGCTCCTCGACCATGTTCCTAACCCCATGACCACTTGATCTCAGGGGCATCATCCTCGACACCAGTGTTCTCCACCCTAGCGCGGTTAATCTGGCTAACCCCGAGTTCGCTACATCTGGATATGGCGTCCCCGAGATCACCGCCACCGAATCCGCTCATTCTCACCTCCACCGCCATTAGATCAGGCCAACTTCGCAACAAGACATTGAGGTGACAGCGGCCAGCGGATCAAGAACATGGAGCTATAGCTAGAGTTAACCAACCACACTGACAGAAAATGAGAAGTGGAAGGTAGTGGCGCCAATGGAGGAGTGCTAAAGAGAGGTCTCTACTGCTTGACCCGGTCGTCCCTATGCCATTGTCGCTAGACCCAAGTGAGAAGCTGGAATCCGGTGGATATGTTGATCCCTGACCACCGTGCCGTTAGATCTGGCCGTCCTCTACCACGGTGGCACAATATGGCCATTCTTGATCCCAGCACCACCGTATTCCTCCTCCCCGATGTCGCCTCCTCGCTAGTCGGTTCACATCGCCATCGCCTCCTGCTCGCTCACCGAGCCCATTTGCCACTTGGGGATGACCCTTTTGCTTGCCATGGGCATCGGTCACTGGCGTCACCACTCGTTGTGATCTAGCCTGCAAAACTAGCAAGGCACTGGTGTAGGGTATGGAAGAGGGAGAGGATTAGAAGAGATTAATCGGAGTGAGGAGAGAGGATGGCGTTGATCAAGACGCGAGATAGTGAGAGTGGCTAGTGGTTGGGGGCTTATGGGTGTGGCTGTGTGGGGAAGGGAAAAGGAGCGGTTGAGGTGTGAGGCCGCGAGCAGTTCTAGGAGGGAGCTGGCTGACAACAGAGGACCACATATCGGCGTATGTCAAGAGGAGATGCGGGAATGCGTTGCGGTAGGGATAAGGAAGGGAAAGTGGTGAACAGACATGCTCCACTTTTATATTAGTACATATATTTTTTGAGTAAAAAAAGTGAGAGTATGTTTGATATATGCCAATCAGAAGCCAACCAGTGGCTAGTTTAACTAGTATAACACCAAATTGCATGTTGAAGGTATATTTTATAGGTATATCTGGGAATTGCTAATTAGTACTTGAACATTTTTTGATTGAGCATTTGAATTTCTCATCGTAGGATTTTGCCTCAAGATTTGTGCTCCACCTCTCTCTCCGGCTTTGGTGAGAGCTCCGTCGGCGTCTCCGACAAGTTAGGGTTAGAGTTCGGGTTGGGTTCACTGAAGCCCCTTGATTTAGAGAGAGGTGGGGGCGGTGGCAAACTGGCGGTAGGGTGGCGAGGCGGCTGGGTGCTGGCTCAGCCGCGGGCCAGAAGAGAGCAGTGGACTGTGAAAGTTGACGGGTGTGACAAGGACGAGTGGTTAGGAGGCTACGATAGCCATCGTAGAGGGTGGCGTGGTGGGATTTCGCCAGAGAGGAAGAAGAGTGTGGGGGTGCAGGGTGGCTTGTTGGAGAGGAGGAAGAAGAATGGCATAGGGACGGAGTGAGGCGGGAACGGTGATGGCGTTCCCGGCACTGGCGGTGGAGAGGGCGACGACTAGGGTTTAAGGAAGGAAGGAGAAGGAAGGGGAAAGATTCACACACGATACATACCTATTTTAGACTATAGTGCCCGGACACCAAGGAGCACTTGTTATTTTTACTATATACACACACACTTACTTTAGGAAAGAGATGAGATCCTCTATATTTAAATCCAACAACTCAAAATTCAAGTACCCTTTAATAAAAAAATACTCATATATTCCCTAAGCACCTTCTACGTGCTTTATCCAGAATTTCATCGCCTAATCTCCGGGTTGCGGAGCTTTATGATAATTCCATTAACTAAATGTGCACGCTTTCTATGAAGGTTGGAGATTGTCAAATGGATAAGCGGCACGGTTGCACCCCACCAGGCAGGGCCGTCCCGGGGAAATTCGAGGCCTTGTACGAAACTAAAAAATGAGGCCTACTAGCCTAGAAAAAATAGTGCTAAATGTACGATATGATATAGTATGTAGTACATTACAATAAGAGATCAAAAGATCAAAAGAACAAAATTTAGAGATCGACCCACTACTCATTATAGTTCGCGGCGTTGCGCTGTGATTGTGAATGAATTGGAGAAAAAATGAATGATTAATATTACCTTCAGGGCCTCAGCGCCTCGCTGTTGCCGTCAGTTCGTCACGCTCGGTCGCTCGTGATACGCGGCCGGCGGCCGATAGGGCATCAGGGCGATGGCGGCGGCAGGAGACGTGGAGACCTAACTGCTGCGAATTGGGATCGGCAAAACAAAACGACGCCCACTGTCCAGCGGCCGGCCAACAAGTCATTTTTTATTGAGCTAAACTGCTGCTGTGCACGCTGCCGTAATTGGCTTGCTAATGGGCCAAAGGCCAAAGCTTCTGCTGTGCTTATCTATCTATATATTATGTATAAAGTACTCTATATTTGGAGGCCTACGGGATTTAGAGGCCCTGCGCCGTCGCTCATGCTGCACATGCCCAGGGACGGCCCTGCACCAGGCCACCAGCTAGCACGAAAGGAAAGTCCTGCCACCAACATGGAGTAATCGCCGGCGATGTCGGCTCCGGCGGAGGCGTCGGGCGAGCGAGACGAGCTCGCGGAGTCGCTCGCCGAGCTCTTCACATGCGTCTCCCTCATGGTCCGCACCGAGCTCCAGGTTCTCCCAACTGTTTTCGGTGTCGGTTTGGTTGGTAAATGTAGTGTAGAACCTTACTTCCATGGCTGTCTTTTCATGGCAGTTAGCTTAAAGTTCATAGTTAGGTTGATGCATGTACCGACTAGGTATATGCTAAATTTTACGCGTCACACCCATTTGTTTCCTAATTCTAATGATGGGTAGCAGCCCCAACCCTCTTGGTGGTCGGATTCAAGTATTCAACATAGTTTAGGTATTAAAGAGGCCAATGCATCACTTGGATGCCGGTCCGTTGCATCCATTTGCCACTGTTCACTGCTTCTTACATGCCAGTTTCCTGAGTTGTTTCACATTGCTGCATTAAGGCTCACAACTCGGTTGGGTTTATGGTTACCTCAACCGGTTCTGCATTCAGGATCTGGAGCCTCTCTCGGTTTCGTTGCTTCTTGAGAGATAGAGTACTTCTTTGCTGGCCAAAATTGGAACGCAGGCAAAATTGTTTGTAGCTCACAACTTCAGAAAGAAAGACCGATTGTTTCATTAAACATGGCAATGTATGGCTGTGGAAGCGCGTGACCTAACTGTGGAAGCGCGTGACCTAACTACTAAGGTTCTTTTCAGCTTCTAAAAACGGGGATCTTCATCATATACCCTCCCTTGAATTGGGGATTTCAGGATTTACCCTCCCACCTCAATGACATGTGGGGTCATCATAAGTCACTGACACGTGGGCCAGGAGGGTAAATCCTGAATTTCCATCTATGAGGATGGTATATGATGAATAAATCCTCTAAAAACTGTTTTTCAGCTTTTCTACAGTAACTAACTTTTAAATAGAGTATCTTTTCAAGATAAAATCTACTAGTTACTTGTAATATATACTGTACCGACTTCATTTATATCGGCAAAAACCGCACGTGAGTTTCTGTTACTTTGTAATCTCTCACACAATCAGCCCAAAAACTAAAAGCCGCAGCCAAAAGTCATAAGTTTTAGCCAAAAAGAACATGCTCTAAGATTGGTAAAAGTCACAGAACATTGACTTGCACTTTGTTATAGGGGGTGGCCCCCACCTAAACCCAGCCGGCCTATTAAAAGGTTGTAAAGCTCAAAATGAGATATGTGTAATGACTTAAATGCCCTTGAGAGGGATACTTGGATGTAAGAACATAGTTGTAAAATACTCCCCATGAGAATATATATAGAGCCCTTCGAACCATGGGGAAGCTCCCAAGCATTGCTCATCTAACATCTTCACTACCATACTACCATCTCTCTGTTTGATCTGTAACCATAACACACTTCTTTGACATACTGGATCAGAACAACAAAAGCAGATCAATGATATTTAGGGCGTGTTTGGGACTGCTCCACAAACTCTGCTTCACGAATTCTACCGTGGAGCAGCTCCACAAAAAACCTAGAGTTTGTGGAGCACCCCTTTAGGTGCTCTCACAACTCCACATTTTTTTTCCTCGAACAGAGTGCGTGGAGCTGAACCTGTTTGGCTAAAAAACATAGAGCGAAGCTAAAAAACGTGGAGTGGAGCAGTCCCAAATAGGTCCTTAGAGACCTTTCCAGAAAATGGAGGCAATTCACTTCTTGGTGTGGTGTTCTGTGTTATTGGGAACTGTACTAGGCCATATACCAAACATCTCTTCGGTATTGTACCTCTCAAGCAGTGAGATTATTTTCACGTTTGCCAACAAATTGTAATCATGCTTTGAGCAATAAATGAAGTTTACCTTTGAGTTTTGAGTAGTGCTTTGTCATCTTAAAGAGTACGTGAACAAATTGTAAATAACTTCACCAAATCATACAGATTCATAAAAAGGTTAAGAGATGATTAACTAATCTATACCTTGAAGTAAAAGATGATACATTTTATTTTCTAAATATTGAACCCTCCCTCACTAATGTTTATTGGTAGGTTGATATAATGACCGAGATTGCTGGTTAGGTTGTGCATTTGCTGGGATCAGCGTTTGTTCTTTTTTTTTAATTCGTCAGCAGTTGTTGTTTTTAAAAGACGGATCACATTCTTTTCAGGGGACTAGTAGTGTACCCGTGCTAACGCTACGGTAAAATACAAAAGAATATAAAATTTGTAAAAAATAAAAATGAACAATCAGATTCATTAAGATTCACGTCTCATATATTGTATAACCAAATATTTTTGTCACATAATGAATGTCACATAAATACGTGACCGGTCGGAACCACCCAACACGCAATGCTCAAAAGCGTACGACCGATTCCCAGGTCTTGCGACCGCTTCGCGAGACCATACGACCGGTTAACAGAAGCTACGACCGTTTATCGCGTGATTTAAACACCTTCCCGACCACATACAACACTTTTCGTCGTGGTCGAAGCCACTTCCGACCATGTGCACCGAGGTTCGCGCTGGTCGAAGCCCTTCCCGACCACATACAACACTTTTTGTCATGGTCGAAGCCACTTCCGACCATGTGCACGAGTTTCACCATGGTCAAAGCCCCTTCTGACCACATACATGGGCTCACAGTGGTCGAAGTCCCGTCCGACCACGTCCTGAGCACATCACAACGTGGTCAAAACTTCGACTACCGACCACAGCTCTCGATAACGTGGTCGAAGCCCGCTGTGGTCGAAGACGCAACTACGACTACCGACTTCTGACCACTAACAATGTGGACCCTTCGGCTGGCTTCTGACCATGACCAACGTGATCGTAATAGCTTTTGACCACTTGTAAAGGCTTCAGCTAGCTTCCGACTCCAAACAAAGTGGTCGTAAATGCTTCAGCTAGCTTCCGACTGCAAACAAAATGGCCAACGTGGTCGTAATAGCTTTCGACCATGACCATCACGGTGCGTTCGACTTCCGACCACGGACAACATGGTCGTATCTTTCGACCACAGCCAATGTGACCGTAATATCATTCCGACCAGGCTCAGATTGAGCTGCAGTGGTCGTAACTCTCCCGCCATGGATAATATGGTCGTAAACCCTTTGATCACGGCCAATGTAGCTGTAAACCTTCCGGTCGACCTTCGATCACAATCAAACTGGTCGTAAACACCAAAGTGGTCGTAAACAACAACGTGTTCAAAGTTCATCGACTTCCGACTGCAGACCGTGGCCAAAGGGGTCGTAAAATACCAATGTGACCGTAAGCGCCAAAGTGGTCGAAAATGCCACTGTAACTTCAACAGATAGAATATTCAGCATCAACTTCAGATTGGCACTGTGTAGTTGATTGTTTATGAAAGCTATCATCAGGATTTGCACATATATCAGGAAAACCCTTAATCTTAGCAGATAGCACTAATTGATCGAAATTTTTATTGCGGCCTAATAGAGACAAGCCAAAGCTGCAGTTAAGCCATTAATGTATAAGCTAACTTTTTTACTTGTTAATTGTTTTTTGTTCTTGTGGAAATCTTTTTTTTAGGATGACGGAGAAAGGTAATTTACTCTTAATGCTTGCAGAATGCCAACTTTTGGCTCTCTCTTTGTTGTGTGCTTCTAATGACGTGCGTGCCAATGCCAACTTTAGGCTATCTCTTTGTTGTGTGCTTCTAATGACGTTCGTGCCAGTATACCACATTCTGGGTACCACCATAGTACATGACATGGGAGTTACTTTGTTTTTAATTTGGTACAAACGCCTGCTTCTTTTGAATGTAGCAACACCAATGCCTCTAATTTTCCAAAGTGTGTATTAATTTAAATATATATCCTTTTTTGAGTAACGTAAATATTTCAGTAAGTTACTGTGATCAACAGGTTATTAGCAGATGTCATGCATCAGAATAAGCGAAATATATGTAGTTCAATAAAGTGTGCAGTTAGAGTCTGAATCTTAGCCATACATCGCTTTTTTTGCTACTTTCTAGTGCTTTGTTATTTATGCGCAGAATAGAAATTCCCTATGGGCATTTGCCCTTGCACGACATATTCACATGCTTTTCCATTCGGATCATATATTCATCTGAGTCTCAGTTAACTGAGATTGGCACTGCACTTGTGCAGGTAAAAGTGGAAGTGGAGGAAAGCTCAGAGGAGCGAGAGTTTCCAAAGACCAGGCTGCTTTCAGATATCCTGGGGTTCTCTCCTCCTTCAAACGAGAACACAAGCACTTTATCCAAGTGTATATGATGATAGAGGCTAAATATTTTCTGCTAGGGTTCCTTAGCCTTACAGCTTCCCTGATTATAGGACGTGTAATCGTAAGCAATACAATAAAATTTATCTGATGGTCTATACAAGTAACATTTATGCCTTGTGGGGAAAAAATATGGTGGCCTGCGGGAGAACACTTTTTCAAAGGAAACAAATGCGGGAAGCTATGTCCATGTGCCATAAGAAATATAAACAACATCTGTACCATCCAAGCTGAAACTCAAGCCTTCGTTCTGCAGCAATTTGATCTTCCATTTTCTCGGAAAATGGCTCTGCCCATTCACAATCAACAACAAGTCCTACTTCACCACCTTGTACAGCCTGTTTTTATAACATGTAAAACCATCAGCAAAACAAAATGTACTGCCTACCACATACCGGTGGTAATTGGCCAGATCTTCCGGTCATAACCGGTATTTACAATACAGACAGAAATTAAGATGAGTTCTATGACATTCCAAATTCCAAAGATACAAGGATATTAGCACGTAAGTGTGATGGAGGAGACACAGAAGCTTCAGAAAATGCAAAGGAAAAAAAGAAACAGACTTGACCAGAAAACTACTGTAAACCGGCCAGTAACCAGCTAATTTCAGGCCATATTGGCCAGCATCATAATTTTCACCCCGAAAAATGGTAAACAGAACCCTGTTGCTGATAGTTCAGATAAAAACATAAACAGACCTTGAATTTCCTTCTGTAAACATCAACAGCGGCAGCATGAGCCAAGATTTGGTGGTGGGCGGCCAAGTAACATCTAGCAGTTTGACCATCGCATCCTCCAGGTGCAAAATGTCCAATCCCATAACCATTAACTGCAGTTTGAAGAGGCTCGTTGATTGTTATCCAATGCTTTACTCTGTCTCCAAAATTTGCAAAGCAAGCTTCTGCATACAATGCAAAGTACTCCCTGGGATATTTTGGCAGTAAGAAACTCACATAAAATACACCAAATCAAGCTGCAAGCACTCTTAAACCAAGCACTTCTCATAAAAAGAACCTCCCATATAATCATCATGCGAGTGTCTAAGAAAACTTTGTAAATCATAGAATGAAGTCAAGATGCCTTCAATGACTTACACAATCTTGTCAGACAGCCAGCCCCCCAGAGTCTCTTGAAGATTATGTGGAAGATCCCAATGATACAGAGTTGCATAAGGCTCGATACCTAGAGTAAGACAGACGGGTGGTTAATAGCTGAAGCATTGTAACCTTTTAAGGTATCAAGTAAATCATCTGCTACCTTTCTCAATCATAAAATTGATAAGGTCATTATAGAAGGCAACACCTTGCTCATTGACCTTTTTCCCCAGGCCATCTGCAGGCATGATAAACTTATAACCTTAAGCATTTGAAAATGATATGAAGCATTACCAATCACAAACAACAGACAAAATGCACCATTTATTTGGAAATGCATGCCATGTGCATAGGTATTTATATGTGAAGTGCTATCTGCTAAGCTTAGCGTACCAGGAAATATACGTGCCCAAGATATGGAAAATCTATAAGCACGAAAACCCAAACTGACCATGAGCTCAATGTCTTCCTGAAAAATTCACACCAAACAGTTGAAAGAAGAAATCAGTGCTCTAGGAAACATCGCATTGAACAAACAAGATAAAGTGATAGGCAGAAATCCCTGTCAAACAAGAGGGGAAAGAAACAGTTTTCATATTAGATGAGAATGAAAATACGTTTGTAGGGGACACTTTGCACAGAAATAGTTCCCCCACCCACCTTCTCGAAAACTTAGACATGAATGGCCTACCTTGTATCGATGGTAATGATCAACTGCAACTTCTCCATTGCTTCCATCTAAGATACGATCTGAAAGTACAAGTGTTTGAACACCAGTTACCTAGTTAAATTGAATCAGTATATGTCAACATTATTAAGGAACCCAAAGACTTTCCAATTACTCGCTCTATGAAAACAAAGACAGCTCTGATATGGCTACGAATTATACAGGTAACACTTTAAACCTTACCAGTACTCCATTCAAATGAGAAGATTTAACTAAACAAAATATTTCTAAGTAAAAGAAGTAGAGAGAGTAACGCCACATCAATACCAAAGGAAATCAGGTCTCTTACCGGATAGATCGAGCAAACCCCTGCTTCTTAACTTGAAACCCCATTAGGTTCGCATGAACCTTGACATACACTCCATCCCTTCATAAACACAAGCCAAAATAAACACCAGAATATCAAATCACATTCAAACAGCAAAATATAAACACATCTCAGCTCCTATCCACATCACATACTGGATGTAATCCGTCTCAGGAACATCTGGCTGGTCGGTGATCCTACAATCCCAGAAAATTGTCACGGTACCTCATCACATCAGCACTGGATCTAGCTGAAACATGGGGAAACAATCGCAACTCACCACCGCACGAGCGCGATCTTCCCGGTGCACAGTAATCCTTGGATCTCCCAGATGAGATGCCCCATCTGACGACATTGCATAACGACATGCGATTAAGTCAGGAGAAGTCATTTGCATGAGTCTGCGCGGCCCTCTTCAGCGCAGGCGTTTCATCGAGCACATCATGTTCAGTGCCCAATGGGACAGGGGAGCAGTAAAAGTTTCAATCTCCTTTAATTTGCGCGCACGCACTGATCTAGACTAAGACCCTAAGACATGGTAATTACACATTGACTATGTGTAGAATTCTGGTCTCACCAGATGCGATGCGTCCCGTCGGAGGTCCAGGGCTCCATGAGGACGCAGCAAATGGCCGCCGGCGGCTGCTCTGAATACTCCACGCCGTCACTCGCCACCGCCACCTCCTCCTTCTCTGCAGTCGATGAATCCGTAGCTACGCCGCGTCCATCCTCGCGCCGCTCGACACCCATCTCATCCTCATCATCGCCGTCGTCCTCCTCGGAGTCTTCGTCTACGTCGTCCGAGTCATGGTCGTCCATCTCTTCGTCCTCATCCTTGGAACATGGGATTCGAGATGGCAAGCGGCAGTGAGAAGATCGGGGAGGCGCGGGGAGCGGTGGGAGCGGAGATTGGGGAGGATGGGGGGAGCGGAGGTGCGGGGGAGCGGTGGGAGCGGAGATTCGGGGAAGGCGAGGGAGCGGAGGCGCGGGGAGCGGCCGGAGCGGAGGCGCGGGGGAGGCGGAGATGGGGGAGGATGGGGGGTGGCACGGTGGAGGATGGGGGGAGGCGCGGTGGAGGATGGGGGAGACGGAGGGGTGGGAGGCGCGGTGGAGGATGGGGGGAGGCGGAGGGAGGGGAGGCACGTGGGAGAATGGGGGGAGGGGAGGGAGGGTACTGCAGATCCATTGAAGGATGACCGTCGGATATGGTTGAGTAAGGAGAGAGAATGGAGGAGAGTTAATCTGGTGCGTACGTTTTTAGGATGGTGTATTTCTGGGTGCATATTTGTGGTGTGGATGTAGTTAAGGTCATGACTGTGGAGCAGGTAATTGTTGGGTGGATATAGGATAATTTTAACTGGTGGTTTATTTTTCAGGGGACTAACAACCAGCTAGCACTCCTTGAAAAGATGAACCACCATGTAGCAGAGGAATACAATAACCATGGAGATGTTGTATCTGGTCTGCGAGTCTTTGTAGAGAAACTGAATGAGAAAAATCAAAGCTTTGATGAGTATTTACCGCAGATTGATGCAATAGACCAACAGGTGACTGAGTTTGAGGCAGTGGTGTCCATGCTCGGTAAGAGCACCCATAGTGTACAGGCAAAATAGCCTCTAAGAGAAGAGACAGCTGTACCGGCTGCCTCCATACATTACAACGTTTGGCCTTCAAGCTCTAGAGGCTGGTATCAATGCCAGATGTGGAGGCAGCACCTAAAGGTTAAACAAATAATTGTTTTCCAACCAGGGTTAACTCTTTCAGTCTGAGAAAAAATTTAGAAGGTGGTGAAAGCACCGAATTGAACGAAATTTCAGAATTTCGTTCACAATTTCGAATGAAAATTTCAAATTTCATTTGAATTTTGATAAAATTTAACCCAATTTGGATAAATTTGGACAAATTTTGAACGAAGACAAACTAAGCTAAAATTTGATGAATTTTTCCCTCGTTGGGTAACGAAATGACCAAAATTACTTAAATTTTGGTCCATTTCATCTGAAAAAGAGTTAACCCTGTTTCCAACCGTTGCTTCTTATTTCCAACCGTTGCATTCAAATATTACACATTGCAGACTGTTGGAAAGAGATTTTTTTCTAGTTTGCTAAGCTCACCTTAGAGGTAATACAAATATTATACATTACAAACAAAATTGATAAACTTAGAGGTTAGTTGAAGGTTTTGATTTGGAGGTTGAATTGCCTCCAACCACTATGGATGCCCTAAGGGCACTCCCAGTGGAATGAGGGCACTCTCAATGCTCCTCATCAGTTGATGTCCATAGCTTTAATTAGCCTGCCATGTAAGCACAATCTGATGTGCAAGCATATTTAAAGACGAGAGAGGTGATAGCAATGTCTCATACAAAACATCACCTTTTTTAGAGGACCAAGATAGATGAATACTAGAAAAAAAACTCCACAGGGATGAATTAGATGTCCATAGCACACGTTTGTGGGCTCAACTGGATTTTATGCGTCAGTCCAGATCTTTGACATGGTCTTTTATGAAGCACATTTTGTAGACAACAAGATTAAAAGATAGGGTAGATCATAATGTTATGAGTGTGGGCTTGATATTCCAATGGGATCCGACAGCGGGGAAGATATCACCGCCCATATCCAGGGCTTGGCGGCGGCGTCCAGGAGGGGCGGTGCGCGTGCGCGGCGGCCCGCTTCCTAGAGATGTATGGCGCGTGCACCTCGGGGGCACGATGCGTGGCCATGAGGGGGAGATGTGGCGGCACCGGCTGCGGCGGTCGGCGGCAGCGGCTAGGGTTGGGAAACCCTAGCCCTCTCCTGGGACTGATACCATGTTATGAGTGTAGGCTTGATATTTCAATGGGCCAAGAGGCCAAATATATACATGAGACAATATGCAATGAGCTCCTATACAATGTGATAACCCTGCAACCTCTACATGTCTAACACATAATACATGCAATAATAATGGTATTAGAATAAAACACATAGACACTATCCATTGGGATAGTTGTATCTAAACACTCATTTAATACATACTCTCTCCTCATAGATATTGCTATGAAAACTACCCATTGGGAATGCCCTAAGTAAAAGGATGTTGTGGAAGAGTAATCAAGGAAGAGAGATATATATGATAGCAGTGTCTCATAAGACATTGCATATTTAAGAGGACAAGGAAAACTAGAGAATGAGGATTGGTAAAAATGAGAGAAAGGAGGTGGGATAAGAGGGAAGAAATTAATTGAGTGGGGTGGTTGATAGATATCATGTATTAAAAAGATTATATTTAGTCTGATATCTATATAAAGCGGCAAGCTATAAACATTGTTACACAGTTTCTGCATCCCAATGCCCTAAGTATGTCTCCCTCTTGGAAAAGAAAGTGAAGTCTGCCTATCGCATTGCTCCTACCCAATGATTCCTCTCCAGAGCATGTTGTAAATCTTTTCCTGTTTCTTTTTTTCTTTGAGTGACAAAAAAAATTTGTGGATGAGAAACTTATACAGTAGACCTAATATTTCCATTTTCCAACATTGGTGTAGTGCAATTGGATGGACAAGTTGTGCTGTAACTTTCAGGCACTTGTTGCTACAATAGGGACAAATAGCCAGCAGTGTCAGTGTAAGTTTTTGTTCCCATTTGTCGTTCCATTGATCATTATGAGTGTTAGTGTTAGGAAACTGACGTATGGGATCAGATCTACGGACCCTAATCATGCAGTTTGCCTCAATTGTTTTGCCAGAAACCTGCCTCTGTTTTGTAGTAGCTTTGAAGCAATGGTTGGACTGGCATTCTCCTGTGCACACTCTACCAAGATTCCTGCAATTTTTCAATTCATGGAATCGATCGTATGGTCTGGTCAATGACGTGGAGACAGTGGAATTGAAGCCTCCGCCATAAAAATTCTTTAGACGTTTTCACATGCAACTTGGTATCCAAAGCTTCTTATCGTTGCAATTGTAATGGACTGACTTTCACTTTCACTTTTGACTTTCACTTGCCCACATCCTAAACTCCAAATTTCTCTTCTGGTTTAACCTTTCAATAGATAGTGTTGAGATGCATCATTAACAAACCATTTGGAAGGGAACTTAATTTTCTCCTATTCTTTTGAAAGCTAGCTTGGATTGTACCACGAAGAACAAGAAGAAACTAGAGTAGATTTGCAATTTTTCCAATCATGTACTGATGCCGTAAACTCAAGTGGTCAACGCCTTGAGCCACTGAAAGAAGTAACCTGGTCGCGCAACTGGCGGGATGAATGCGCTCTACTGGGACAAAGTTTACCACTCGCAACTGATAGTGAGGATTTGGTTGGACTTAGCTTAGCAGGCCGCTCAGTTGGCTAGAAAAAAAAATAGTTTATGATTGAAATTATATTGTAGTTGGTTGAAATTGTACTAAACTGATGGTGACTTATTTGATGTAATTACATTTAACAAATTAAAAAATAGAAAAAAATATGTTAGCACATCACGTACAATGCAAATGAATACGGGAAAAAAGAACCAGCAAAAAAACTCAAAAAAAATCAAAAAACTAGAAAAGACGAAATTTACAAATAGTAAAAAAATAAATCAAAAATTTAAACCGAAATAAACGGCACCTAGAACAGCATATCCAGCCATTGACACAAACAAAATCGTCGCTCAACAGATACCAGAATAACTAGCAGTTCCCTCAAGAAAGGTACTCCATTTATTTTTCTGCATTTTTTATATCTTTCTTGTCTATGCTCAACATCGACAACGAGATATAAATATTTTTCCACTGGACAAATGGTCCAAACTATCAATCGTTTGATTAAAACATATGTACAGCTTAATCGAGCTGGAGGATTTTTTTTTTCTTTCAAGAACACGAAGGAGAGCCACGTGCTATCGCACTAAGAAGGGAAAAGATAGAGAGATTGGACTAAAGACTAGAGCCGATCATGTGAGCCTAGTTGGTATATCCTCCAGCACAGGCTAATTTGACGTCTATTTCGCTAGCCCGGGAAACCCGTCGATTTGACCTCGTGTCTTCTGCCCAAATGTCAAAACGGAAGATTAAACTAAGCAGGTTTCTTCGTAAACAGGGGAGACCGGCCTGAGTTCCCAAAAGGGGGGGGGGGGGGGGGGGGGGGACCGGCCTTCTAAAACGACACTACCCCGTTCGAGAAGGCAACAAAATAGAGGAAAGCGATCGATTTAGGTATTATTTATATTAGCTTTTAAAAGCTTTTTTTTATAGTAAATAGTTTTTTTACAGTATGTAGCTTTTAAATAGGGTATCTTTTTAAGACGGAGTCTACTGATCGATTGTAATATACACTACAATAACTTTATTTATATCGGACAAAATCGCACACGAATGTCTCTCTCTACAAACTTCTCTACAAGCTGTTACTATTCATAAACCAAATCCAAAAGCCTATATAAACGAGCCATAAACATATTCATATTGACTTTTGGCTTTGATGCTAATATGAACATCTGACTTGTTGAATTAGTTTTTCCACTTCCTTCGTTTCTGTCTTACTCCGAAGATAAGACAAGGGTTCATAGATGCATCACCGCTCTCCACTCCTCTCACTCCTGTCTTGTGTATGTATTTTTTTCGTTACTTTCTCCATCGCTCGTATTCTCTTTCTAAAAATCAGTTGTTTCAATCACTACTATTTATTTTTAATAATAAAACATCGACCATAGCCGAATATCATTGGCTGCAGCTGAACGGGCCCTAAGCTTAACCCGACCATACAATCTACTGGCAACTCCATCCGCGCTTCACGCTCTGGTGTTTGCTCCCACGAGAGTGTGGCCAAGCACAAGTGTGGCCCGCTTGCCAGGCAGGAGGGAATCCAGTTAAGAGATTTAACAATAAGCAAAGAAAAGCATCTCTCTGTCGAAAATAATGACGTCCCCACAGGCCATGGTACTAGGCCGCCTTCCATCTTATCCAGTGCATCGCCTCAAGGATGTTGCAGGATTAGCCACTCAACTGTTTGTGATATTGCATGATGGTGTCGGCCTTGAACTGCATACGAACACAGAGTTATACTCAATGTAGTATTTTTTTTTAAAAAAAAAACATGGGGAGCATGGACCTTTGGATCCATAAAAGAAGTTAGGAACGTTCCTTTTGACTATAGCTGATGGTTTATGGGTGCGGCAGATGTCTTTTATTTGCGCTTTTTGAGACGGCAGCGGATGGTGGAAACATCGATGCGGATGGTGCACATGGTTTTAGACTTAAGAAGCTATTTTAAAAAATCTATTTTAAAAATCATCTTATTTATTTTAAAATCTAAAGTTAAAAAGAAGAGATCATTATTTTTGGGTTTGTTGGGAGTCTTAAGAAGAAAAAAAAGCAGCTGTTCCCGTTTTCGAGAAGCTACTGAGGCCCTGTTCTGCAAAACCACAAGAGCTTAACCACTCGAACCACTTCCCTTCAACGAAACCAAACGAAACGGAAACGCCCGACCCGGGGCGCTCCTCGTCGTCGTATCGTCTTCCTTCCCCCTCCCCTCCCTTCCCCGCCGCCGCCTCCTCCTCCCCCGCGACCCAAACCCTAACCCTAGACCTCCGCCCGGATGGGTGCTGTCACCTCGACGGTGGCTGCCCGCTTCGCCTTCTTCCCGCCCAGCCCGCCGTCGTACGGCATCGAGCCCCCGGCCGCGCCAGGGGAGGAGAGGGAGGACGGGGTGGTGGAGCTCACAGGCGTGCCGCGGAGGGGAAACGTGGAGGCGCGGCGGCTGCGGACGAAGCGTGGCACGGAGGTGGTCGCGATGTACGTGCGGCAGACCGGCGCGCGGCTTACGCTGCTCTACTCCCACGGCAACGCGGCCGATCTGGGCCAGATGTACGAACTCTTCGTCGAGCTCAGCGCCCACCTCAACATCAACCTCATGGGGTACGCATGCATGCACTCCTGGATTGGGTTCGGATTTAGATTGGGATACGGCGCTGTTCGAATGCTGGATTCGAGTACAATCTTGGATCTTCCAGGGCGTGTTTCTCCAGATCAAAGTTGATTTTTTTTTGCGGGGCCGGTTTAAATGGAACTCGTCTGGTTTGGTACGAAGTGTTGGGATTTTTGGGTGCCGATCACTAGGATGGCTGCCTCGTAGTTTCGATGAAAGATACGATCTTATGTTCAGGGCTTGTCTGATTGGGTTGTGGATTTGGTATGAGTATGAAGATGTGCTAATCTTGGAACAGTACTCGGTGCTGTTGGATTCGCTAGCTGTAGTCTCGGTAGAAGTTTCGACTTCGCTGTGCTGAGCATGTCGTATTTGATGCAAATTTTGATTCCTAGGCTGGTGCATGCTGCTGGTTGGATACGTTGCATCTTGGCATGGAATTATTATGTTTGGCACTGTTTAGTTTGCAAGTGGGTGGCTAGGATAATTTTGCTTTTCCTCAAAGCTGTTTTTATTTATGATTGATTGGAATAAACTGCTGGTATTTGAACTATTTTCTGGGTACTGTAGATGCCTGGGCATGCTTGCTTTAGGTGGACCGTTAGCAATATCTGGAATTTGTTCGATTTTGGGTAGCAATAAGGATATTTAGATTTCAGTATCTGGTTGCAGTTGTATATTTATGATTCAATTGATTATATGGGAGGTGGTGGAGAGCCTGGTGTCGTTAGTGTGTTACTATCTTTGGTCAAAGTTTGGATAGTTTTGTTCAAATTAGTTGTTAGATATTACCACTTACCAGAGTTCCTTTTTTACTAGTTTCTGTAGAACTGTTCACCAATGAAGTGTGGGGAATAAAAATAGATGTTTGTAATGAAGCTTTGGCTGAATTATTACGTACATAAAATTGTATCCCTTCCACACCAATCAAGTGCGGTGGGGAGAACCAATACTTAATGAGGCTTTTCGCTAGAAGCTCTTGCTAATTTTAAATTGTGGTTACGAGTAATTGGATTGTCCTTCGCCCCCTTTTTAACTCAAGATTTTTGTTTGTTTCCTAGCTTGGTAACTAATATAATCATTGTTTGTTTATCTTTGTGTTATAATTCTGTCCTTTGAACCTAGTTTTGTCCTTTCTGTGGTCATTGATTTTGGCACAAGACGTTGTAATGTTGAATGATTACATTATTATTAGGTACTAATATTTGACTGAGTAATGTAACTTCAACATCGTAGAGGACTTCTTCTGACATGATCCATAGGTTTTTTTTTTTTGCCCAGATTGGATATAGTGACCATTTACTGCATGATTGTTCTGTATCATACATAATCTAGGCCTCAGCTGCCCTTGCTAATGAGTAAGGATACAATGCCTTCTTAAATGTAACTTAGCAAACTGAAATGTATTTGCACGACCTTATTTAGACATGTTATCTGCTGAGATTAAGGTGACTAAAAACGGAAAGTGGCTCTAAGAAGTACCTTGAACACAAAGGGTAAACCCTTCATGAAATTTTATCATAGAAAATGCTAATTGCTATTGTTATAGAATTTAGATCCATGAATAACTGCATTAAGATGTCAAATTTCCTTATAGGGAAACCCTTCAATGCCCATTTTAGTCTTCCTCTTCTGAAAATGATGACTAGCTAGATATAAACTAATAAATGACTATCTTAAACAGTTGTGGTCTTATGATATAATGAGGTGATGCAGTTTGAACTTTCAAGTGATCAGTCTGTTCCTTGCCAGTTTACATTGTTGAGTGTTGCAGCTGCGCTTTATTCGTCATGTGATATTAGTGCCTTGCAATCTGAAGGTTTCATAATCACAATTAAGAGTACACATCAAATAAAGTCACCTCCTCACATAATGGAAACCACTTGATGAACTTCTTTTTGCGTCTTTTGGGCCTATTTTGGTGGAACATTAATAGCTTTTCTACCTTTCTTGTGCAGCTATGACTATTCTGGTTATGGGCAATCTTCTGGGAAGGTACAAAACTATTTTTTTATTCTTTTACTTTTTTTGTCTTTAAAATCTCCTCAACATGCATAACGCCCTTTTTTATCTAATGCAGCCCAGTGAGCAAAACACTTATGCTGATATAGATGCTGCTTACAGATGTCTCATAGAAAACTATGGAGCTTCTGAGGAAAATATCATTCTTTATGGTCAATCAGTGGGTAGTGGTCCTACTTTGGATTTGGCCTCCCGTTTGCCTCATTTGAGAGCAGTTGTTCTACATAGCCCAATTTTGTCTGGCTTAAGAGTGATGTATCCTGTAAAACATACATACTGGTTTGACATATATAAGGTAATTTTACATTTTATGTCAATGTTATTAGCGTTTACCTGCATCTAATTTCATCTTATATCTGCAGAACATAGACAAAATTCCATTGGTCAGGTGTCCTGTGCTAGTAATACATGTGAGTATCTTTTCATTCTTACAGCTAATCCTATTATATAGAGCTTTTCTTTAGCATGCATGCACGCGCTTTTGTGTCCTTTTCTAGGCAAGCATGCGTGCACATCTGATATAATAATGTTGCACCAGTGAACTTACACGAGCATTATAGTGATTGGGCTACTTAGTGGAGAGAAGGTCAAGCAAGTGTGATCATGTGAATGTCAACAGTGGTTAATTTTGTGGCAAACTGTGGTTTATGGACCTACATACTGTTTGCGTAGGACATATTAGGTGTTATAAGGCTTTTATTTTATTGCACTTGTATTCAGGAGTGGATATCCTGCCATGTGTTACTTATAGTTTCCAAAAACATGACATTAATTACATTATCCTCTATAATTGTCTTACCTTACAACGTACAATACATCCAACTGAGCCTTTGCCAAGAGGAACAATCTTATGACATTGTGGCCTCTCATGATTATTTTGGTTTTGTCACCCATAAATATATCATATATGCCTACTTACCATTCACACTATATATAGAGTTTGAGATACTTGCTAGAATTATTATGTGAACATAAAGCATGGGGCTATCAATGCTATTGTTTCTGGTACGAAGGCTAAATAATGGTAATGTTGGCAAAAGTTTCTAGGTTCACTGAGATAAAAAAAAAGTATGGCACTTGCGAATAGCATACCCTGGTAACATGGGACAAGTATTCCGTTAGCAGGCACAGCTTCATCTTGATTATAATTTTGTACTATTCATGTGATCCTTGCTTTGATAAGTTGGTCGCAATATTCTTTATGAGGTCGTTCAACCTATTCATTCTAGCGATCTAGTCAAGATGTAGAGAAGAAAGTTGATACTGAATAATTGTTATACCTTTTTGCACATGTTCATGGTAATATAATCTCTTCTCTCAGGGTACAGCTGATGAAGTTGTTGACTGTTCTCATGGGAGGGCATTGTGGGAACTCGCTAAAGTAAAGTATGAGCCTTTATGGGTCAAAGGAGGAAATCACTGTAATTTGGAACTCTACCCAGAATACATTAAGCATCTAAAAAAGTTTGTTGGAGCCATAGAGAAATCACCACCCCCAAATGATGAATCTCCAGAGAGCTCAGGTCCATCAGATCGTCCTCAAACAGAATCTGAAGGTACAGCGGACTCAAGGAAAAGCACAGATTGCGGGGAGGAAACAAGGCCGAGCATAGATCATAGACATAGCACAGATCGTCGGGAGAAACCAAGGGGAAGTACAGATAAGAGGGACAAAAGCAGAAAGAGTGTAGACCATCCCGAGAAACCACGGGCTAGTGTTGATCAATCTGATAGGCCAAGGAAAAGCATTGACCGGTACGGTTGACCTTAATAGCCTACCAAATATTTCCTATTCATAGCATAATGTGTATGTGTTTAACTATTTCTACAGTTGCTTGATTTCTATTAGAAGAAAAACCTGTTTTTTCAGTTTTCTTGACTAATGTGATCACATGGTGCAACAGCTTTGGAGGGATGATGAAGTCCGTCAGGTTGTGCAATATTGACTGTTTCAAAGTAACAACAGCTTCTGGAAGCTGAAATAACCAAAATGTTAGCATTGGAGCTCGTCTGTATGTATTCCATTTGTATAACTTAATTCGTTTGGGTGATTGGTTCGGTTGTAGGAGGTGTATTTCATACGATGGGGGGCTTGTATTGTTTCCCTTGATTTTTTTTTTGAGATGAAATAATAATCTGTTCATATCTAGTTCTTTTTTTCTTCAAGTGATTGATTTGATAAGACATGTCCCTGCAGAAACATAAGCCATCGGTTACAAGTTTTTAACTCTTTTGGTTGCTATTTAGCATGTGATATTATGACTTCCGACCATTTTAGCTGGTTGTAGTTGAGGTGCCCCTCGAGCTCTGTTCAAATGTTTTGCAATTTGGGCTCTCCAATACTTAGCTGGAACACATTAGCGATCCCAGTAGAGACTGACTTGCGTGAAATCCTTGATCCTATTAGGTGCTTGAGGCATAGCTGGGAAACTATTAATTAAGGTTCACGGGAGAACTGTGTGGTGAAGCCGTCTGCCTGACTGGTGGCAAGTGAGGTTCTAACTTGCTTTAACTCCAGTGGCGCTTGGCGCTTGTAGCCTGCTTATGAAACTTATGAATTGGGGCGGATTTGCTAAAATTTGACTTGAGATCTGTCGAGTTTACCAGAGAGTTACGAGCAGCACAGGCCAATTTTATGACTAAAGCATCATCTTGTTTGGGAAATATCGTTTCACCATTGTTTCTGAAAGAAGTTATGGAAGGGGGATTCACAACTCGGTTTTATGGTGGTTTTTATTGAATTCTGGTCAGGTTGTGGTTGATTCTGAGTGTTGAAATTTGGAGACTTGGGGGTAAGAGTAGGGGGGGGGGGGCTATTCTCGTGGGAAACAGTTCAATTCCCACGGGAAGAAAAAATTGTCGCATTCTAAATGGCTTTTTGTTACCGGAAGTAATATTGTGGAGCCATAGAGAAAATTGTCGCATTCCCCCAAAATCTTCTTGTGACTTTTACGTCCGCGTAATATGCTTTGAACTCTGAAGACTCATTGGTAGGAAGTAGGAACAAAGCCCATTTGAGTTATGGTTTTACAGTTGAATTGAGCCGGTCGCATCATGTGTTGTTGCTACGCGCGACGTGTCCCTTCTCGGCGTGGGAGTAACTAGCCTCATAGGCGCGGCGCCACGTCGCGTCAGCCACCGTGTGTACCGAAGTGAAAGAGGCGATAATTCGTGAGAAGTTTTTTAAAAAAAATCTAAAAAAATCGAGGGCACATGTGTATTTTCAAAAAAGTCGAAGGTCTTTTTCGTAAAAAACTGAGGGCCTGTACGTAATAAACGAGGACTCGTACGTAATTTAGAAACTGCGGGGCACTATCCTGCAAAGTGGAGAGGCTTGAAAAAAACTGGTAGGGATCTTTTCACGAGAACCAAGGACCTTTACGTAATTTCAGAAAAATACGGGGATTTTTTCATAAAACTGTTCCCCGACCGTAGAATTTTGCCGCCACGCGCCGGCCGAGAGAGCGCTGGGGCGACGTGGCCGCCCTCTCCTCGCGCGAACTACCCGGGCATAATAGGAGGAGTATGTATGGGGGCGGTGCCTGACCCCACCAACTTGGTCGGGCCGGTGCCTCGTACGTGGAGTTGTGTCAGTCGCCGCACGGCGCCACGACGTGGGCACGCACCCCGCCTACGGCCTACCGACAACTTGTGGTCCGCGGCAGCGCCTCCTCTGGAGGGGGACGCGCGGTGCCTCGGCCGGCTCGCGCATCCTGTTTCGCTCTACAGCCACTCGTACGCGTCAGATGTTGCGTACTGCATGAGCGTGTCATGTGGCATACTGACAATGAAGCAACGTGCGCCTGGTGCTCTGGAGCCTGTACATGGGAAGAGGAGACGTCAATTGAATTGCCAAGTCACATATCAAAAGCCAGCTGGTACGTTTTTGCTGGACCGGATGGTATCAAAGAGGTGAATGGTACTATTTAAAATATTTTCTGAGTATTTAAGATTCTATTCTTAAACATCTACAGATATGTAGAATATAAAATCTTCAGCTAAAAATCAAATCAACTATCTCAAGTTAACAAAACTCGGAACCTAACTCTTCCCGGTGGCCTGACCGGCCCGGGCGGTCTGATTGCTAGTATAAGGACGGTCTGATTGCTATTACAATAAAATCAGAGCAATAAATAATATTTTCAGCCTGATTTCAAAAACAAAAAAGAGAACTTTTGATCCGAAGACCCAAATCATATGAAATTTTGCAGCGATCTTATCTAGGGGATTGTGAACCTATTTCAGAAAATGATCATAAAAAACATAATCAAAGTTTAGACATTTTTCAGTTTGAAGGAGAGGTGCACCAAAACCGAGCGAAAACCCCGAACGGTGAATACAACTTGCTCGTGGGATGATCATGACCAAGAAGGGTCTAGATATATTCCCACATGTCTCAACAAGTTAAATCACCACAAAAACCAAATCAAAAACCCTCGGATCAAGAGATGGATCAAACATGCCAAAGTCAAGTAAAACCGAGTTTCGCGCAACAGCACGTGGGATCATACGAACCTCCTATATTGACGACCTCGTTGCCCCTCTCATGCTATATTTGTTGCCGGAGGTCATTTTTCTCCTCATTGAGACTGTTAATACGCGTCTCTATCTTTAAGATTCGTTCTCACAGTGTATCCACGTACCTCACAATATAGCATTCATAAGAAGGATCGATCCAGCGAACGGAATCGTATTTCACCATCTGCTGGAAAGGAGGGTTAAAATGAAAACTCTATTAGCAGTAAGAGAAAATAAACTATTGGCTAATTGTACCCAAGAGTGTGGGCATCGGAAGAAATGCCGCCCGCCATCGAAATAGCCTTCGACGACCTGCACGACCGCGTCCTCCCTGTGTCTGTATTTCGGCCATACCGGTTGAACCCGCCTGTTTGGCATCTAGCAGTAGTTAGGGCCGAAGTCCTCATTCCTTTGTAGGGGGAGGTCTTCTTTTGGCGACCCCACTTCAACTGGCCCCTCGGCGTTTACCATGCTATGTTATTGTATAATAGAGAATGTTCTTCTTCATAAAATTTTGTAATTTTTGTTGTTCGTTTGCTATATGTAACTACTACTACAAATATCAAAATCGTACAAATTTTTGAGCAATATTTAGAGTGGATAAAATTGTCAAAAAATTACCCAATGAAGTACGTTACATCGGAAGGGTGCACATAAAATTTTATAATTTTTGAGCTCATTTGCTATATTTAAAAATTCGAACAAATATGACGTAAAATTGTGAATTTAGATAAGTAATTAAGCCGATTAATTAGCTGGCTTAATCATCTGCCGTTTGTGGGTGGATGACAGGTGGCTTGCCGTCTGGTAGTGGGGCGGTAGGCGCTTGCCGACCGGCGGCCGGACGGCAGGCGCCACGTGTGACCTCCGAAGTGCTGCCACCCGGTGAGTGAACGGCATAAACGCTATTTTTATGGATACCGCGTGCATATGCCTATTTTTGTAAATATGAACCGAAAAGGCACTATATATATATACGACAAAAATTCAGTCAGATTCAGAGTTACGTAGTCACGCAGCAGTTGAACTGTGTGAGCATGTTGCTGCTGCTGGGCATCCTGCTGGCTGCACTGAGTCCCTTCCCTGCCACTGCTCACAGAGGTACATATACAGATACAGATGCCTTTGTTCATTTCAGTCTCAGCTGCTTCTTGCTGGAAATGCGACGCATAACATTCATGCATGGTTACACTGTCTCTTCTCATAGCTGCTAATGCCGACCAACGGCGAGAAAGGAGCTGATCAGGCCAAGCTGGTGAGAGTCGTAAACACCTTATGCAGTGTGCTACCCCTATATATACCCCTTGAGAGCCACAACTGACTGAAGTTTCTTGTGTGTGGGATCAAGCAATTCGTGTCGGTGGAAGCAAAACGAAACCAGAAATGGCGGTGAAGGATGCAGAGGAGGGGGTGATCAGGAGGAAGGAAAATGAGAGGATGAACTGCAATTTCAGAACCAGAAAAGCTTCCTTCGGATGTCAAAATTCATTTTGATGGATGCATGCCCTTCACTGCCGATTACCGTTCAGTCCATAGGCACCCTCCCAAGCACAACTAGAAGTTACTAGCTATTTGATTGCTTAGAATACAGTAGCTTACAAGTAACAATAACTACCTTTCTCGGCTGTAATATTTCCTTTCTCTCTCAGCAAACAGTTATGGATTTGTTGACATTTTGTTAGTTAGTTCCTACTTCCTAGTAATGATATACTACTACATAATTAAGCTGTTAATTGTAACTTTTTTACGCGTCTATTAATTTGGTATGGCGATTGGTAAGGGTAGTCCTAAAAGAAATCAATGTCAATGCCCTGTATCTCTTGTTTGTTCGTTCTAAGCAGAATGTAAACCGGAGTTGAAGAAATGATATCTCTAAAGAGAGACGCGGAAAACAAAAATCCTTGTGAGAATCAACTTATGAGCTTATATGCATAGGTTAAGCCAAAATGAAGCCACATCCATTCACCACCACTTTCAACAACCTAGAAGCCCTTGAATCCCATGATCTATCAGCGGAACCCAGTGAAAGGTGCATTCTATGGCTTAGGGCAGTCCCAATGGGGGGTTTCTAGATGTAGATTCCAAGAGAGAAAAAGAGCAATTAATGTCCAGTAGAAACTATCTCTCTCAACCCATGGTTTCTACAGCAGAGTTAATACAAAGGATAAATTAAATGCAACATAAAAGAAGAGTAGATCATCTATGGCAATCAGCCATGTAGCCTCCAGACCAACACAATTTCAATGGCACTATTTCTTCAGTAAACAGTGTTTCCAGAATACTTTATAGTAACAGCACGATGGATGGATCCAACTAAGCATAGATAACATGTTTTTCACTTGGGGAAGAATACTTTATAGTAACAGCACGATGGATGGATCCAACTAAGCATAGATAACATGTTTTTCACTTGGACTAGCAGGATCGTGAAGAGGCTACCTGCAGCTTCTCCAAAGTTCTAGAGAGGGATGAAAATATCCAGATAATGAAGGTAGCATCAAGTATGGCAACAGGCAACACTAGGAATAACCTCGTTTTTCCAGAGAAGTCATTGATGTTTCCCAGACAGTCCTGCCTGTAATCTTCAATCCCTTGAGTTGAGGGTCACAGAACATAAAGTAGAGGTAATACATCCCTGTTTTGTTTATAGATACACTTTGAGTCACCATGGAAGTTTCTTCATTTTTACCATCAAAGAATGTCTGGATCCTTTTTGGCCAGTTCGGAATATCAGGATTTGGCCGTATAATCACTTCACCTACTTTACAAGACTTCTCCTTGTCAATCTCAGGGGTGCAGCATATTGCATCAGAGTGCAAGTAAGAACCCCCAATTTTGTCCCTGTCCTGGATCTCAACAATAATAGCCTCTACTAATCCTGTCTTTTGCTGCATTGCCTCCACAAGTTCACATTAACGCTACAATCTTTCACATGTTGGGGCACACCAAACATACTGCCATGTGACAGATAAATAAATACATTACATCCACCGCAATGCTCGTTACATGCCATTATTGGATCAAGAAAAAACACTTAACGCTCCCTGAATGCCAGCCTGATCACACGGCAGACAAACAAAACAAGAACTGAACTAACTTAGGTGGTTGAACTCACTAAAACACATCGAATCACAAAAATTCGAAGAAAAGAGAAGCAACATTTGGCAGTTGTATCAAATCATCACAACAGATCAATCTCTGTGCACACAAAATTCCAAAAATTCCCACTTGATCCCTCGCATAATACCAATAGCAACAACATGAACCATAAGAATCGGAGCAAACGCTCGAGACTCAACCAGAGCAGCCAAATCAAACAGCACGTCGGAGGATTTACAACACGAAGCAATTTCTCGCCACTAGTTCTTGCCGTCCCAACAAAACCCCGCAAAGCAAAACCCTAAGGGGTAGTCCAGAAGCGCTGCGCCCGAGCGTACCTGATGAAGGAGGCGGAGGAGTTGGGTCCGCCCCTGATGCTGCTGCAGCCATGGCGGCGGGATTACCGGCGGCCGCAGTGGTTCCAATAGCAGGGGCGGCGGGAGCACCGGCGACCAAAGCAGATCGGACAGCGAGGGCGGCCGGAGCACCCCTGCCTTGCCCTGCCCTGCCTTGCCTGGAACTTGAGGAGGGCGGCCGAAGTGGATTCATGTTCGCAGAGATTTGGGATGGATTGGGGACGGATGATGCTAGGTCAAGACTTGGGCGCTTGGAGACCGATTGGGGCAGCGGCGCGGGATAAAGACCGCGCGCGGGAGAGCAAGGAGAGCGCGCGCGGGAAAATGGCGAGGCGGCGGCGGGAGCAGCGCGAGGGATTTGGGAGGGAAGGAGGAGCGCGCGGGAAAGCGGACGCGGGAGCGAGTGGCGAGCGCGCGCGAGGCGGGAGGGCGAGCGCGCGGAGGCGGGAGGGCGCGCGAGCGAGCGCCCGGCGGCGGCTGCGCACAGGATCCGCCATCAAGCCGCTCGACTCTACTCGAGTCTCCCCAACGGGGTTTGCCTCGTTTCTATGTGCATTGGTGCTAGCGTCGACCCAGTTCCTTCCGTAGAAATCGTTTCTCCGTTTTGAGTTCTCTTTCCTCGTTAATTCCTTTGCCACATCAGCAAAAAGCTGAGCTGTCAAGATAATTAATGCACATAGAAACCATCATAAATACCCCATTGGAACTGCCCTTACAAAACTAAGCTATAAACACCAACTGCATGTTGGTAGCACAGCCCGACCGGCAAGGCACTTCGGTTGCTCTGGTTAATGTTGGATTAATTGAGATTGGCCCATTTTAATTTAGCAATTAATCAAATGAAATTCCTAGGCCCACTATTAGTGCTATGTGCAAAAACTGTTTAGTCCCATATGGAGAATTGAATGGGAGTTATACCACTTTAAAAGGTGGAACGAGGTAACCCCCTTGTGAAATTGAAGAAAGCCAATACGCGCGCGCTCGCTCGCCTCGCCGAGCCGAGCCGTGCGGTGCGTGGGCGTACGCGCAGGCGTGTCGGGTGAGTTACTGGTCTCTTCATTTTTTGCTGTTACAAGAGAACAGAGCATAAGAAGGCTCTCCTCTCCATACGAAAAGGGATACGAACAAACAGTACTCTCTCTGTTTTTGTTGCTGCTCTCTGCAATCTCCGGTCCAGAACCTTGCGCGCACAAGTTTCTGGGTGAGTAGACCTCCGGAACTTCGTCCGTTTGTGTACCTGCACGGGTAGGCGGGCGATCAAGTTTTTGGGGAGCGCATCGGTGCGACTACTCAATCTGCGACATCTACTTCCTGGTGGTGAATCGTTCGCGGGATTGCACTGCGAACATCTTCCTGCATCACGCCTCGTCCTGCATCACGCCTCGATCGACTACACCAAATAGGTCATCATGTCGACTGATGGTAACGGCGCCTCTGGTGCCTCCGGCACTGGCCCCGCCCGAGGGTATAAACTGCAAACTTCTTTGATGTATTTTCTGTGCGCTATGAATTTGTTAATAGATGTTGCTGTTACCTTGTTCATTAGCGAATATGAATACATCATTGTTAGTTCGCTCATACCTTTCTATGTCATGTTTTATATGCTAAATTTCTGGATTAAAATATGCCGAAAATTGACTAGATCTCCAACAATCCAAAAACTTGATAGGTCTTTTTCGGTAGTTGGCTTTGCTGCGTCGCTTAAGCCACACCCTCTGTTTGATGGTTCAAATTTTAAGAGATGGCGTGCACGCGCGATCCTGTGGTTTACTGCCATGGAATGTTTTCATGTTGCACAAGGAAAGCCCGCTGAGCCTCTGTCTGATGAGGATGAACGCAAGTTCAATGTAGCGGATAACTTTTTCCGAGGTGCACTTGTCAACATACTGGCGGATAACATTGTGGATGTGTACATGCATTTGCCTACGGGCAAAGATATGTGGAATGCACTTGAGGCCAAGTTCGGAGTTTCTGATGCTGGTAGTGAGCTGTATGTCATGGAGCAGTTCTATGACTACAAAATGGTCGATGACCGTTCTGTAGTAGAGCAAGCTCATGAGATTCAGGAGCTGGCAAAGGAGCTTGAGAACAATAAGTGCGAGTTACCGGACAAGTTTGTGGCTGGCGGTATTATTGCCAAGTTACCACCCTCTTGGTCGGATTTTGCTACTTCTCTAAAGCACAAGAGGCAGGAGTTCAGTGTTACTGATCTCATTGGCAGTCTTGGTGTTGAAGAGAAGGCGAGGGCAAAAGATACTCGTGGCAAGAAAGTTGCTGCTGAGGGAGGTTCTAGCGCCAATTTGGTGCAGAAGAAGAATCCTCAGGCTTTCCACAACAAAAAGAAAAATAAGCCTTTTGTCAAGCCCAAGGCTACCACTGAGTTTAAGAAGAAAGGCAAAGGAAAGGGCAGCTGCTTTGTGTGCGGTGATTCTGGCCATTGGGCTAAGGATTGTCCAGATCGCAAGGATAAGCAGAAGAAGTCTGCCAACATGGTTATTAGTGACGCTGGAGGAACATCGGGGTACGGTAATTATTTACCTACAGTTCTTTCTGTTTGTCAATCACCTGAGTGGTGGGTTGACACTGGTGCTAATATTCATGTTTGTGCTGATATTTTCTTGTTTTCATCTTATCAGGTCGGTCGAGGTTGCTCCTTGTTGATGGGGAACGGATCGCATGCAGCTGTTCATGGTGTTGGTACGGTCGATCTGAAGTTTACTTCGGGAAAGACCGTGCAGTTGAAGAACGTGTAGCATGTCCCCTCCATAAAGAAGAATCTCGTTAGCGGATCTCTACTATGTAGAGATGGTTTTAGGCTTGCTTTTGAGTCCAATAAATGTGTCGTGTCTAAGTATGGAACATTTGTTAGTAAAGGCTATGAGAGCGGAGGTTTGTTCCGTTTTTCTTTGATGGATTCCTGTAATAAAATTGTGAACCATGTGTGTAATGATGATGATGAGTCTAATGTTTGGCATTCACGACTTTGTCATGTTAATTTTGGGTGTATGACGCGCTTAGCTAATATGAGTTTAATCCCGAAATTCACTTTGGTCAAAGGTTCTAAGTGTCATGCGTGTGTTCAATTGAAACAACCTCGCAAGCCTCACAAGGCAGCAAAAGAGGCGAGGAATTTGGCACCGTTAGAACTCATTCATTCTGATTTATGCGAGATGAATGGTGTGTTGACTAAAGGGGGAAAGAAATATTTCATGACGCTTATAAATGATTGCACTAGATTGTGCTACATGTACTTATTAAAAACAAAAGATGAAGCATTGAATTACTTTAAGATCTATAAAGCTGAGGTAGAAAACCAACTTGAAAGGAAAATCAAGCGGGTAAGGTCTGATAGTGGAGGAGAGTATTTTTCAAATGAGTTTACTGTATTCTGCGAGGAACATGGAATTATTCATGAGAGGACGCCTCCCTATTCTCTTGAATCAAACGGGATTGCCGAAAGAAAGAATCGTACTCTAACTGATTTGGTTAACGCCATGTTAGACACTGCAGGACTTTCTAAGGAATGGTGGGGTGAGGCTATATTGACCGCATGTCATGTCCTGAATAGAGTTCCTACAAAGAACAAAGAAGTAACACCATTCGAGGAATGGGAAAAGAAGAAGTTGACTCTCTCATACTTGCGCACCTGGGGATGTTTGGCCAAAGTTAACGTGCCAATTGTCAAGAAGCGCAAACTTGGACCAAAAACCATAGATTGTGTATTCCTTGGTTATGCTATACACAGCGTGGGTTATAGGTTCTTAATTATAAAATCTGGAGTACCTGACGTGCGTATTGGTACAATCATAGAGTCCAGAGATGCTACATTTTTTGAGAATGAATTTCCTATGAAAAGTGATGTATCTAGCTTATCTAGTCAAAAACCTATAATTTCCCTTGATTCTTTTGTGCCGATAGAACATGTTGAGCAAACGCCTGTGGAAAATCCTGAGGATAACAATGAAGTTACTCGAAAGAGTAAGAGACAGAGGACTGCAAAGTCTTTTGGTGATGATTTCATTGTATACCTCGTGGATGACACTCCAAGAACCATTGAAGAGGCATATTCTTCTCCTGACGCTGACTATTGGAAGGAAGCAGTACGGAGTGAGATGGATTCTATTATGTCTAATGGAACTTGGGAGGTCGTTGACCGTCCTTATGGGTGTAAACCTGAAGGATGTAAATGAGTTTTCAAGAAAAAGCTTAGGCCTGATGGTACAATTGAATTGCACAAGGCAAGGCTTGTGGCCAAGGGTTATACCCAGAAAGAAGGTGATGATTTCTTTGATACTTATTCACCTGTTGCCCGATTGACCACAATTCGAGTACTACTTGCCCTGGCTGCCTCTCATGGTGTTCTCGTTCATCAGATGGACGTTAAGACAGTTTTCCTAAATGGAGAGTTGGAGGAGGAGATTTATATGGATCAGCCAGATGGGTTTGTAGTAGAAGGTCAAGAAGAAAAGGTGTGTAAGTTGTTAAAGTCTTTGTATGGCCTAAAGCAAGCACCTAAGCAATGGCATGAGAAGTTCGACAAAACTTTGACATCTGCTGGCTTTGTTGTGAATGAAGCTGACAAATGTGTGTACTATCGCTATGGTGGGGGAGAAGGAGTGATCTTGTGCTTGTATGTTGATGACATACTGATTTTTGGGACCAACCTCAATGTGATTGAGGAGGTCAAGGACTTTCTGTCCAAGAATTTTGAGATGAAAGATTTGGGAGTGGCTGATGTGATTCTTAACATTAAGCTACTGAGAGAAGGTGATGGTGGGGTTACACTCGTGCAATCCCACTATGTGGATAAGGTCTTGAGTCGCTTTGGTTATAGTGACTGCAAGTTTGCTTCTACTCCTTATGATCCTGGTGTGTTATTGAGGAAAAACCGAAGAATAACAAGGGATCAATTGAGATACTCCCAGATCATTGGCTCATTGATGTATTTAGCTAGTGCTACGAGGCCTGACATCTCGTTTGCTGTGAGCAAGCTAAGCCGGTTTGTTTCAAATCCGGGAGATGATCATTGGCGTGCTCTTGAGAGAGCAATGCGCTATCTAAAGGCAACTGTGAGCTATGGCATTCACTATGCTGGGTACCCAAAGGTACTGGAGGGCTACAGTGATTCAAACTGGATCTCTGATGCCGATGAGATAAAAGCCACGAGTGGATATGTGTTCACACTTGGAGGTGGTGCTGTTTCCTGGAAGTCTTGCAAGCAGACCATCTTAACGAGGTCAACAATGGAAGCAGAACTCACAACATTAGATACCGCCACTGTTGAGGCTGAGTGGCTTCGTGAACTCCTTATGGATTTGCCGGTGGTTGGAAAACCGATACCGGCTATCCTGATGAACTGTGATAATCAGACTGTAATTATCAAGGTGAACAGTTCTAAGGACAACATGAAGTCATCTAGGCATGTTAAGAGGCGGTTGAAGTCTGTCAGAAAGCTGAAAAACTCCGGAGTGATAGCACTGGACTATGTCCAGACAGCTAAGAATCTGGCCGACCAATTTACAAAGGTTTATCACGTAATGTGATAGATAGTGCATCGAGTGAGATGGGCCTGAGACCCACATGAGTCGTACCATAGTGGTAACTTGTTCTACGTGATCGGAGATCCCGTGAAGTAGGATGGTGAAACAAGCTGTTGGTTGACTGGAAGGAGAGACCTTTACAAGGCTCATTTCTTCAGTGATGCACTTCTCTCCTATTCTGTATGGCAGGTTGGTTTTTACCTCAATGTGATCCGAGTGGCTTATTTAAAGCAGAGATGTCGGCCTACAGGACATCTTAGAAGGAACACACCTATATGAGTTCGACTGCTGGTCACAGTCTATGAGATTTGGGTGATCTCTAGATACTCATGAATAGGTATGGAGTATGACTTATACGCTCCAACCAGAGGGGATGCTTTAGGCAGCCTAGTACTAGTAAAGGAATTGGGTAAAGCTTGTTCGCGCAAAACTGTCAATTCAAGGCATAGTCCATTGTTCAGTTGTGGATGAGTGTAACTCCTTTCCTAGGTGGATGTTCAACTTAACAGTCTCCATCGAAACACTGGTATATCAAACAACAGCAGAACTGAGAGCATTTCTCGTGTGCCTTGAAATTTGGTGGGGATTGTTGGATTAATTGGGATTGGCCCATTTTAATTTAGCAATTAATCAAATGAAATTCCTAGGCCCACTATTAGTGCTATGTGCAAAAACTGTTTAGTCCCATATGGAGAATTGAATGGGAGTTATACCACTTTAAAAGGTGGAACGAGGTAACCCCCTTATGAAATTGAAGAGAGCCAATACGCGCGCGCGCTCGCTCGCTCGCCTCGCCTCGCCACGCCACGCCGAGCCGAGCCGTGCCGTGCCGTGCGGTGCGTGTGCGTGCGTACGCGCAGGCGTGTCGGGTGCAGGCGCGTTTTTCTTTATCTATTCGAAAATCGAAACGCACTGATTCGCTGGCAGTAACGGTTTAGTTACTAGTGGTTTATAACTGCGGTTACTTTCGAGTAATGGCTGCAGTTACTGGTCTCTTCATTTTTTGCTGTTACAAGAGAACAGAGCATAAGAAGGCTCTCCTCTCCATACGAAAAGGGATACGAACAAACAGTACTCTCGCTGTTTTTGTTGCTGCTCTCTGCAATCTCCGGTCCAGAACCTTGCGCGCACAAGTTTCTGGGTGAGTAGACCTCCGGAACTTCGTCCGTTTGTGTACCTACACGGGTAGACGGGCGATCAAGTTTTTGGGGAGCGCATCGGCGCGACTACTCAATCTGCGACATCTACTTCCTGGTGGTGAATCGTTCGCGGGATTGCACTGCGAACATCTTCCTGCATCAAGCCTCGTCCTGCATCACGCCTCGATCGACTACACCAAATAGGCCATCATGTCGACTGATGGTAACGGCGCCTCTGGTGCCTCCGGCACTGGCCCCGCCCGAGGGTATAAACTGCAAACTTCTTTGATGTATTTTCTGTGCGCTATGATTTGTTAATAGATGTTGCTGTTACCTTGTTCATTAGCGAATATGAATACATCATTGTTAGATCGCTCATACCTTTCTATGTCATGTTTTATATGCTAAATTTCTGGATTAAAATATGCCGAAAATTGACTAGATCTCCAACAGTTAACACCAAGGTGAAAACACAAGCTAGCAAATTGGATAAGCAATAATTGATAGCGCAAAACAGCATCTTAATAGTAGCTTATGGTTGAAATTGCATTGAAATTATACTGTAACTGAAAGTGGCTTATTTGGCGTAATTAAATTTTAAAAAATTTAAAAATAGAAAAATATATTAGCTTATCATGGACAACACAAACGGATACGAGAAAAAAGAACCGATAAAAAAGTTTAAAAAAAACCAAAAGTTCAAAAAAGACGAAATTTATAAATAGTGAAAGATAAACCGGAAGCCAGAAGCTCAACCGAAATGAGTGGGGCGTAAATGGATTGCATGCACGAGGTAGCCAGCCACCTTGCATATGCACTTGGCTTTCGTCGCGATCCATTGGCGCGCATTTGAATTGTGAACCAATGGATGTATTGACCAAGCCAACCAGGTAGTTAGACCGAGCGCGCGCTATGCACAAGCCGCTCGCAATCACAGGGACGAAGTGACCAGTGGGTTCTTTTTGATTGGCCGGTAGGTTATGATTGTGACGGATGGCTTTTGATTTTAGCGTAAGTGTTTATAAGAATGAACTGAATACCGATAAATCGTTTAAAAAAATTATCTCGAAAGGTTGTATTAATAAACCATTAAAAAATAGTGAAGAAATCGTTATATTTATTTATTCGAATGAAGCCATAAATTTACCTTGAAAAAAAGCCAACACATACACGTTGCGAGCCCATAGTCGAGACGCGTGTGAAGCTCTCCTTGGTTCGCCTCAGTTCTCAATTGATTTCGTGCTGCCGTCCATACTCTTGTTTCTTCTGGTGACATGGACTGATTAGTAAATTGTTTAGTCCGGAGATAAACGCACAAATAACTCGTTTACTGTTCAAGATCTCATCTTGGGCTCGAGGAATATTTTTGCCACGAATTTGGACGGTTTGAAAAGTGACAAGTAGGTAGGCGAGTCGGCCTAGGGCTATGAGTCGCTGTGGAACCCACGCTCGTTCTCCCTCCACCTGTTGTCCCTTCCTTCGAAGAGCTTCACAGGATCTGCCGGTGGAATCCGCACCAACGTTTTCGCAAACTTCCCCTTCATCTTTCGTTGTTTTAAGGATTAGGTCAGTTGGTGGTGTACAGTACAGACAGGGTGGTGCTCTAGTTTTTTTTCTTCTTAAACTTCTGACCGCGGTTTTTAAATTTTTGACTAAAATTATACTTAATTATTGTTAGTTTTTTCTAAAAATAAGAAAAATTAAAAAACTGTTATATCATTACGGATAATACAAAGAAATAAGTAAAAAACAAAAAACTAAAATAAACTAAAATTAGAAACTGATATTTCTAAATAATTTTTAACTTACATAAATTAAAAACAAAAAAACAAAAGCTGAATCCGTTTAAAACACGACCATCAATTCAAGCTACGGCTTTCCAAGATACTATTTGAGGATACGCACGTGTATCGTTTCTTCAATTCATTCTACATCGCGTGATAAGTCTACCAAGTAACTTGTGCCTTCACGGAACAAACTACTATCCTTTTAAGTAGGTAGGAGTGACTAATCTACACCTTTCATTGTTCGTGCAATGTTCCCTACTGTCACATTACCTCGTACAAAACTACCTGCCAAGTAAAACTGAAATTGAAATGTGCGCGTGTCCAGTAGCCGGACCAGAACTAAATTTTAGATAGAACAGAATTGCTAGCATTTAATTAACCACTGAGTATCGTGTGATCTTTTTCACAGCCATTAATCAAGTAGTACATCTGGTGTTATGGACTTTTAACCATGAAAAGCTAGGAATATATCTATCTCAATTTCTTAATTCTAGTGACAATGTACCAATAGTGTAGTTCAGTGTAAACATTAAAGGTGCAATACTTTTAGCAAATTGCATTGAAAGTCGCAGATTTACAGTCATTCACTTCTCTACTCTCTAATTTGTTTTCTGCAAATCTATTTTTACTGATACATCTATGATCTATCTTAGTTTTCAAATGGCAAATATAATTATAAGTAGTTCTTACTGTAGGAATTAATACAATTGTAAATATTATTGTAAGTAGTTCTTCAAATCTATCGTATGTCACTCACAGACTCACAGTTGCAGTCATTCACTTCCATAATTTATTCCCAAATTGCAATGAAAAAACAAGTACCTTGAGAAAGCAGTCGCTGGCTCATTGTAGCCCCATGGCCGCCGCGCCTCGCTCCCCTTGCCAGTGGCCGTCGGTGTTAGATCGAGGAGGCTGACTAGAGAATGACGAATAGGTGGTCTAAAATTAAACAAGTACCTTGAGAAAGTAGTCGCTGGCTCATTGTAGCCCCATGGCCGCCGCGCCTCGCTCCCCTTGCCAGTGACCGCCAGTGTTAGATCGAGGAGGCCGACTAGAGGATGGCGAATAGGTGGTCTAAAATTTTTTTTCTAATTAATTATCAATTTCTATTTGGCTAAACTAAGTATAAGATGCGGAAGCTTAACTCAAATTGATTTAACACAAATATCACCTAAATTAATTATGTTTACCTAAGTGTACCAACACTCTAAGCCTTATGAAAATGTTTGCAATTCTAGGATGACAAGCAATCAATTTAATTCTATGAATATAAATTGTGTTGAATGTAAATTGAGCATAAGAAAATAAACCATAATTGACACGGATACTTTTTACCGTGGTGTTCGGAGACTTATTGATCTCTCCTAGTCCACGTTGAGGTTAGCCCAAACGAATTAGACCGGCTCCACGAATTAAGCTGAAACACCTTAATCCACTAGTGGTATCTCTTTCCCGCTCCAGGTAGGTAAGCTTTAACCTTCACAACCTTACCAAGATACTCAACCTTTTTTGAAAAGATCACCGCTCACGGCGTCTTCAACGCCTTCTAGGAGTCAACAAACTCCAAGAGTAATAAGCCAAACAACTCGCTTGACTCTCACAACGTGCAATGAATGCACAAGCTCAAATGGATACACAATCCGCCTTTAGTTGCAACACATGCAATCTAGAACTTTCCTTCTTGCTCACAAGGTGCAACACATGGACAATTGAGAGGAAGACCTCACACTAGCGCAAGAGAGCAAAATGCAGTGCCAAAAGTTATACTCTAATCGGCCACAAGGGGTATATATACCCTACATCTCGAATCTAGCTGTTGGGACAGAAAAACAAGATTTCCGGAAGTACCATCGGCTTACGGCCGGTACTTTCGCTCCCCTCTGCAACGGTCAGAAAACTAGCCGTTGCAGGCAAATCTGGTAATTCCGATATGCAAAGTCTGGAACTACCGATCATTGAAAGTACCGCAACACTCGAGCAGAACTACCGATTTTCTCAGGGACGAGAAGACTCCACATAGGTGTCTCTCTAGAAAAAACATGCTGCTACACAAGCTAGTCATTCTGAAACTCGAAAGTACTGCTCACACAAAGCTGGTAGCACCGTTCGCTGATCAGACCGCTCACAAAGAGCCGATCAGACCACTCATATAGAGCTAATCGAAAGTACCGATCGTCAACTATATTGGTCTCTGACCACGTCAAATAGTTCGACCACTTAGGTCTCTGACCACGTTAATCTTCGACCACGTTGTCTGGTTCGTCCACACAGGTCTCCAACTACGCTGGTCTCCGACCACACATATCTCCGACTATGCTGGTCTTTGACCATATATTGGTTTCAACCACTCAGGTCTCGACCACGTCAACCATGTCAATTTTTGATCACACATATTTCCGACTACCACGTTGATCTTCGACCACGTTGTATCAATCACGTCAGTTTGACCATGTCGATTTCGACCACACAGATCTCGACCACGTTGATTCCATCACGCTGGTTTCGATCACCCAGATCTCGACCACGCCGGTTCAACCACGCTTGTTTTGACCATGCAAATTTTGATCATACAAATATCGACAACGTCAGTTCGGACCACGCTGGTTTGACCACGCCGGTTTCAACCATGCTGATTTTGATTACACAGATCTTGACCACATCGGTTCCGACCACACTAATTTGGATCACACAGATCTCAGTCACGTCGGTTCTGACCACATTGATTTAGACCACTTGAATCTTCGACCACGTCGATCTTCGATCTCATTGGTTCGACTACGTCGGCTTCGATCACGCTGGTTTCCGACCACACAGATTTTCAACCACATTGGTTTGACCATAATGGTTCTCGATCACACAGGTCTTCCGACCACCAACAAACATGGTAGTTCCGTGATTACAACACTGGTAGTTCCGACTAGTGGTAGTACCGTAGAATACACTACGACATTTCTGATTTCTTTGAGAAGCGCATATACTTCAACAGATTTTGCAAATCACATTTGCAAACTACAGTATAATGCACACGAGGATTATCCATGGTTCCCAACAAGTTGCAAAATACATTTGCACACTTTTATAATCATGACACAAAGATTATATATACGAGCTTCAACCATTTGCAAAACACATTTCCAAATATAAGCCTCATACTACAAAGAATGGAAACATGAATTTAACACTTGCAAAACACATTTACATGATGCCATCTTTCATCTTGACTTAATGATCTTCAACCCATGAAGTCATCCCAAGTCATCATCATTTGTAGAATCTAACCTATTCATTCAACTCATGAAAAATATGTTAGTCCATAAAATAATTGTTATCAGTTACCAAACTTCACCATTAACACATAATGAGGGACTAGATTTTACAATATCCCCCGTTTGGTAATTCATGACAATCTCAATAAATAATGAGATAGAAATTGAATTGCGAGTATACAACATGTACACAACACTTGTATACTCTAAGATAAGCTTTTAAAGCAAAGCTTACTTATCTGACTGTCATTAATCATTTAACCATTAACACATAATAAAAGAACTAGATGATAACCCGATTATAAGTATATATGAACTACATAAGCTATATATACTCAAAGGATATGTTTCAAAATAAAAATCCTTAATATATGAAAATGGAACATGGATCAACACTAATGAAACCAGAAAATATGGAGTGAACTCCCCCTAAATGTGTGCGCACAAGAATATATTGTGAAAGTATATGCATATATTCAAGTTTGACTTATTTGGTGAAATTCATTATATATTTCAAATATGAGAAATGCAACAAGATAAGAATGTGATATTGAATGTATACCTCATGTTTTTACCTTTTCATTCAAATGATACTAAGTAATATCATAATCAATAAACATATTAGTCTCGCAATTATATTTATCATTATCATCAAAACCAACTTAATGAAGTTTGAACTTACAGCTGGTCGCCGCTTGCTTGTTGTCTGTAGAAGACTAAAGGAAATATACACAATTATCCAAAGGAATTAAATGAACACACTACCAGTACCTTGAGTCCTTCCTTGTTTGTCTTCTCTACAACACTACAAAGTCACCCCTTCCCCTGAAATGCGAGCTACTCCGACGCCGGTGTCGACTGCCCCTCCTCTGTGCCTCCCTCCCTAGCTTCCTGCCTTTCTAGCCCTGGCCGCCAGCTGCCGTCCCACCCCCCAGCAGGTGCGCCACCCCTTGGCCATCGCGCTGAGCCACGTCGCACACCCTAGCCACCGCGTCGCCCCTTGGCCAAGGCACAACGCTCCCTGGCCAAGGCGTCACGCCCCCTAGCCCTGGTCGTCGCGGCGCGCCCCTGGAAGCGATGCCTTGATGAGCTCGCTGCCCTGGAAGCTCTCTAGGGTTTGCACGCTCGGCCGACCCCCATCCATTTCTCCTCGCTTGTTCGCTCGGTTTGGGTTGGCCCCTCTGTTTGCTGCCTTGTCCCCGCCTTCTACTCTGGCGAAGGGGCCGCGCGGGGGGAGGGGGCACCAGGCTGGGCCAGGGGAGGGGGGTCTGGCCGGCTTGCCCGAAGGGTAGGTCCGCTTCTGCCCATGTTAAACTCACGTGCCACTGACACATTGGCGTCGGAGAGATCCCGTGCGCATCCTGTGTGCATAGAAGCCCTCCTTTGCGAAAATGGCAAGAGTTCAGGTACTTGGCTGAAAAAGACCACCACAAATGGGCAGTGCAGTGCTGCCCCCACCAGCGCCACCACTCTGAAGTGCCCGCGCTCTGCTCCCCCACCCCACCCGCGGCCACCTCAATAAGAAGCTTATCGTCTCAGGATTGCACGCCACCACCGCGCAACGAATCCCCACCTCCCATGGCCACCGCCCTCCTCCTCCGTACCCACCAGCCCGCCGCACCCTGCAAGCCGGCGCGCGGGGCCGTCATCTGCCGCGCCACGGCTGCAGCGGCGGCGGCGTCCGCGTCGGCGGCCGAGGCGCTGCGCTCGCTGGCCCCGCCGGCGCGGCCCGAGCTGCTCTCCCTCGACCTGCCCCGCTACGAACCGGCGCGCTCCAGGCCTGTCGACCTCGCCGTCGTGGGCGGCGGGCCCGCGGGGCTCGCCGTGGCGCAGCGCGTCGCCGAGGCGGGCCTCTCGGTCTGCGCCATCGACCCCTCCCCGGCGCTCGTCTGGCCCAACAACTATGGCGTCTGGGTCGACGAGTTCGACGCCATGGGTCTCTCCCACTGCCTCGACGCCGTCTGGCCCTCCGCCTCCGTCTTCATCGACGACCGCCGCGTCAAGTCGCTCGACCGCCCCTACGCCCGCGTCGCGCGCCGCAAGCTCAAGTCCGCCATGATGGACCGCTGCGTCGCCCACGGCGTCCGCTTCCACCAGGCCAAGGTCGTCAAGGCCGTGCACAACGAGGCCTCCTCCCTCCTCATCTGCGACGACGGCGTCGCCGTCCCGGCCACCGTCGTCCTCGACGCCACCGGCTTCTCCCGATGCCTCGTGCAGTACGACAAGCCTTACAACCCGGGCTACCAGGTCGCCTACGGCATCCTCGCCGAGGTCGACGAGCACCCGTTCGACCTCGACAAGATGCTCTTCATGGACTGGCGCGACTCACACCTCCCCGAGGGATCCGAGATCAAGGAGCGGAACCGCTGCGTGCCCACCTTCCTCTACGCGATGCCCTTCTCGCCGACGAGGATCTTCCTTGAGGAGACCTCGCTGGTCGCGCGCCCGGGGCTCGCCATGGACGACATCCAGGAGCGCATGGCAGCGCGGCTGAGGCACCTGGGGATACGCGTCCGGAGCGTCGAGGAGGACGAGCGCTGCGTGATACCCATGGGCGGGCCACTGCCCGTGCTGCCGCAGAGGGTGGTCGGCATCGGCGGCACGGCCGGAATGGTGCACCCGTCCACGGGGTACATGGTGGCGCGCACGCTGGCGACCGCGCCCATCGTGGCGGAGTCCATCGTGCGGTTTCTTGATTCCGGCAATAATGGCATTGACAGCATCGCCGGAGACGCACTCTCGGCCGAAGTGTGGAAGGAGCTGTGGCCGGCGGACAGGCGGCGGCAGAGGGAGTTCTTCTGCTTCGGCATGGACGTCCTGCTCAAGCTGGACCTCGACGGGACGCGGCGGTTCTTTAACGCCTTCTTCGACCTCGAGCCGCACTATTGGCACGGCTTCCTGTCGTCGAGGCTGTTCCTGCCGGAGCTCGTGATGTTCGGGCTCTCGCTGTTCGCGCACGCATCCAACCCGTCGAGGCTGGAGATCATGGCCAAGGGCACCGTGCCTCTTGCCAAGATGATTGGCAACTTGATGCAGGACAGAGGGGTGAGGACTTAGGAGCGTATGTACCTCCACTTCTCATCCTCAAGATCTTCATGGGATCTCTGATTTTGGCATTGCTTCTGCCCAATGTATCTAAGATGGAATTTGCAAAGAGGATTTACAAAACATCATTAGCCATTAGCAGTTTAGGACCCTCTGAGCGATGTTGCAGCAGCTGCTGCAACATACTCTTTGTTTGATGGTCACATTGAGAGCTGTATAGTTCATATTGAGACGTGTTACTCCATGTATTATATGTAATGACGTCCAAACAGTCACACAGGTCAAAATTTCCCGCAAAAATGAATTTTCACCTGCATAGCAACGAACAAGAGGTTGGATGGAGTGACCTGCCAAGGTAAATCTACACACTCGATTGAGATCAAAGAAAGTTTTCCTGTACAAAGCGGACCATGAACTCATGTTACATTTTTTTTCCTTTTCTCTACCAGTGACCAACATGCTAAACATACCATCGATTTCAGTCCCAGTTTTAACTGTAAGTACACTTGCCAGGAAAAACAAAAAATGGAGAAGAATGAACAAAATTGAACAATGAAGAACCAAACTTATCTTCTCAAATTCGTTCGATCCTGAATTGTTCTGATCATCCCACGTTCTCCAAGCTCATACGCGTTGTCCAGTTCTTGTCTTTGCACAATGAAACTCTGCTTCTTTGCGCTTGTGTCATAGAAGGCATTGCTCAGAAAGAAATGTCTCTCATGTGCTCAGAAGGAAATGTCTCTCATGTCTCCTTCACGTTCTGTGGCTCTATATGAAAACCCTAGTTCTTCTCCTGATTGCCGCCTAACTATGCTAGCCCTCTGCATCAGGCGCACAAGTTGCTGGACAACCTGAGACATCGGAGGACGGAACTCTGGCTCCGGCTGCGCAAACAAATCACATGAGCATTCTTAGGACATGCACCTGACAGGAAGCACACGAGCCAATACAAGTTTCTAATACATGAATGTGTTTGTTAAACAAAGCAACCCAACATCAAAACAGTAGAGTTAGCACTTGAAATATTGACCAACTTAGGCACTCTCGGAGCACAAGAATCCTAGCAAACTCTGCAGGACAGATAATTCCACAAGATTTTTTGGATTTCTTGAAGGTTACCATGGGTGCTCCCTGCTCACTATGCACGAATAACTGAAAATCTATTGCAAAGCACTAAACGTACCTGAACACAGAGCGCAATTATGTCTGCGAAACGGGAGAGTGATTTAGCTGGGTACATTCCATTTAATGCTGGATCAACCATCTTAGCAAGTGCATCGATGTCGTGAAGCTGAGGGGTAGCCCATCTAACAAGAGACTGTTCTGGTCGCTCTCTAGAACTGTAATATCCATCCAAAGGTCATTTCAACTTACTATAAGATGCGATGCACCAGTATCAGAATAGAAGCTAGATGACATACCTGTCCAGTGGTTTCCGCCCTGTCAATAGCTCTAACATTGCTACTCCAAAACTGTACACATCACTCTTTACAGTATAAATTCCTGACATGGCAAACTCTGGGGCACTATATCCAAATGAACCGACCAATTCAGTCGAAACCTGGAATAACAAGCCAAATATAGTTATTAATTGACAAAGTAACATTTACAGGAGCCAAACAAGGCTATCCAAAAACAACTTCAGTACTTGTGAAATGTGGTGGTGTGTTACTTACCTGTCTCTCGGTATTGGGTGTCAAGGCAGCAAGCCCACAGTCAGATAAATGTGGATTATGCTCCTCATCAAGTAGGATGTTTGAAGACTTAAAGTTTCTATGGACAACAGATGGCAAGCACACCTCATGCAGATACCTAGGAGAAGGTTTGAAAGACGTCATATGCGTCTCTACTGCCATAACCTTCAGAAAGAGTAAAACTGCTGTATGATTCAAATAACTTACTCTAATGCCCGAGCAGCGCCTAGTGCTATCCTTACACGGATGTTCCATGTAAGCTTCCTGCTCATCTCATCAGAGAAGTGTAGCATATCATGCAGCGTTCCATTTCCAATGTACTCATAAACAAGAAGCCTTTGCCCATGCTCAATACAATACCCCGTAAGTGGCACAATGTTTGGATGCCTAAGTCGTGACATGCTTGATACAGCCTCAAGGAAATTGTCTTCTTCCTGCAAGGGCAGGGCAGCGCTGTCTATCTTCTTAACTGCAAGAACCTGCAACCATGACACACAACTCAGCTGCAGTGCACAGCACTACAAAGAAAAATAGATGGGGAAGGGGGTATAAAAATCTCATATATTCTTACATTTGCTGCCTTCAATAGTGAACAAGCTAAAAAATGGGACCTAGGCTTTGTAACCAGTGTTATTCTGTGAATAATGCTAAAAGCAAATAATTTGCTATCTTGGTAATCCTCATTTTCATAATGCATAAGATAATTTTGCACTCCGAATTGGCAAAAATGGAAATAAAGCTGATTCAGCCACCGATTAACTTGAAGGTTATGACTTATGAGTATTAACAAGAAAGGTATTGTTACAATCCGCCCAGTGTATAGATCTCATTTAAGACAAACAAATTTTACCTTTCCATTGGGGAAATCAGCCTTGTAAACACGACCAAGTGAACCCTCGCCTAGAAGGGAATCTTGACAGAAGCTATTAGTAGCAACTTGGAGGGAAGCAACAGTATAATGTGTCACAGTTATGGGGACCTTTGTCTTTTTCATAGAACCAGTTTTACCATAGACCCTCTCAGGAGTCATTTTCTCAGCAGGTGGGAGTTGCATGGTTGCTACAGAGGTATTTTCAAGACTCTGCTCTGGGATTTCCCTGTTAGAAGCTACAAAACCAAAATACACATAAGAGTGAAAATCTGAATTATGACTGACGAGTGTGAAACAATTCATTTACAGAATTGCTGAAGAATATCAAAGGAGAGGAATTGGGGGGTTTAGCAATTGTTCTCTTTTGGTTATATTTTCAGAACAACAAACGTCAAGAATGCTTTTCTCCATGGTGAGCTGCGTGAAGAGATCTATATGCAGCTGCCCCTGGGTATTCTGTCCCTGATGGTATGGTTTGTCGCCTTCGTCGCTCTCTATGGGCTCAAGCAAACCCCTCGTGCTTGGTTTGTGAGTTTTTCTTCTGTTGTCACTGCTGCCGGTTTCACCGCTAGCGATCACGACCCTGCTCTTTTTGTTCACACTTCTCCCCGTGACCGTACGCTTCTTTATGTGGATGATATGATTATCACTGGGGATGATCCACACCATATTGTATCTATGAAGAAGCGTCTTGGTGAGCACTTCTTGATGTCTGATCTTGGTCCCCTTCGTTACTTCTTTGGGATTGAGTTTTTTTTCTACACCTGAGGGCTACTACCTCTATCAGGAGAAGTACATTCAGGATCTTTTTGCTCATGCTAGTCTCACTGATCAGCGCATGGTGGATACTCCTATGGAGCTTGGAGTCCATCTTCGACCTACTGATGGTGAGCCTCTTGAAGGCCCTACTCGATACAGTCACCTTGTTGGTAGTCTGATCTATCTTGGGATCACTAGACCGGATATTTCCCATTCTGCTCATATTTTGAGTCAGTTTGTTTCAGCTCCCACTCAAATTCATTATAGCCACCTTCTTTGTGTTTAGCGATATCTTCGTGGGACTATCTCTCGTCGTCTTTTCTTTCCTAGTTCTAACTCCTTACAGCTTCAGGCCTATTCTGATGCAACCTGGGAGAGTGATCATTCTGATCGCTGGTTTCTTTCTGCCTATTGTGTCTTTCTTGGTTCCTCTCTTATTGCGTGAAAGACCAAGAAGCAGACTGTAGTTTCTTGTTCGAGTGCTGAGGCTGAGTTGAAGGCTATGGCGTTGCTAACTGCTGAGATCACTTGGTTACGGTGGCTCCTCGCAGACTTTGGTGTTTCTGTTTCTGCACCGACTCCTCTCTTGTCAGATAGCACGGGTACGATCAGTATTGTTCGTGATCTAATGAAGCATAAGCTTACAAAGCATATTGGTGTTGATGCTTTTTACATGAGATCGCAAGTGCAAGCACAGGTGGTTGCTCTTCAGTACGTGCCTTTCGAAATTCAGCTGGCAGATTTCTTCACCAAGGCACAAACAAGTGCTCACCACAGTTTTTATTTCTCCAAACTCAGTGTCTCTAATCCACCATGAGTTTGAGTGGGTGTTAGACATGTAGAGGTTGCAAGGTTATCACATTGTATAGGGGGCTCATTGCATATTGTCTCATGTATATATTTGGCCCCTTGGCCCATTGGAATATCAAGCCCACACTTATAACATGTCCTATCTTAAAAACTAGAGTGTGAAACTGTACGGATCTTGAGGTCAAGGCCACGCATGCAAAGGCAGCAAATGCTACTAATGTGTAATTGGAGGCTGCATCATGAATCACAATGCCTTGTAAGCTGAGTCTATGCATGTAAAGGCAGCAAATGCCACTTATTTAAGCTCTACTAATGGTCACATCTCAATGGTCTTACATACTTTATCATTACTGACACCTACACTGTGTGGTTTCCAGACCAATCAGACAGTACTCAAGTTCAAGGTTACGATATAAACTAACGTATCTCAGCTATTGGAAAATAATATAAGATTATGCAAGAAAAATACTGAAACAAGAAAACATGCCAGCATAAGAACAAGAGTAGTACCTCTCTCTATGTTTACTGATAGCGGAGCTACAAAATCTTTTGATTCGCTGCTGTTATCATCCTTTCTTTTCCGAACATTGTGAATGCATAATACCAAAATAAGAAGTACACACAAGGCAGCAAGTATCGAGCCAACTAGTATCCCCACAAGCAGACCTGTCTGCAGACCTTTCTTCTTGTCACCTTGATCGGTGGGGCTCTCAGAGCCTTCTGGAGCATTTCCACTTCCCTGAGGATGGTTAGGAGGATTACGTGGCCTTCTGGGGGATGATGGCATAAAAGGTGGTGTTGGGGGAGCAGGTCCGTTGGCGAATGAGTTTCCTCCAAGTCTATGGTTGTAATTGCAACAAGTCATTAGAATGTTTGAATGACGATTTCCATAGAGAAAGGGCAGTAAAGCATTTTGGCACATACGTCAGATCTGGGATTGAGCTGAATTCCTGTGGTATCCAGCCACTGAAATTGTTGTTTGCAATGTTTCTGTTTTAAAAAATTCTTAGTTATCATTTTATCAAGCAAGCAGCAATAGCAGTAAAATTGTTGCCTGAAAAGTCACTTACAGTGTAGTAAGGCTTAGACCACTGAGAACATTGACAGAACCTGTTAATTGGTTGTCTTGCATATAACTGCAAAATGGGTTAGAAACTTAGGACGCAGCAACCAGAGCTGGGATGTTACTGAATACTTATAGAATATTACTGAATACTTACAGACTAGAAAGATTTGACAGAGAGCCAAGAGAATTGGGAAGATCCCCTGTCAATTTGTTGAAAGATACATCTCTGTCAAGGAGTATAAATAGCATAAGATGGATCTATGAAACCATGGGAGGAGTATGTATGTTAGTATCAATTAAAAGGCAACCTTTTATGACCAATTGACCATTACACATTTCAAGGGTTCGGCTAATAGTTCTCAAGTACTCCTCTAAAAAATAATCAAGATTATGAAACAGTGTTTACTAATTTAGGGGGGGGGGGGGGGTATTCAAAGCATTTAATGCATGGGTGTAGATTTTATAGCATACTAAAAGTATGAAACAACCCAAAAATCCAATTCCAAAAATCATGCTGATTGGTCCTTTCCTTTCCATGTCTGATGGAGATGACAGCATTTGGATAAGCCAGTGGAAACAGAACTAATAATGAATTCTACATATTACTTCACCATATGATGGAGGTGACAGCATTTGGATTAGTCAATAGAAACAGAACTAATAATGAATTTCTACATCTTACTTCACCATATGAACAGGTGAGGCAAGCAAGCATTTTATGGAATTTTACATTAGGTTTTTCAAGAAGAAAATTTGGACTATGTGGTTTCCAAAAAGTCATAGATGTCATGTTGCGGAAAAGGTATCGCAAGTGCGTGAATAGCAAAACTGCCTAATCACATAACATCTGAAATTAAGGTTTGCAAATAAAGAACAAAGTTTCAAGATGCCTTACAACTCTGCAAGTGAATTGAGACTACCAAATAGATCACCCATTCGTTGAGACAGTGAATTGCGGCTGAGATTGCTGCATAGAGAGGTTAACTGCAATCACATTTTGCCAGCAAAATTTCACGCTAATACATTAAAACGTGTGCATACAAAATGCAGAAAAGTTGTGATAGACAAGCTTACAGGTACTCAAGTGAAGCCATGTTGGATATAGAGTATGGAAGATTGCCAGAAAAATTGTTGGTTGCCAGATTCCTGCATCACCGTTAGAGTGAAACAACAAACAACAATAATCACAGAACAAATTATACTAGGTGGGACACATACAAATATGTGAGATTCGGTGGCAGCTGGTAAGGAATTGAACCATGCAAGTTGTTGTTACTTAAATCCCTGCAAGTAATGAAATAGGAGATCAAAATAATGGATAAGATGCGAGAAGTGTAGCCAAGTTGTAAGCTCTCACAATGTTTGCAGTGAGAATAGATTGGAGAGTTGATATCCCAGAGTACCATCCAGCCCTGTCCCAGCAAGTTTACTGAAGAATATGAGAGACGAAGAATGAGAGTTGAGTAGTTTCATTTGAGAAATTTCCATAAGCACACAATTAAATAAAGGACACACAGAATTAAGGATCATGTATGCTCAAAGGTGAATTTTTTCAACTGTATTTCCAATAATATTGGTATCAGAATTCGAGACACCAATGAAAAACTGCCATGAAGAGTGAGCGAAATAGTTACTAGCATGAAAAACAGCAATCACTTTCCACAGCATGCATCCAAACAAGGTTTTTTCTTTCATTTTAATGCTGGCAGAGGATTTTGGATAATCCTACAACTATTTCAGACATCAACTAAAATTGTGGCATCACAGCAGGTGCTTCCCAAATATTACACCTCTTATCAACTTCCACAAACTTAGAATGCAGTAAAAATCAAACACTAGTCAACAAAGCACGCGTCGTCTCCATCAAAAACCCAACATGATGCATCCACTAAACAAACAATCAATTGCCACAGCCATGCAAGATTACTTTGCTGTGGCATCGTATTCTTGGAAAACAAAAACTTTGCTGTGGCATCGCAGGATCCTTACATTCCGGTGACGCCTGAGGCGGAGCAGGAGACGCCCTGCCACGCCGCGCCGCAGGGGTCGCCACCGCCGGCCGACCAGCCAGCCAGCTGTGACGGGCTGTTCCAGGAGGTATAGAGATTCCCCAGAGCCGCAGCTGCAAGAACCGAAGCATTAAACACACACAAGAAAAAAAAACCTCGAAACCAAGAACCTGAAATCGGGAGTGCGAAGCCGGCCTACCGTCGGCAGAGTCCGTGGTGGCTCCCGCCGGCGCCGCCACGAGGGTAACAAGAAGGCCGGCCAATGCGGCGGCCAGTGCCGCCATTCTTGGCCCCCCACTAGCTCCCTAACACCGGTTTCTACTCTCGTTTCTTTCCTCGCTCCCCCAACAAAAACACAAGTTTGTAGGGCTTCTTAGTTGCTTCTCCCCTAGGACACGGGCACGGGGATCACCATGGGCGTGGCCAATGGCTATGCTTCTTCTCTCTCCTCCCCTCCCACTCAATCTACCAAGGCCAGCTAATGAGCGCGGCGCAAACAGCTAAAAAGAAAAGAGAGAAAAAAAAGCCGGATGCCATGCTTGCTTCCGGCAGGAGATTTGGATGCGGCGTGGTTCCGCGGCGTTGATAAAGATTTTAATTCTCTCTCCTCTCCTCTCCTCTCCTCTCCTCTCCGTTGTGTCTCAAATTTTTGTGGGGTTTTGGGTAGTTCTTGGCTTCTCTCTCCTCTTTCTCTAGTTCTCTTGAGTCTTGAAGTGCTTTTGATTTGATTAATAAATGGGGAGCAATAGGAGCAGGTGAAAAGTGAGGTGAGGTGCTGCAGATGGTAGGAAGAAGCAAATCTGATGCTTTTGCAGATGGTTATCGACAAAATTTTGTAGTACAATGATTTCGTGCTTGTGTTTGACCCAGGCGGCCTCTGGCTTTTAAAATCGATTTTTAATTTTTATTATAATACTTAACTTTTACATAAAGTATTTTTAGATAAAGTCTATAAATTAATTATAGTATACATTAAAAGCCCATCAACTGTACCAGTTAATATCGTGTTTGAGTATCTCTCTGTAATCTTTGTCGCGAACAGCCAAATTCAAAAATTTCAACAAAAAACCATAAGCCGTAGCCACAAAGAACAGGCTCATAGGCTTTTTTTTGTTATAAATTGCTTTTTTATTCTTTTTGTTATAAATTGCTTTTTTTTATTCTTCTCGACCGTGGCTTATGGCGTTTAGCCCTAACACGAGTTCTTGTGCGAATGAACCAAATACCGATAAACCGCTTAAAAAATATTGTCCTAATAAATTGTTTTAAAACAACGACGAAGAAACTGTCCCGTTTGTTTGTTTGAGGAAAGTCATAAGCTAAAAAGAAATTTATCTTTTTAGCTAAAAAGTAGCAGTGGTTAATGGTTATTGATTTTCTTGAAAATTTGTTTGGTAATCTAGTTTTTCGTTGGGCTGGCTAACTGTTTTGCCTGTGCATAAACGTTGAAATGTCTGAAGTATCCTTGATGGCAACCTGAATGGTAGCCTTCTTTTATATGGTGGTATTTGGTGCGTAATTTCTACCAACTTTAGTAGTAATGTTGTAACTTCAACCCACCAAAAATCAAGAAAGCATCTCTCCTCTAGCCTTTTAACTTTTAGTTCATTGTCCTGAAAGCTGGCTTTTGGCTTCTCAAAGCTGATTTAAAACTAACTTGTCTGGGTGCTTTCGATTCTATAAAGCAAAAATCAGTTTTAAGACCTGCCAAATGGGCCTCTGGTTTCTCTCTCTTCTCCTTCCCTTCCCTTCTGAGGCCCTGTTTGGAATGCGGGAATTTTTCCCGATTCCTGCGGGAATTGAACTGTTTCCTGCAAAATTCCTGCAAAATTCCTGTGAAATTCCTCTGTTCCAAACAGGCCCTGAGTTCTTAGCTTTGTTTAATTCCAAGTTCCAACCCTCCTTGACTCCAGCTCCATTCCTTACCTTATTTTTGGATGCAATTAGTAGGTGGGGACCTTTGTTACAATTGTTCATACAACATGTCTCATCAGTTATGCACAAATGTTGTTGTATAATTTAATGTAATGCAAAAAAATATTACACTTTTCAAATAACTAGTAAGATGCTTATGCATTGCAACAGGGTTCTAAAAGAAGGTGATATATCATGAAACATAAATCGTACAATGAACATCAAAAAGGGGAAGTCATTTATATTCAAGAGTGAGGTCGGCGTGGCCAGATCCGCCTTTGTCGAGATCGTCGCTCTGGATCTACCCTCCCAGATCTTGTTGGCTTCGCAGTTCTTTCTCACCTCCGGCGGTGTACACCTCGTCCGAGTCGATGTACTCTGCCTCCTTGTTTATCGTTCGTGCCAGTGTACTCCATGTCCCAGTCATCGACCTCTGTATTGTACACTTCCATTCCGTCGTCATCTTCAGTGGTGCACACCAACGCCCCATCATTCATACTAGTGTGTTCCTCTTCTTCATCACCAAAAACTGCTCCGCCTCTCTCTTCTTCACCATCTTCTCTATCTGAGCACAAACCAGTGCTATCTTCACTATTTGAACACGAGTAAATAATGTCTATATTGTCAGTAAACATGTGAGTCAAGTATGTGTTGTCAAATATCTGCTATGCTTAGCTCACCAACAAACCAAGTCAAATCACGATATGCTTAGCTCCACTACAATATAATCATATTAAGCTTCATCAGTAAACTTGGCCACTATCTTCTGCAGAATGGCTTGTGAGTCATAAGTCAGAACAAAGAATGGACCAAGCAATTCGCAGTAGTTGTGGTTAATTCTCACTGGGGGCTGCTAGCCTGCAAGAATCAAGATGGCAAATGAAATTGCAGCTAAGTACATATGAGGGTTGGGAATAACACCTAGATAAGAAAACAACTTTTCTAAAACAAGAATAACATAACATTTGCCTAAACAAATAACAAGATAACAATGTGCAAGAAGCTGATGGATAAAACTCAACGAAGTTAATAAGAATGCTTTCATAGCCTATAATAAAGGGATGTGAAGTCGTTGCTTCAAGTAATAAAAAAACTAAACTGAAAGCTTAACTACTTATCCAAGGGCAAAAGGTTAAAAGAACAGAATTTATCATGATAAGAACATGACAATGTCATCACACAAGCATCACCATAAACAGTGACACTATAGACTAATTACAGAAACAATGAAGCAATTAGTATAACCAAGTTGAGAACCATCTGTGGAATGCATAATCCTAATCAAGCCTATGATTGATGAGAAGAACTCTCCAACTACCTAAGTGACCAATTCCAAAGCCCCATCTAAGCAAAATCTGCTCAAAACCGCCACCTTTCCACCACAAACCGAACCGATAATGCCAAATTTTACCGCTAATTTCAACCCTTCCATCCAAAACAACATCTAACGATAGCGTTCCATTTGAACCAAGAACTGACCCAAGAATGCACCAAATTTGAATAGAGTTATCTTGTTTGAATCATCGAGGCTGCACGACCGATGCCTTGGCGAACATTGACTGACCCAGCGATCGAAGGTGGGGAGGACAAATCAACAAAACTTGCGGGAATCAAATTGGGGCGAGGGGATTTAGGGGGGAGGTAGTTCATGATAGCGAGCGCCCGAGACCCGGGGTAGGGCGTGGGACTTATCAGGAGTTAGTTGCCCCTCTTTGTTTGATTGCCTTGGCGCTGGGAGCTACAAAGGAAATGTTTGATTGGTTGCAATCTGGAAACAAGGGTTGTTGGTTGTCTTGTCTCTACTCTCTACTAATAAAAGGGGTGAATGGATAAACTCCCTTTTTATATTAGTAGAGATTATTGTAACACGCATATGATACTGGTTATACACAAATGTTGTTGTATAATGTATTATAATGTAAAAAATATTATTACAATGTTTTCAAATAATTATTGCAACAAAGCATATGACATTGAGGAAAAAATTCTGTAAATCCAGCTGTTAGTATTTACCTATCTTTTCAGTCGTCTGATCATGCCATGAATAGCTAAGATTTTAGGTAGGGGTGAGTTCTTGGAACCCTGCTCAGTTGGGCTTAAGGGTGTATTTGGTTGGTGCTCAAACCAGCCCTACCAAAATTTGGCTAACCAAAATTTTGATTGGGGTTTTGGTTTTCCACAATTTAGCCAAAGATTGTCAAAATATACATAGGGGATTAACATAGAGCTATAGGCTTACCAAAAATTTGGCAACCATCCAAACAAGTGCCAAATTGTTAGGGCTAGTGAAATTTTAGCAAGGAAAATTTGGACACCAACCAAACACACCCTAAATCTTCTAGCTTTTGGCTTTTTTGCATTGTAGCGACTAAAGAGGTACTTTACCGGCTTATGGAAGTTGAAGTAAGCTAAAACTCGGTTTCTAGCGACATACGAGTACACAATAATAACCATGAGTGCGTTTTTTTGTTGATTGGATTTGTAATTTCGGTTAATTCCTATTGTTTGTTCGCAATGTTTATGAAGGCATAACGGTGGCTTCCAATTTCTTCATTTTTTTAATTCCTTGACTAGTGAAACTCGCTGCATGTGGAAACAAAAGATGACGCACCTCTAGTAGGTGACATGGAGTACACACTAATAGGCATGCAAGTTACATTTAGGTATAGTGCGAACGGCCAACCTAACTCGATGCCAGCAATGACAGTGCAACATCAGTGGCCTGCGGAAGGGGGCAGCATGGACACGGGTACTGATGAGGATCCCGTGTGCTGCTTTGGCAAGTTGGGGGCCACTCTCGTAGCCAACTCCACATCAATGATAAAATTGTGCAACACCATTGTTGCTACAATGATTGTTTTGCCTGCGACCCTTGTAGCTTGGGACCTTGTTGAGTATGCGCCATTTGCCTATGCACACACCAAACGCACACTCAATGACATTCCATAGAGAGGTATGCTGAAAGTTGAAAAGCTCCTCCATCTCTATCGGTTGCATACCATTGTCAAACTTTGAAAGGTGATACTTGTGGTTGCGGCACGGGGCTAGGTACCCCAACCTATTGGGATGCCCGGAGTCAATGAGGTAATACTTGCCTGCAATTATAATTCTTGGTTAGTATTGGTCGTGAAATGCATGGTATAGTTCAAATTTCTTATGACGTATCACCTGGCATTGGATGCAGGAAGCGGTCACCGTACTTAGCCATTGTCTCGCATAGGATACGAGTGTCATGCATCGAGCCAGGCCATCCTGCACACATAAAAGTGAACTTACAATCGAAGTTACATATGGTGAGCACATTCTATCTGGTATTGCTATGCCTGTTGTAATGTCGTGCCCTCTCCTCATTGAGAACCATGACTCTAATATGTGTGCCATTAATGGCCCCCCTATGTAGTTGTTAAAGTGCAGGTAGAATTTTGACTGCATCATTGAACCTCCTGCAAATCGTACCTGCGGAGTGCTCAAAGCGATTCATGCCTTGCATTTGTGACTGCATTGCCCCACAGGTCCACAAAAACAGGGCCAGTGCTTCCTTCGAACATACTTCTCGAGATAACTACAAGCCATAGTTTGGCAACTAGCCTGTCATGTAGTACCTCGAAAACACGGGGGCTCATTCTAAACATGTTGCGGCAACACCGCTTATCAGCAAGTTGCAACGAGGCCCATTGACATCCAGTGACTATTGGGACTCTTGGGAGAGGTTTTGAGGTGAGTTCCTCGTCTTCGCTGTCAAACACAGCAATGGCTAGGCATGAGATGAAAGACCTAACCCACCCCACGATGCACTCAAACTGCCATCCATAACTGCACGGAGTAAGAACTATGTGTTACGCAACCGCATTGCACAACACATATATCACAGAACTAGATGCACTGCACAACTGCAGAACTAGACGTGCTACACATATAGCAATCTAGCAATACTAAGCATGACACAACCACAGTCAATAGCAAATATGTATCACAGACTAACAAGAATGTACTAGAGATTCACAACAGCACAACCAGTAGACAGAACAAAGCCATGTTCCTAGTCCCAGAGCAAAACACCACCAGTCCCAGAGCAATGCATAACCATTCCCAGAGCAATGCACAAGCAGTCCCAAAGCAATGCACAATCATTCCTAGAGCAATGCACAACCAATATTTATGGCCATAGAGATAAGCAATACTATCACTCATCTAGCTAACAATACTAGCAAAAGCAATACAGAAAATAGCACTAACAACACAATAATAAACGAGTGAAATGCAAGTGGCAATACAACTAACAGCAATAACATAGGAAGTATAACTGACCAAAGTGCACAAATAAGGTCTATGACACACTGAACTGACCATGATGTCCACACATCAACAAAGATAACACAAGTAAACGGACAATCATCTCACTAAAAACAAACTCAACAAAGCATGCTATATCGAAAAAGAGATACCATGACTGACAAGTAACAAACCGACAGTCAGAACAACTCTCTGAGAATGGTCCATGAAGCGAGTTAGATAACAACTCTCAGGTCCTGTCCTTGAGCCTCTCCCATGTCCGCCTGATCCAGTCAAGGCGACCCTCACTTGTTGCCATCGAGAGGAAGTTGGTGTGGCACTCCGACATCATGAACAACTGTGAAGCCTAGTAGTACTCATTGGTTCCTACCACAGCCCTTGCATCATTCACCATCTTCACGAGTCTCAGGAACTCATCCCTCATCGACTCCTTGTTAGGGGACATTGCACTCTGGCTGGAGAGCTGACTGGAGGGTGTGTGCGTCCTCTCATAGATGTTGACCAGATGGTTGAGTTGGGCATCACGGTCGATGCGCTTCTCTGGTCAGCTGCTACTCGGGTAGGCCGGTGGTGGTCGTGGCCTCTTGGCGCGAGAGGAGCCTGACATTGCACCACTACCCGCAGTCTGCATTGGGGTATCAGTGTTGCCAGCATCTCCTACTAGGCTTATGGGGATGTCCTCGCTGTCCAACTCCAAAGGGTCAACACCCGGCACATATGCATTCACGCTTGTGCTGGTGGCATTGCCAAACACGAGTTCCATCATGTCCTTGTGTGCAATAGGTTTGTTCTTGAACTTGGACATCCCTGACTTCCCTACAATGCCATGAGAAAACATCAATCCCACATTGCGGACTAGTGCGAGGTAAGAGTAGTTGAAAGAGCAATGCACTTACCACACTGGCAACCACCCACCATGCATCATCAGCGGTGATGGAGATGGTCTCAGGGTCCATGCCGAGGCCCGTCGCATGCATCTTCAATTCCTTCCATTTGCTATAGTCATGTTTTAGTGTCTCCCACTTGTTCTTCATTTGGTAAGGCCAATTCGCTCAATGAATTTGTGGACAAGGTTGTGCTAGCCCTGCATGTTCAACCGTGCGTACGGTTGGTTCTAAGCCTCGACCTCCTCGGTACATATTTCCAGGTAGATGCGAGTAGCATCATCGCTCTAGGTAGCTAGGGCCATCTGCAGGCATGGCGGTGCAAGCATTTTGTAGGCTGATGAACATGTGCGCAACGAAGGGGGTACACATGCGGGACCAAACACAGAAGCTAAGCGTAGCCGACGGCTAACCATTCACAACGACCTCTATCGACAAGGTGAAGCAACATAGAAATGAATGTTCGAGGGACAGAAAGGGCCATACCTTACACTATGTGGGGTGGTTGATCGGAGGGCGCCCTCACAAGCTCCTAGGCTGACCCAAGCCTGAGCTTGACCAGGGCTTTGACGTAGACTGAAGACGCGTTTGTCACCACAACGGCCACACCTGGCTAGCGGCGAAACTCAGGCCATCAGAGCACCCCAAGATTTTGGATCCGGGCTGGCCGTTGAGAGCATCCATTTTGCGAGTACCGAATAGAGAATCCGTCGTGGACGGGCAGAGGGTGACGGCACACCACAGAGGGGGATAGCCTAGCTGGCCGGCGTGGATCGGGTTGCCACGGCCAGCGGCGGGGAGCATGGACAGCGGAATCGCTAGAGGGGAGGGGGCTGCTTTGCATGAGTGGAGAAAGTAGTAGCCAGCTAGGAGGGGGGTCGGTGAGCAGCAGAGTGGTTAAATGCCGCTTCGCCGCTTCTACCATAAGCCGTTGGGCTCCAGACCCAAGCGGCTTTGGGCTTCTCGCAACCGGAAGCCCACAGCCCACCGCGGAAGCTCAATGGAGCAGCACCTGAATAGCTCTTGATTGTCTATAGTTTGAGAGTAATGCAAGAAACACAGATCTGTTAAAGTTACAATTATAGGTGTGTAAAATATACGACAGATGGAACATACGTTATAAGAAAACAGACATGCAACGAATTGCTCGGTACCATCACAATAATCACGTAGAAGTCAGCCTCATATGTAATGTATTTTGCCATTGATATATCTATGCGATGGTTCCGAGCAAATTATCCCTTTCATCGAAGATGTGGGTAAGCTACAGATTGATAAGCGTTGTGCCTAGAGAAGTGGTTAGAGAGCATCTTGCTAATCGAGTAGTAGTAGTTTGTTAAATCCGCTTACTTGGAATGCACAGCAGCTCTAAAAAACTTACTGTGCTACATCAGCTTATTATCTGGCTGAGATTGATGTTCATGTTGAAGACATTTGTCTCTGCTAATTCCAAACCTTGTTTGGTAGATCATGCCGTTGGCAAGTTGGGTGTTGACTATTGACCAAGATTTGAGTAATGGAGCTGCCCGTTGCGACTCAGTAGCACAAGCTTAGTCTTCGTTATTTTATTTTTGTTTCCAATCTATAGGTGTGGTGCACTTAATTAACTATGCTACCAAGAACATGAGTACTAAACACTAATGCATGCATGTGGCGAGTTGAAAAAATACCCTAGATGCCATCGATTTGTGGTTTAATTTAACTGTATTTAAGATGTGGCAGGAGGGTAGTAGGATACCATGCCGGTTAATTTATGAAATAGTGATAGGCTTGTAGCAAAAAATCTTAGCTTGTCCTCTCCAAGACAGGCGTTTAATTGGATCAGTATTTGCAGTTCCTGACGAACGAAAATGTGACACCCCGCGGTTCTTAACTAATTATCGCGTTGTCATTAGCGTTAATAACCATGATTATTGGAACCAAATTAAAATTTTGTAGTAATTATTTTAGTGATTCAACTCATCAGCTAATTACAATTGTATTGGAAAGAAGGTAAACAGCAATTCTATTACAAATACAATATTTCATTGCATACATTTGGATTGCATCCAAATTAAAATAAAATGGTTACAATAGGGAAACGTGTTTTTATTACAAGAAAGTTTCAAAATTACATCCATGATCATTTCTTACAACCATTCAAGTGCTATCGACTACTGGTACAACATTATTTTAATTATGATCTAATAACCAGATTATAAGACCGAAAAAACCGAACAAAAGAGGAATTGAAAATAAGGCAATATAAAATAAGTGTTGCCGTCAGAGCCCTAAGGATTAACTTCGGGCGGGGTAATCCGTTCACGGAGATACCTGACCGTCCGGGGGCCAGTCGGCACCTCTCACAACTATAGGCTCATCACACGGTATATATATATATATATATATATATATATATATATATATATATATATATATATATATATATATATATATATATATATATATATATATATATATATACAAACCTGTTCTGAACATAGGAATCCAACCAAGGCAAAGACTAGGTGAGCACAAATCATTCCAGTCAAACCTACAACAGAGAAACCACCTGTCAAAGCCTCACCATACAAATATCCATCACAGTAACCAGATAGCACCGGGCCAGAGCAGCCACGCCCAGACAGCAGCAACAGCCAGCAAAGCCTCACGGGCAAGCCACCCCACAAATATCACACATCGTATACCAGTGGTCAAACCGAGAGAATAGAGCACAGAGGGACAAAAGAAAGGTAAGGTAGATTTCCCCACCACCAGCCAATCCCCAGGCCACCGAGGCGTTCGTCACCGAGTGGAGCCGAAGGTCCAGGGAGGGGAGAACCGGCAAGCCGAAGGAAGATGGGGACGTGACGGCCACAGGAGCATCAAAAGCCGGCAACCATCATTCACCACCGCAAGCCCACATCAAGCATCAATCACAGCCAACCGGTCACCACCCCAACCCCAAACCCTAGCTTTCCCCACCATCACCAGTGCAGGTAAACCCCATCATCCCAACATACATGCATTGCCCTTTTACTCATTTTACCAACATAGGCTAGCAACCATTAGCATGTCACCGGAGGTAAAAGAAAAGGGAGAAGAAGGTTACCGTGGGGGCGGCGGCTGCGGGATTCCCAGCCGAGCCGCCGGTTCACCGCCGTCGGTACTCCCCCGGCGTACGGCGACGGTTCACCGGCGGGGACGGCCACGGTCACCCGCCTCCCGAAACCAAACCCTAGGCAAACCTTAAGAGATTAGTAAATCACAAAAGTAAATCAAGCAAGAAATGGGGAAAAAGGGGAGAAAGCATCCGAGTTGGCCAGATCTGGCCGGAGAATCCCCAAGCGGCGCCGGCCATCCCGGCGGGAATGGCCGGCCAGATGAGGCGTCAGCGGGGAGCCGGCGTGAGAAGGGGGGAGCGACACCGAGGCAGAGGCGCCGAGGCGCGGGCGCGAAGGAGCGGCGGCGCTGAGACCCGAAGGCGGGGAAAGGCGGCATGAGGTGAAGAGCAGGGAGGCCGAGAGAGAGAGAGAGAGAGGGAGCCGGCGGCGTGAGGAGAAGAGCAGGGAAGCCGAGCGAGAAAGGAAGAAAAGGAGGGGGCGTCGGTGGAGTAAAAGAGAGGGAGAGAAGGCGTCGGCGTAAAAGAGAGGAAGAGGGGGCGTCAGCAGCCAGGGGAGGCCGAATGCCCAGTGAAAACCCAAAACAAGGAGGCCGTTAACCATAGAGCCAAATGGGGGGCACAAATAAGATGATGCTAATAGCAACCTTAGTAAGAAATTCTGTAGACTATAAATACATTTCTTGAGTAATTGCCATGAGGTAGAATAATTACAATCATGCTCATGCATATGATGTAGCTAATACTACCAATTTCACCATTAATTAAACTGATTAGTTAGAATGTAATAATCTGTAAATGCTTAATTCTTGCATATAAATTGGGGACACCACTAAAATGAACTGGGAACCATTATATTCTGTATAAAGGAACGAAAGGAAATTTGAGCGAATCCTGAATGTAAGCAATAGAAATATTATGTTGACCAGAATCTTATAAATAATTGAACCGTAGATTAATTTAAGTCTAAATAGCAGGAAAGAGGCTGAATCTACCAAAGGAATCATACCAGGGTAGTGAGCATATTCAGCAAGATAATATAACATCAGGCAAGTATTCTTTGAACAAGTCTTCAGAATAGATTCATTACAAATCAGTATTTTATATTATGCTATTATCATCCTGCATGGAAAAATAAAAGAAGATTTAAATTAATGTGATGATTACAAAAGAATGGAATAAATGCCAACTGAGGGAGCAGTTGGTCCTATCAGTAGTAAAAAGGTGGGCAGAGGTTGCCAGGGCAGGCGTGAGTGGGAGGCATGGAACCTCTGCATAAGAATAAAATATAAGGTTCTACCAACTTCATTCATATGAACAGACCGTACCAACTCGTATCAACCAACGTTCCGTTTCACGGGCAGTCGGTACTCTAGTGAGGTGTTATATTCTCCACAGGAGTGATTTTATTTATGGGATAGGCCCAAAGGAACCGGTATAAGACCGGAGCGTAAGAACCCACAGGCGGGTTGCGCATTGGCGTTATATTACGCAGAGTGGGGGCTGGGGAAGGGTCGGAGTACCCTACCAGCCAACGGTTATGTCGTTTTCAGTGGGTCTGTGTGATCCAGGCTGCTGATTGTGTATAACCGGGTGGAGATATAATTACTAAGCTAGAGATAATTGTACTGTACTCTGTTCTGGGCGCCGCTTCAAAGGAATTGCGGATAATCCTATGGGCCAACACGAACAGAGTGATGATGGGTAAAGTGATACAAGCTTGCGCAAGGCTATTTAAAATCATGAATTCATGCCTGTCTCCGGGGAAGGAGAACTACGGAAACTTATAGGGGTTTTTGCTGTTCATACGGGTGTTCAGTAGATTTGTAAGTAATAATTTGATATTTTGCAACAACTTAAAAACCTATTTCCCTAAACGTAATTTGGGAACAAGGTGGTTGGAATCTGAAAGATGATAATTGGGAATAGTATCAAAATCATTTCTTGCATTTTGTTATATAAACTTGCTGAGTACTCTGTACTCACCCTTGCTATTACTTTCCTTTGTTTAGAGGATAGCCAGCTAGAGGCGGGCTTTGAGGATGGCTCCGCAGAGGAGTATTACTCTCCCGGAGAGGGAGATTATTACGAGGATGAGCCGTTTGAGGATTACGCCGCATACGACGATTGGGAGTCGTAGGGACTTGCGTGCGGCTTGGACTCGACCTTTAGGGTATCTGTGTTATTAGTGTATTGTATTTGTACTCTCTCCTGTATAATTAGAACACCTCTGTATAATTAGAAGTCTAGCCACTTTCTATCTGTAATAATTAGAACTGCAGTTGCTATGTAATATTTGGCCCTGCGTGGCATGGTGAATGTATGTAAATTTCTATCTCTAATGATTGTTCTGTGCAATACTCTGAATGGCTTATTATTCGTTAAAGCAATGTTTTATTAGCTAAAACGAATAATAATCCGTTGACCAGCGTTATTACCCCTTGGTAATAAGGCGGGTCGTCACAGGTGGTATCAGAGCAATGGTTTGAGAGCCACGCTTAATTGTAGAAATAGAAGTAGAGATTCTGCTATATTGCTTTTAACATTAGTATTAATTCTTACCATGTGATACTGTCTAGATTAGAGTATTATTCTTTATTATTCTCGTCATGTTACTTCTTCTCATAAGATTAAATGGTATGAGTAAATCCTAAACTATTGCTTCTCTTTTGTAGGATGGTCAGACTAGAGATTCCACCAGCTAGGATTAGGGGACAGCATGTCTTACTGCTATGGCAGATGCTTCAGGAGCTAGGGGCACCTAGTCCAGTGTATTATCAAGAGATATCTGATGATGGATCGCCACCTAGGATTGGGGTTGTAGTGACAGGGATTCCCGCAGATATGGACTATATTTGGTCACAGTCGGTACCGTGGAGGACTGCAGATGATTATCTACCTATGCAGCAGGCGGCTAAGGAAGCGTTGCATGCAGTTAGATCACACTTTGGGGAGCTGTTGCGTCGCACGGGTTATCGCGATGTACCTGCTTTTGCTCCTGGGAGTTCTTGGTTGCAGAGGTTAGTTGATCCCAGTAGGGCTAATCTGGGTATAGGGACTACAGTTCCATCGCCTGCAGCGCGTAGTGTCACTTCTAATATGATGATGATCTCCGACACTATGTTATACCATGGTACTAGAGACGCCTGGGAGAGAGCAGAGGATAGTGCTGAGAGGTGGCGGAGGGATTATTATGCGGGTGAGCAGAGGCATCAGCAGTTTCAGGAGTTAGTATATCAGTACATGGCACAGGGACCACCTCCATATCCATCACCACCACCACCAGGTCCAGTACCAGATGCACCTCCAGTACCACCCCCGTATCCACCATACCCAGAGCCACCTCCGGATGTGCCTCCGCAGGCAGTTGTTGTGCATTCGGGTGAGGGGGAGAATTCCGCACCCATACCGAGATATCCAGAGATACCCCAGCAGAGTCTTCCTCCTTCTAGGCGTGAGGCATTCCGTAATGCCCGCATGAGCATAGATCAGGGACCCTCTCGCCGAGGGAATAGATTGGATGCAGCACTCTCATACTTCATGAGGGGACGTAGGAGGGGAGAGATCAGTTCTGACTCTCATAGCCGTACCAGTGGGGGCAGTGGGGATGGACAGGACTGAGGTAGATTTATTTCTGTTAATTCTAATATTTACATTTTGCTGGAATACTGGTAGTAAAAAAATTTATGAATTTACTGTTGCTAAATTAGGACCATAATTATCATGGTAAAAATCGTACTTGCAAATAATTGGTCATTATGTTATTCATGCATGCTAGTATAAAATTTGAGGAGCAAATGGATAAGTAGGAAGTGTAGAGGATTGCAATTTTAATTCTTACTTGCTTATGCTTACTACTTTCAATGATTTCGTTACATTCATGATACTGTCAAAAACCTTCATGTGGCAACCTAGGATAGCAAACTTGAGTGTTGGTATGTATGAATAAGTAGAGAGTAATATTTTATCTTAACTTCTTCTCTATTCACTCTGAGAACTAGATGGCAAGAACTATAAATACTAAAAGTGGCTTAACCCTCAATTCTGCATATGAGATTTCCCGGACGAGTGGTCCGTGGCGCTTCCGAACGCGTAAGTTTCGGACGGACCCAGGAACGAAGTCCTGGGCGTACTCAGGGATGAGCCCTGAGCGTGGTTCCAAACGCGATAGTTTTGGGCGATCCTGAGAGCGAGTTCTCAGGCGTGCCTGGGCACGGAGATCCAGGGTAGTGTAGGTTGCACTCGGAGGCGAACTCTGAGCGTGGTCCCAAACGCGAAAGATTTGGGCGGTCTCGAGAGCGGGTTCTCGGGCGTTGCTGGGCACGTAGTCCCAGAGTAGTATAGACATTTGGTTCTTTTTGGTCTCTATGTTTCTTGGCTGTTATTTGCTTCTGTGATGGTGTGTGAAAGTCAGCAAACTTAAACTAAGTCGAAGAGCGACCCGGAACCAAATTAATCAATTTATCTTAATTCTCTCGTTTCTCTAAAATTATTGCTGAAGTAGAGAAATAATCCTGATAATTTTAACAAACCGAAATCTGGGCATTTAAATTATTGTCACCATCCTAGAAGGTAAGTAATAAGCTAACCTGTAGAATCCAATATTATTCGAACTAATAGTATTCCCATGGCAGATGTCGATCCCAGGTCAGCATTTGTCCAACCCAAATGTGGGAGGGGCACCAGAAGGAAGTCAACCACCGGAAGGAAATCAACAATCAGCCACCCAGAGTATACAACCGGGTCAAGGCCAACCCGTGAGTTTACCCGAAATAGAGTCAGGACAGCGTACAGCTGAAGGAGGGCAATCAAGAGATAAGCGGAAACAACCAGAAGTAATAGGTCATCCTCCAGAAGCCCAAGGTGGACCACCAGAAGTTGGAGAAGCTAGTAATGTAGGCAATGCTACCGCTTTCCAGAACTTTGGGGATGTTTTAAAATTTATGGAAACATCTCGTAAAGAAGCTCAAGATAATCAAAATCGTTTCATGGAAGCTTTGTTGACGAAGGTAACCAGTTCTGGACCACGTCCAATTACTGAAGGTGTGACTTTGGGAGAATTTCTACAAACCCGTCCACCCACATTTTCTAAAGCCACCGATCCTTTGGAAGCAGACGATTGGTTACAAGAGGTGGAGAAGAAACTAAATACAGTGGGATGCTCGGATGAGGAGAAAGTGCGCTATGCGTCACATCAGCTTATGGGACCGGCAGCAACCTGGTGGTCAAATTTCCAGCAAAGCCGTTCCCCGGATAATCCCATCACTTGGGCAGATTTTGCTAAGAATTTTAGTGCCTCACATGTACCACAGGGGACTCAAGAAATTAAGAAGCAGGAATTTCAGGCTCTCACACAAGGAAGTAAGAGTATTACTGAATACCTGCACCAATTTAATGAGTTATCTCGTTATGCCCCAGATGATGTCTCCACCCCAGAGAGGAAAATGGATCAGTTTAAGAGAGGGATGAATCCTCATGTCAGGATGCATCTTTCCACTCATAGGATTACTGAGTTTGAGGATCTGGTAAATAGGGCTATAATACTAGAGAAAGAACACGCGAATATAGTAGAAGAGAGGCGCAAGAAGGCTAAGTATGAGCAGCGTGCTGGTAGTATGAGCCGCAACCGTCCTACCACACCTTATCAACAGGGTAGATATCAACCTCAACGATTCACTCCAAAACCCAATAATTCGTCACCAAATTTTTCTCAAGTGCAGTGTGGTAAATGCAAGGGCAGACACCTTACCAAGGATTGTCGAACTAACATAATTGGGTGTTATAATTGTGGGAGAGAAGGGCATTTCAAAAGTAACTGTCCATATCCTCCCCGAAACCCTGGATATCCAGGACAATCAAATCAAGCCCCGAGGACACCAACTACAACTCACAACCCAACCGGGGGAAGAGGAGTAGGAACACCAGGAAACAATGCAAAGAAATCAGGAGGGTTAGGAAGCAAATCTGGAGGGCAAGCCCGACTCAACCATATATCTGCTGACCAGATTGGAGAGGCAACCGATGTGGTTATGGGTAAGTTAATAATTCCGCCATCTGTTGGTACCGTTCTTTTTGACCCAGGTGCAACTCATTCTTTTATATCTAGGGAATTTGCAAAGGAAAATGGGTTAATAGAAGTACCGTTAGAAAAGTCATTTGGAGTTAATACTCCTGCAGGAATTATAGTTGTAAGCTCGATGGTGATAAAGCAACCCATACACATCCAAGACACTGAATTCCTTGCTAATCTCCATGTAATTAGCTTAATCAATCTAGATGCCATCTTAGGCATGGATTGGTTGGCTGCAAATGGGGTGAACGTAGATTGTGAACATAAAAATGCCTCTATAAGAAGACCAGATGGTTCTAGATTTGTTTATGTGGGGAGTAGGACGAAACCATCTTCAGCTAACATGAGCCTCAATAATTTCCAAGGAGCGGAAATAACTGATATACCCGTAGTTCAAGAATTTTTAGACATATTTCCCAAAGAACTTCCGGGTATGCCACCTAGCTGGGAATTAGATTTCTCCATTGATTTAATTCCGGGCACCACTCCCATTTCGAGAAGGCCATACAGAATGACATCTACGGAATTGGTAGAACTAAAGACTCAATTAGACGAGCTGGAGGCTAAGGGATTTATTCAAGAGAGTGTATCCCCATGGGGAGCTCCAGTCTTATTTGTCGAAAAGAAGGATGGAAGCATACGGTTGTGCACAGACTACCGAGAGTTAAACAAAGTGACCATCAAGAATAAGTATCCACTACCCAGGATAGATGATCTGTTTGATCAACTTAAAGGGGCTTGTGTTTTCTCAAAAATTGATTTAAGGTCAGGATATCATCAGATCAAAGTGAAACCAGAAGATATTCCCAAAACAACATTTGTATCACGTTATGGACATCATGAATATACGGTAGTTCCATTCGGATTGACAAATGCCCCAGCCGTATTCATGAACTTGATGAATAAACTTTTTATGAAATATCTGGATAAGTTTGTTGTGGTTTTTATTGACGACATCCTGATATTTTCAGCAAGTAAGGAAGAGCACATTCAACATTTAAGACTTGTTCTGCAAATCCTAAGGGAAAATCAACTCTATGCCAAATTTAGTAAATGCGAGTTCTGGTTGGATCAGGTCGCATTTCTGGGTCATATTGTCTCAGGTAAAGGCATAGAAGTGGATCCACAGAAAATTGAAGCTATCCAATCGTGGAATCGTCCCACTAATCCTACGGAGATACAGAGTTTCCTAGGTTTAGCTGGATATTATCGTAGATTCATCAAAGGGTTTTCCCAAATTGCTTCACCACTCACTAAACTGCTGAGGAAAGCGGAAAAATTTCAATGGACAGAAGCCTGTGAGCAAAGCTTTCAGAAACTCAAGAGTCTTCTCACTACTGCACCTGTCCTAACCTTACCACAAAGTGGGGTCGAGTACACAGTGTACTGTGATGCATCAAAATTGGGATTAGGATGTGTATTAATGCAGCAAGACAAGGTCATAGCATATGCTTTGAGGCAATTGAGACCACATGAAATGAATTATCCCACACACGACCTAGAATTGGGAGCTGTAGTGTTTGCACTCAAAGTCTGGAGACATTACTTATTTGGATCCAAATGCACACTCTACAGTGATCATAAAAGCCTCAAATATATATTTACTCAGAAGGAATTGAATATGAGACAACGACGATGGTTGGATCTCATTAAAGATTATGATTTGACTATAAATTATCATCCTGGAAAAGCTAATGTAGTTGCGGATGCACTTAGCAGAAGATCCCATTGCAATCATCTCTCAATGACAGTTTACAATTCCAGTTTACTTCAAGACCTGGCCAAGATGGAAATTCAATTTCAACATGTCCCAATAGAAGCCACCATAGCCAGCATGATTGTCCAACCAACCCTATACGAGCAAATAAAACAAGAACAACCCAAAGACTCGTTTATAGCTGAAGAAATTAACAGAATCAAATTAGGACAGTCATCAGAGTTTGAAGTAGATAAGGAGGGAGTATTACGCAACCATGGTAGAATATGCGTACCCAATGACACCGAGATTAAAGGAATTATTCTCAAAGAAGCTCATGATACTCTATACACCATACATCCAGGAAGCACCAAAATGTATAGAGACCTTAAAGAAAATTTCTGGTGGAATGGAATGAAAAGAGAAATAGCTGCATACGTGAATAACTGTGATACCTGTAAAAGGGTAAAAGCGGAACATCAAAGTCCAGTCGGATTGTTGCAACCACTAGAAGTACCGAAATGGAAATGGGAAGGCATAAGTATGGATTTTATAACCGGATTGCCAATGACTTTGAAAAAGAAAGACACTATCTGGGTCATAGTAGATCGGCTCACTAAATCAGCTCACTTTATTGCCACCAAGCAGACATATACCTTCGACAAATTAGCCGAACTCTATTTAGAAAGAATAGTGACCCTGCATGGCATTCCTAAAGAAATTGTCTCAGACCGAGGATCAGTATTTACTTCTAGTTTTTGGAAAAGCCTCCAAACCGCACTTGGAACTAAACTAAATTTCAGCACAGCCTATCATCCGCAAAGTGATGGCCAAACGGAGCGAATTAACCAAATACTTGAAGACATGCTGAGAGCATGCGCCTTGAAATTTGGAGAATCATGGGATAAATACCTACCATTAGCACAGTTTGCGTATAATAATAGCTTCCAATCCAGTATCCAGATGACACCTTTTGAGGCTTTATACGGTAGAAAGTGTCAGTCACCTATCTGTTGGTATGAAGTTGGGGAAAAACCACTTCTAGGTCCTGACATCATCCGTGAAAATGATGAAAAAATTCAGATAATTAAAGATAGGCTAAGAATTGCTCAAAGTCGGCAGAAAAGTTATGCGAACCGACGAAGGCGAGATTTGACCTTTGCAGTGGGTGACTACGTATATTTAAAAGTGTCACCAATGCGAGGGACGCGTCGATTCGGATTGAAAGGAAAATTGAGTCCCCGATATGTTGGGCCTTTCCGAATATTAGAGCAAAAAGGCAATTCTGCTTACCAGCTCGAACTACCAACACAATTGTCCCGAATTCATAATATATTCCATGTATCCCAACTTAGGAAATGTTTGAGTCGGCCGACAGAGCAAGCTATTCCACTAGAACCTTCATTACAAAACGATCTGACCTATGAAGAACGTCCACTGCGAATATTGTAAACCGAGGATCGGAAATTGAGGAATAGAACTATTCACTTTTGCAAAGTTCAATGGAGAAATCACACCGCTCGAGAAGCGACTTGGGAGAAAGAGGAAGATTTGCGAGTTAACCACCCAAATCTTTTTAAGTAAGTCTGATTTCGAGGGCGAAATCTTCTTTAAGGGTGGTAGGGTGTGACACCCCGCGGTTCTCAACTAATTATCGCGTTGTCATTAGCGTTAATAACCATGATTATTGGAACCAAATTAAAATTTTGTAGTAATTATTTTAGTGATTCAACTCATCAGCTAATTACAATTGTATTGGAAAGAAGGTAAACAACAATTCTATTACAAATACAGTATTTCATTGCATACATTTGGATTGCATCCAAATTAAAATAAAATGGTTACAATAGGGAAACGTGTTTTTATTACAAGAAAGTTTCAAAATTACATCCATGATCATTTCTTACAACCATTCAAGTGCTATCGACTACTGGTACAACATTATTTTAATTATGATCTAATAACCAGATTATAAGACCAAAAAAGACCGAACAAAAGAGGAATTGAAAATAAGGCAATATAAAATAAGTGTTGCCGTCAGAGCCCTAAGGATTAACTTCGGGAGGGGTAATCCGTTCACGGAGATACCTGACCGTCCGGGGACCAGTCGGCACCTCTCACAACTATAGGCTCATCACACGGTATATATATACAAACCTGTTCTGAACATAGGAATCCAACCAAGGCAAAGACTAGGTGAGCACAAATCATTCCAGTCAAACCTACAGCAGAGAAACCACCTGTCAAAGCCTCACCATACAAATATCCATCACAGTAACCAGATAGCACCGGGCCAGAGCAGCCACGCCCAGACAGCAGCAACAGCCAGCAAAGCCTCACGGGCAAGCCACCCCACAAATATCACACATCGTATACCAGTGGTCAAACCGAGAGAATAGAGCACAGAGGGACAAAAGAAAGGTAAGGTAGATTTCCCCACCACCAGCCAATCCCCAGGCCACCGAGGCGTTCGTCACCGAGTGGAGCCGAAGGTCCAGGGAGGGGAGAACCGGCAAGCCGAAGGACGACGGGGACGTGACAGCCACAGGAGCATCAAAAGCCGGCAACCATCATTCACCACCGCAAGCCCACATCAAGCATCAATCACAGCCAACCGGTCACCACCCCAACCCCAAACCCTAGCTTTCCCCACCATCACCAGTGCAGGTAAACCCCATCATCCCAACATACATGCATTGCCCTTTTACTCATTTTACCAACATAGGCTAGCAACCATTAGCATGTCACCGGAGGTAAAAGAAAAGGGAGAAGAAGGTTACCGTGGGGGCGGCGGCTGCGGGATTCCCAGCCGAGCCGCCGGTTCACCGCCGTCGGTACTCCCCCGGCGTACGGCGACGGTTCACCGGCGGGGACGGCCACGGTCACCCGCCTCCCGAAACCAAACCCTAGGCAAACCTTAAGAGATTAGTAAATCACAAAAGTAAATCAAGCAAGAAATGGGGAAAAAGGGGAGAAAGCATCCGAGTTGGCCAGATCTGGCCGGAGAATCCCCAAGCGGCGCCGGCCATCCCGGCGGGAATGGCCGGCCAGATGAGGCGTCAGCGGGGAGCCGGCGTGAGAAGGGGGGAGCGACACCGAGGCAGAGGCGCCGAGGCGCGGGCGCGAAGGAGCGGCGGCGCTGAGACCCGAAGGCGGGGAAAGGCGGCATGAGGTGAAGAGCAGGGAGGCCGAGAGAGAGAGAGAGAGAGAGGGAGCCGGCGGCGTGAGGAGAAGAGCAGGGAAGCCAAGCGAGAAAGGAAGAAAAGGAGGGGGGGAATGGAGAGGCGTCAGCAGAGGAAAAGGAGGGGGCGTCGGTGGAGTAAAAGAGAGGGAGAGAAGGCGTCGGCGTAAAAGAGAGGAAGAGGGGGCGTCAGCAGCCAGGGGAGGCCGAATGCCCAGTGAAAACCCAAAACAAGGAGGCCGTTAACCATAGAGCCAAATGGGGGGCACAAATAAGATGATGCTAATAGCAACCTTAGTAAGAAATTCTGTAGACTATAAATACATTTCTTGAGTAATTGCCATGAGGTAGAATAATTACAATCATGCTTATGCATATGATGTAGCTAATACTACCAATTTCACCATTAATTAAACTGATTAGTTAGAATGTAATAATCTGTAAATGCTTAATTCTTGCATATAAATTGGGGACACCACTAAAATGAACTGGGAACCATTATATTCTGTATAAAGGAACGAAAGGAAATTTGAGCGAATCCTGAATGTAAGCAATAGAAATATTATGTTGACCAGAATCTTATAAATAATTGAACCGTAGATTAATTTAAGTCTAAATAGCAGGAAAGAGGCTGAATCTACCAAAGGAATCATACCAGGGTAGTGAGCATATTCAGCAAGATAATATAACATCAGGCAAGTATTCTTTGAACAAGTCTTCAGAATAGATTCATTACAAATCAGTATTTTATATTATGCTATTATCATCCTGCATGGAAAAATAAAAGAAGATTTAAATTAATGTGATGATTACAAAAGAATGGAATAAATGCCAACTGAGGGAGCAGTTGGTCCTATCAGTAGTAAAAAGGTGGGCAGAGGTTGCCAGGGCAGGCGTGAGTGGGAGGCATGGAACCTCTGCATAAGAATAAAATATAAGGTTCTACCAACTTCATTCATATGAACAGACCGTACCAACTCGTATCAACCAACGTTCCGTTTCACGGGCAGTCGGTACTCTAGTGAGGTGTTATATTCTCCACAGGAGTGATTTTATTTATGGGATAGGCCCAAAGGAACCGGTATAAGACCGGAGCGTAAGAACCCACAGGCGGGTTGCGCATTGGCGTTATATTACGCAGAGTGGGGGCTGGGGAAGGGTCGGAGTACCCTACCAGCCAACGGTTATGTCGTTTTCAGTGGGTCTGTGTGATCCAGGCTGCTGATTGTGTATAACCGGGTGGAGATATAATTACTAAGCTAGAGATAATTGTACTGTACTCTGTTCTGGGCGCCGCTTCAAAGGAATTGCGGATAATCCTATGGGCCAACACGAACAGAGTGATGATGGGTAAAGTGATACAAGCTTGCGCAAGGCTATTTAAAATCATGAATTCATGCCTGTCTCCGGGGAAGGAGAACTACGGAAACTTATAGGGGTTTTTGCTGTTCATACGGGTGTTCAGTAGATTTGTAAGTAATAATTTGATATTTTGCAACAACTTAAAAACCTATTTCCCTAAACGTAATTTGGGAACAAGGTGGTTGGAATCTGAAAGATGATAATTGGGAATAGTATCAAAATCATTTCTTGCATTTTGTTATATAAACTTGCTGAGTACTCTGTACTCACCCTTGCTATTACTTTCCTTTGTTTAGAGGATAGCCAGCTAGAGGCGGGCTTTGAGGATGGCTCCGCAGAGGAGTATTACTCTCCCGGAGAGGGAGATTATTACGAGGATGAGCCGTTTGAGGATTACGCCGCATACGACGATTGGGAGTCGTAGGGACTTGCGTGCGGCTTGGACTCGACCTTTAGGGTATCTGTGTTATTAGTGTATTGTATTTGTACTCTCTCCTGTATAATTAGAACACCTCTGTATAATTAGAAGTCTAGCCACTTTCTATCTGTAATAATTAGAACTGCAGTTGCTATGTAATATTTGGCCCTGCGTGGCATGGTGAATGTATGTAAATTTCTATCTCTAATGATTGTTCTGTGCAATACTCTGAATGGCTTATTATTCGTTAAAGCAATGTTTTATTAGCTAAAATGAATAATAATCCGTTGACCAGCGTTATTACCCCTTGGTAATAAGGCGGGTCGTCACAGAAAAGGACTCGGTTGGGCGCAACTGCAGAAGCCAATGAGATAGTAGTGTTATTGTTAGTGAACCATTTCTAAATCGTCGCGAAACATGGTAGAATTGAGTGGGAAACAGTTTATGCAATGGTTGAAATGATGGGCTTCTTGATAATCTTGTCATCTATGCACGAAGAAACTGAAGAAGAAAACAATAATATGTTCAGTTGTTCGGTAGAATGTTAGGAAACCTTGCTAAGTCAAATTGAGCCGGACTCAAAATTTTCAGCGATGGAAGAAAAGAAGACAATGTTAGGCAGCAAATAGAAAGGAAAATCGGCAATTGTAGCTAGACCAACTGGTATGGCATCTACTGTAACCTCATGGACATCAGAGCCCAAGAAAATCACTATGACATTGTACTCAGCCATTCGATCAAAAAAAAACATTCAGCTCGATCGGCCAAGTCTGAAACCTGAATCCTGAAGCAACAAACCACAGCATGCACGGCATGTGACAATTGGCCCTGTTCAAAAGTAATATTGTTCTTTGGTTTTGGACTGTGACTTTTGGCCGAATAGCACTATAACGTATGCTAGTTTTTTTTCTGAAATATTTAATTAAAGAAAATAAAGAAAATAGAAAATAAAACCACTGTTATATCTCTATGAATAATTCAAAAGAGAAATAGAAAAGAAAAAAGAAAAACCACGTTAAGAAGGCAACATATCCTAAACGACATTTAGTTTCTGAAAGCCAGAAGCCATCGCTGTTTAGAACGGGACCAATGTTGCATGCACCATGATCTGTTGGCCCTATGACTTGTGCGATACTACTACACAAACATTTACAACATAAAACTATTCAGCAGCCCTTGTCGTTGAGCTTGTTAGTGATATGCCTTAGAGGAAATCATAAAGATGATTATATCACTTGTATGTTCATAATCTTTTGAATAATATGTCATTTTGTCTTTTGAATAAATATTTTTCATATTGATTAACAAGTACGTGACTTGTTCATAGATTTAATTATATTTTGATGTTATTCTTAATTATCCCTTATATTATTATGGGGAGCATATCTAGTGCTAATGCCCATTTAGGTGCTAACATGCTAATGCGAACGTTGGTCGTTCGATCTAAAGTGAACAGTCAAGATTCATGCGGGTGGAAGGTCGCTCCTCACTTATGCATTTTGCGTTCACACCCAAGCCTGCTTGATTGCAATTGCGAAAATGTCCTTCGGTCATTCCCCCTAGCCTCCTGTGCCGCCCTTCCCCCGCATTGCCCTCCCCGAGCGTCGCCCCACCGCCGCCGTCGGCCTTCCTCCACCACCAGCGCCGCCCACCCGCCTCCCTCCACCCCTACGGCCTCCCTTGGCGCCACCCCAACCTCCCCAAACACCGCCCCCAGCCTCCCCCGACTCCCTCCCCGACTTCCCCCAGCGCTGCCCCCTCCTCCATCCATGCCTCTCCTCCCCGACCACACACTGCTTCAACCATAGTGGCTTCGACAACGGTGATTTTGACCACGGTGATTTCGACCACGGCGGCTTCACCCATGGCGGTTTTGATCACAACGACTTCGACCATGGAGATTTCGACCACGTCGGCTTCGACCATGGTAGTTTCGATCACGATGATTTTGACCAAGGCGACTTCGACCACACCGTGGTCGAAGCCGCCATGGTTGAAACCTCCGTGGTTGAAGCCACCGTGGTTGGGGAGGTGCTAGCCACCAGAGGGGAGGGGGAGGTGCTGGGGGAGGCCAGAGGGGGCAGCGCCAGGGGAGATCGGGGGGCAACGCTGGGGGAGGCCGAGGGGGGCGGCGCCGAGGGAGGCCGAGGGGGGCGGCTCCAGGGGAAGCGCTGGGGAGGCCGGGGGGTGGCGCTGGGGGAGGCTGGAGGGGGTGGTGCAGGGGAGGGAGATAGGGAAGGAGCTTGAGGAGGGGCGGCACTCGAGGAGGGGCGACGCCTGGGGAGGGAGGAGCAAACTCTTGTGAGTTGTGACTGAAGGCAAAGGAGCGGCGAGGGGTTTCTTACAAGTAAACATAAGTCATCTAGTGGTTTCCATCTGCTTGGATTGTGCCCGTCCAGTTGGGATCCAATGGTCCTGAGTGTTTGTTAGCATGTTAGCACCCAAATGGATATTAGCACTAGATATGCTGCCATTATTATGTGGGACAATTATAATTTATATATCAGTACATATATTGATTGATGATCATATTTGATGGATCACGGATATAGGGTTATTAAATCAATAATATAGGTATGTGTTAGAGAACATGGTATGAGATTGACCCATCTTTAAATACTGTTGAGATTGTTATATTTTTATGTATCATCAGTTGATCTCAATCAATGATGATGTATAATCTTTGTACTTGATATTAGCATAGTTTCCTACATACGTAATAGTGTAATTAGGGGTTCCAAACACTATTCCTTAACTGAGTAATTATAAGGCTACCTTTCAGGTATACTATGAAATATGCAGAGGAATATGACTGGTCGGATATAGGGTTTACTGCTCCTACATAACAGGAGAGATATCTCTGCGTCCTTCGATGTGGTCAAATAAAAAAATGCATAGCCATACCACGAGTGATCGAAGAGTCAAACAAATGAAGTTATCCATCACTAGATCGAAAAAAGATTGAACAGTCTATAGATGACACGTTTCTCACTTAAAGTTTGATTAGGTGTTGTGAGTCAAAAGGAGAATATGAGAACATGTCATTTAATCTGACTAGATACGAACTAGTCGTATGGATACACTGATTGATCGTGAGTTAGTCGGATATATCATAAATTAATTTGCGAACTAGTCGTATGGAGATACGGATTGGTTATAATTAGATACGAACTCATCATAAGGAGTTATGAACCGATCATGAGTGACTAAGACCTGGTTGCAGATAATATTGCATAAGGTTCATCCAGTTTGATCTTTGTATATATTTGGGAGTCGATATGTCCAGCTAGGGACCGCTATCGACCAGTAATTGAAAAGGTGTTTCTGAGTTACAACCAAATATACATGAACCTACATGGTCACATACTACAATAAGCATCTGAATGATCTCTACTCGTATTGGATAATGATCTAGTCGGAGTCTCTTCGAGTGAGATACGATCTTTACTTGTGATGAATAATGATCCAATACGAGCCTCTATATAAAGGAGTGCATTGGGCTATAGAAGAGAGGCTTCACACCACCCATCGAAACCCTAGCCACCTCCTTCTAGAGACCCTGTTGTACGCTCTGGTGTTAACATACCGGCTCACAGCATTTCATCACTAGATGTGTGGACTTTTGGTAGAGACATTGCTGTAATTGCAGCGCTGATTGGGATGATCCGAGGAGAAGACAATCAGCTTGCGGAGATCGATTACCGCTAAAGGATGATCGGACTTTGAGGATCACTTTTTAAATATATTGAACGATCGATTGCTTTCATTACATCGACATGTGTTATGTTGAATCGGGCTACTTCAACTCTTCTTCTACTGTACTGCATGTTTAGTGATAACGATTCATGATCTCTTATATACATGGCTTCTTAGTGTAAGCCATAGAAATTTTAATCTATACTAGCATAGCCTACCCGTAATCCCCAATAGAGGTCCCATGGCTTTCTGCTCGTGTACTCCCAGTCCAGACTGGAGAGACACTAACTCCTCTGCCGTTGCAGCATCCATGATTACTATTATTCTGCACTGTTTGGACCATGCATTCATTCGGATGGGGCCTGCCCTCATATGATGATCTCCATGGCTCCATGCATCCAACTTAGCTACAAAACTTGAACCCAAAATCTTTGGAATTTTGAAGGCAAGAAAAGGAATACAAGATGGCTCATTGGTAATTGGTTTATGGCTTCTTGCAGCTGTTCACCTTCACCTACCTGCGGATGGATCAGCAGGTTCATTCAGGTAATTGCTCTGAATTCCTGTTAATTCCAATTGGAAAAAAAATTAAAAAGCCAATGCATGATGAGACCAGATGGAAATTGGGGTGAGTGGATCTAGTCAGCTGGCAGCAGTGGCGGAGCTAGGATTTGGTTACGCCCCGGACTCAGTGGTGAAATGATCTATGCTATCTGGGCTGGACCATAAAAATATTATCCAGACTGAACTAAATTTACCCGAACTATATATTAGATATTTTTCCACATCTCAAACTGAAGCCTATCCTGTTCAAGATGTGGTTCCGCCCCTGCCTAGCTGCAACATGCATGCAACTAGCTGGATGCAAATGCTGCCCTGGTCCCTAGCTTATAATAACCTGATCCAATGAGCAAACACTGGCACCTTGTCTGTACCATCATGGAGTGTTCTGACTTCTGATCCATGGTGTGCTAATCATTATACACTGTTCAGTGTTCACCTGTTCAGTGCCTTGGCCTTTGGTCAATTTCTGCAGAAATGCATGGCAATCTCTCCAAGAGGATCTGACACACCAGATCCAAGATTAGAAAAATAAAATGAATATTTGTGCTGCAATTTATGTGTTCCTCCTTGCCAACATTTGTCGTAGCCACTACTCGCAAGGGTGATATGCATTAAGAACTAGGCCTTTTACAATTTTTGTAAAATGGCATTTGCCTGAACAAATTAAAAGGTTAAAATTGACCCAGAAACAACACTGTTAATAAGCAAGGGATCACCTTGTCTGGTTCAAACTTTTCAAAGCTGTATCCAGTTGCTGTCTGTGACGCACAGCATGGTGAGTTGGTGATTGACATTACATTACACTACTAAGAACAGAAGTGCACTGTACTGTATGTTGGAGTGGACACGCCCGTAGTCGCATGATCATGAAGTCATTTACGACTACTCCATGTCGCAATAAGTTGATAGCCGGTTACGACTTATGACCACGAGTGCTCGTAGTTGAGTACTCGTTACAACTACGAGCACTCGTTTACGACTTACGACCACGAGAACTCAAACACTCAGAGATACGCACGCGACACTCAGGGAAACACGAGGATTTTGTGCTACTCGACTTCCGCAACCTTTTCTGAAGACTCTATTCACGAATTTAAGCATCAAACGAATACAGATCATAGCCAACATGGTCCCCCTATGCACACACCACGACCTACACGATCTGTGCCATACCACAAACCAGCCATGACGCACGACAGCAACTAAAAACTGATGAAAATGAGGACCTTGCCGTTTTCAACGCATTCCCTGATGAAATGGTAATACGTCTCAATGTGCTTGCTCCGACCATGGTACACCGGATTCTTGCATAGCTGAATTGCAGACTTGCTATCCATGAGCAGAGTCACCGCACTTGCTTCCACATTAAACAAGTTGCCTAGCAACTCCCCGAGCCAAATCCCTTGGTATGTCGCCGTTGAGGCAACGACATACTCGGCCTCATAAGATGACAGAGCGACGATCCTTTGCTTATGTGATTGCCACCTTACTAGGCTCCCCCCAATGAAGAAAATCATGCCACAGGTACTCTTCCAGTCATCGACATCCCTGGCCATGTCGGCGTCGCTGTACCCGACGAGCTTGGCTGCCATTGTTTCTCTAGCATACCGGCACCCATAGTCCATTGTCCCTGCCACATAGCGCAGTAGGTGCTTCATGGCGCTGAGGTGCTCGGTGGTGGGTGACTCCATAAACCGGCTTACGTAGCCAACTTCAAACGTGATGTCTAGCTTTGTGTGTACCAGATAGCGTAGGCCTCCGATGATATTGTGATAGAACATGCCGTTGATTGGAGGATTTGAGCTTTCCTTGCTCAATGTCAGTTGCAGCTCCATTGGGACATGGACGGAGTTGCAGCCGCTCATACCAACCTTCTCCAGTAGCTTGGCCGTGTAGCATGCTTGAGACAAAGTGATCTCGCCCTCACTCTGTGTGACCTCGATTATGAGATAATAGCTGAGAGGATCGAGGTCACTCATCTTGAACTTGGCTTCCATTTGGGCCTTGAATTGGTCGATCTCCTCCTAACAGGCGCTGGTCACCACCAAGTCATCGATGTACACACCCAAGAGCATATGTGAGTCACCAGTTCCCTGGGTGTACACGGCATGCTCTGACAAGGTTCGCTTGAAGCTAAGGGAGGTCAGCGTGCTGTTGAGCTCGGCGTTCCAAGCTCTTGGAGCCTGACGAAGCCCGTAAATTACCTTACATAGGCACAACTCCTGGTGCTCGCGACTGACGTAGATGAAGCCAAGGGGCTGTGCCACATATACCTCCTATGTGAGGTCATCGTTGAGGAAGGTAGACTTCAGGTCGAGGTGATGTACCAGCCATCCCTCATGGATAGCCACCACCACAAGGGCTCGTACAGAATCAAGGCATGCCATAGATGTGAACACCTCATCGAAGTCTACACCGGCATGTTGAACATATCCCTTGGCCACCAGACGCACCTTGTGCTTCACGATCTCGCCACAGGCATCCTTTTTTAGCTTGAACACCCACTTAAGACCAATTAGACGTTTTCTGTTTGGAAGATCTACGAGGTCCCATGTCCGGTTCTCCTCGATCGAGTTCATCTCTTCTTGCATCGCCATCCATCATCCTTGGTCAACCTGAGCCTTGATGACAGAGGCTGGCTCCTCCATCGTCAGCATGTGTAATTCGTTGAGATCGAGCTCACGTGGAGGGGTGTCGTCGATGCAGTCTTGCACCATGCGGAACCTCGGAACTCCTTTGTCATAGAGGTTAATGTTCAATGGCGGGGATGCAAATTTGCCCATCAGAGCACTGGTGCCTGAGTTCGGATCAGTGGAGTGCTCGCCCGTTGCCACGGTCGACTTGGTGATGTCGGCATTGAGTGACCTACCTTCAGGTCTTGCCATCGGTACAGAGTAGGCCATGTGAAGCCGTCATGGCCGCTGACTTGCTCGGATTGCTCCCAATGCCAGCTTCTCCCCTCATCGAAGACGATGTCCCTGGAGATGTGCACTTGACCATATGAAGAGTCGAACATCCGTACACCTTGGAGCGGTCGTCGTAGGCGATGAACACCATGGGTGCTCTCCTGTCATCAAGCTTGCCAGCATGCGGCCGCGTGGCTTTCACATGTCCTACGCAGTTAAAGGTTCGGAGGAAGTGCACAGCTGGCTTCACACCATGCCATGCTTCATAGGGGGTCTTCCCGCTCACGCTACTTGTGAGAGAGAGGTTCAGGATGAAGACAGCCGTGGTTACAGCCTCCCCCCAGAACTCGTCAGGCACCTTTCGGTCCTTGAGGATGCACCTGCCATCATTGTTTGGTTCCAGCGCTCAACGACACTATTTTGCTAGATTAATACAGTGCCGTGAGCTGCCGGTGTACTCTTTGCTTGGGGTAGTTATCGGTGAAGTCCACTGAGGTGAATTTCCTCTTATCGTTGTACAGGGCACGCAGCTTGTGGCCAGTCTCAGTCTCAACTATGGCTTGCAACTTCTTGATTGCGCCGGTGGTCTCGTCCTTGCCTCAAAGGAGAATGAGCCACATGTAGCGACTGATATCGTCAACGAGCAAGAGAAAATAGCGCTTGTCGCTGGTGTGACGAGTCCACACAGGTCACCGTGCACTAGGTCAAGGTAGCCATTCGCAGATCTGATCGATGTGGTTCACGTGAGGAAGTTTTCCCATGCCTGTGGCTGACATCTTCTGGAGCGCGTCAAAGTTGAGGTGCCCAAAGCGGGCATGCCAGCACCACACCACATTGTCGACCTGCAGGCTTAGGCAGACCGATTGTACCACACTAAGGGCAATCTTGTACAGCCAGTTTGGTGATCTCTTCACCTTGGCAATGAGGTTGCACTGTCGATCACAGACGCACAGAACGCCATCTTCAATCAGCATGCTACAGCTGCCCTCATCGAGCTAGCCACGCTGATGATGTTGCTCTGAAGACGCGGGATGAAGTACACGGTGGTGAGGGCACGGTGTCGGTTCCCTTTTCCTGCAAACGACATGGTGCTGCGCCCATGGATCTCGACCACCGAGCCATCCCCGAAATTGACCGAGCCAGTGATCCCGCGATTGAGCTCAGAGAATGCTATGCCACATCCCGTCATGTGATTCGATGCTCCGGTGTTGAGATACCAGGAGGTCTCCTCATGAACTTCATTGAGGAAGACCGACCTGGCGCGCTCCTCGTTGAGGAAGACCTGCCCACTGACGTGTTCTGGCTTAGTGGGCGCCCGAGCGATGGCTTCTTCCACCGCCGTTGCTTGGTCCATTAGGAGAGACGGCTCGTCGTTGGTGTTCTGCACCAGATGTGTCTCCTCCCTTTTCTTCTTACGGCAATCACGAGCCCAATGCCCCAATTTTCCATAGTACCTACACTCGTCCCTCTTGGAGTTATTGGGCCCACCACGAGAATGGGTCTCCTTTCCATTGCAGGTGGAATCTCACCCACGCCCGCCACGCGGCCTGCCACGGCGTGTGAAAGGGTTGACACTGCTGGACATCGATCCATCCCGATTGTGTACCTGCGATCGTGCTCGCCACTCCTCCGTGAGGAGAAGCAGGTTCCCTTATTGTCGGTGCTATGGTTGGAGTAGCGCTGCTCCACCGCTCGAAGCTGACTCGTCACCTCCTCGATCGAGAGGGCGCTGACATCGAGGAGTGTCTCTATGGAAATGGCTACCTGGAAGTAGCGATCCGAGACCACCTATAGGAGTTTCTTGGCCAACTCTTCCTCTCGGATGGGATCGTTGAGCAGGTGGAGGTTGTTGGCAAGCCCAAAGATTCTCATCAAGAAATCGTCAATGGACTCACTGTCTTTGAAGGAGATACCGCCAAACTCCTTGCGTAGTTGCTGGGCATTGGCTTCGTGCACATGGTCGATGCCCATACTCATGGTCTTCATGGCCTCCTAGGCATCCTTCGCCGTGTGCTTGACGGTGAGAGTCGACAGCATCTCGGCCAGCACGGTGCGGAGAATTGCTGACAGCACAAGCCGGTCGTCGTGGTAGTCCACATCATCGGTTTCGATGGCCTCCCAGAGACCTTGCGCTTGGAGGTTGACTCGCATGACCAACACCCAGTCATTGTAGTTCATTCGCGTGAGCATAGAGTAGACAATGGAGCCTGAGGCCTCCTTGATGACGCGCTGATGACAAGCGCACGGGCACCATCGTCACAGTGCCACGGTCGGCGCGGAGGAGGCGAAGGCGAGCGCAAGAGGCCTCGCCATAGAGGAGTCATCGACTGCTTTCCTGGCGGAGCCCACGATGTAGACATGTCTACCAGATGATCACCGAACACCCGCTCTGATACCACTTGTCGAAGCGGACATGCCCGCTGTCGCACGACCACGAAGTCGTTTATGACCACTCCTTGTCGCAGCAAGTCGATAGTCGGTTATGACTTACGACCACGAGTACTTGTTATGACTACGAGCACTCGTTTACGACTTATGAATTGCGACTTACGACCATGAGTACTCGTTTACGACCATGAGTACTCAAACACTCGGGGATATGCACGCGACACTCAGGAAAACGCGAGGATTTTGTGCTGCTCGACTTCTATAGCCTTTTCTGAGAACTCTATTCACGAATTTAAGCATCAAACGAGTACAGATCATGGCCAACATGGCCCCCCTATGCGCATGCCACGACCTACATGATCCGTGCCATACCACGAAACAGCCATGACGCACGACTGCTAACTGAAAACTGACAAAAATGAAGCAATCGTTTCCACGTGAATGTAGCACATGTCGAACGTCTGATGCGCACGACCAAAGACCATGCCCAACTACTGAACTCACTACCGGCAACTTGATCAAACATCCTACCACTGTACCCTTTGTACCCCACTACTGTTTGCACTTACTAATCAAGGTAATGCCACCAAAAAAGAGGGAAAAAAGTTTCACCTGACTGATACTGATAATGTATTTGACAATTATATTGTAAAAGTGATATCCACAAGTATGTCAGTCAATCTAGAGCGTTGATTTCTTGATCGAACAATGATCGCGGATAGTTACTCTACTAGAGAGAGATTGACGAAAAAAGAAAAGAAAAAAATATGTCCATTTCTACTAGTGTAGAATTGGCCCAACCAATAAATTCAGCCCAGCTCAGCCACGAAACAAGTCATCACATTAATTACAAACGAAACGTACATGAGACATGTCTGATGGACTAAGAGCATCTCCAAGAGATACTCTATATGACTCTTAATATTTAAATTTTAGAGTTGAAGGGTAAGAAGTAGCTCCAACAGATTCCCAAATAGACTTCCAAAAATAGAACACACCCAAAAAATAGGCTCTCGCTCTCTACTTATAGAGGATGATTAGGCTCCCAATACTGTTTTTCTGGTTTAGGGTATCTGTTGGAGGGAATGATTATTTTGGGACCTTATATCGTGGTTAGGATCTGTAAAAAGAGATTTAGGGTGTGAATTTATTGGGCATCTCTTGGAGATGCTCTAAAGTCCCGTTCTAAATAGCGATTACTTCTAGAAGTCAATTACTTCTAACTTCTAGAAGCTAAAAATTATTTAAAATACGTTGACTTCTCAATACAATTTTTTCTCTTTTTTTGCATTATCCAGTTGTTTTTTATTTTTTTATCTAAAAAGCTAACAATTACTATAGTATTATTTCAGCCTAAAAACAGCACTTCAACATGGCCTAAATGGGCCTGATGATCTCTGCCATGGGCTTCGGATGCTACAGCATCTAAAAGCTTTTGTAATACCGTGCTTCTTTTCTTATATAAAAAAAAACGAATAACTAAACTCGGTGCCACGTCTTCTAAAGCTAGGTTTTGTTGGGACTAAGGCCCTGTTTGTTTCCACTTAAGATTATTATAATCTAGCTTATAGGTGGGAATTATATAAGCTAGCTTATAATAAACTGGTGGGAAATAAGCTGTCAGGTGTTTGGTAGCCTGGATTATCAGAGTTATGGATTGTTGTATTCGAATGTTTAAAGACTACAATGCCCTGGGAGAGAGAGGCACGGGAGTTGGGGGTTGGATAAATGGCAAAGGTGAGTAATATTCCTAAAGTTTTATGGTCATTAAGATAAAAGGTGAATCTATAAGCTGAAATAATCTCCTTTTTTGAGCTTATTAGATTACAATAATCTGGGCTATTAGATTATAATAAGTTACCTTATAATATGGGCTGTTTGTTTCCACTTATAATTTATAAGCTAGATTATAATAATCTTAAGTGGAAACAAACAGGGCCTAATTAAGGGACTAGTTTGCGTTTTGGCATTAGGTCAATCGTGGGAGGACAAGGTTTGCACATTCTTTTTGCATGTCTCCATCCATGTTTCTTCCATCAAATTAACCATATAAACATCTGCAATCTACGTCCAATTCATCGACAGATCGACCCATACACTGCGAATAATTCGGAGATGTAAATCTGACTCCACGATGTGATCGATACATTGTTGGGTTGCAATGATAAGGTGGTCTGGGTGCGTGCCACTGCTTTCCGGTCGTATGGAGCAGTCTCCCCCATACCTTTTGTTCTAGTGGACATCTGCAAGTGCAAAACATTAAAGATGTTATACTGCTAATTGTTGTGTATGTGTATGCCCCTGAAGTGTCAATCTCATATCAACGTCTAACAGCTCCCCGTCGGATAGAACTACTAGCCCATTTTTTCCTTGGAAAAGACTAGGGGAGAAGGTTTAGTATTTTATTGTGATAAATCATTGCTATTTTAAAGAAGTGAAAATTTTAGATTTTATAAAATTATAATTTTTCTAGATAGGTTGTAGACTTGGTGGTTAGACCAGCAAGCGTCATCGGTCTGATCGGCAGCCAATAGCGGTCAGACCAACTAGGCCTGGTGGTCTGACCAGTAAAGTAGGGTGATTTGGCTGAAAATTGAGATTTCAGAAATTTTGGTCATGTGGTGATTTGCTTTGGCATACGATAGTGTATATGTGTTGCATGATGTATATTTCAGCTAACGTAGATCAAGTTATGAAGAACTTGTGTCTGAAAACGATTTCTTTGTCTTTGGATGTACAGGGAGGTTTAGAGTCAATCATGGACAATGACGAGGAACGGTGCTACCACTACTACAAAAAGGGTTATCACAGACGGTTCAGAACTGTTATCACAAACGGTTTTCTGAACCGCCTGTATTTATATATCAGTGATAATCAGAGGTTATCACATACGGTTTTATAAGCCATCTGTGATAAAGACAATATAGACGGTTTGTAACTAGTACCATCTGTAAAGAAAACTATTATAGACGGCTCGAACCAAAAACTGTCTGTGATACTCACATATCACAGATGGTTCTAGTTATCAACCATCTGTGATTGGCGAGTATCACAAATGGTTGGTATATAAACCGTCTGTGATAGTCATTCATAGATGGTTTATAGCACAAACCGTCTGTGATATTTTATTCTATACCTATTGTTGTGGCTACAGGCCAAACAGAGAGAGAGATGGTAGTGGAGAGTGATGGAGGTGAGTATAGTGGACTGCCTCCTCCCCATGGCCTGTATTCATATATATATGTACCCACGAGGAGTGCTTTTACAGTTATACCCTTACATCTGGTTATCCCCTCTGGGGGCACTTATGTCATTACACATGGTCTATTCTGGGCCTTATAATCTCCTGCCGGGCCTGCTGGGTTTAGGTGGGGGCCACCCCTACAACAGGAGCCTCTCATGGTAAAGGGCTTCACGAGGCCGAAGCCATGTTGCCGAGTCCTTTGGCCCCCTCCGTCCCCGCGGCCTGTGAACTTTTCCAAACTTGACCCGGGGTTGGGCTGCAGCCGAAGTAGATGCGCGCCAGGGGCGTTGCCCCGGCACAGGACAGCGTAGCGGGCCCCTGATCCGTCGTATGAGCCTTAAGTGATAAGGGACGTGCCGTGACGCTCGGTCTGCCGGCCGTCCACGCGGTGAAGCGTGCTTGGCGCGGTGCGGGCGTTTGAGGCGTCGTGACCATTAATATGGCGGCGGACTCCCGGCAGTTGGACTTCTGCCGATTGGCCTTCCGCCGGTTGGCTCCCCTGCTGATGGGGTATATATATGGCGCTGGTGCGGCGTTGCTCCTGCGTATATTGTGATAGAAGCTGCTCCCCTAAAATGGGCCCCTGCCGTGCATCAACATTCCTGGGTGACGCTGAACGGCTTGGGGAATGTTGATGCACAGAAGGAGGTCCATTTTTCTTGGGAGCTCGATCAGCGCCAGTTATCGACAGTCAGCCGCACTTCCTGCCCCCGCACCGCGCTTCTGCAGGCGACAGCAAGGTCTGCCCTGTTTTTCTTAACAGGCCTACCTACAGTCGGCGTTCCTGATGGAGCCCGCCGGCATCACCTTTTACGTTGATGCACTGTAGGTGGTCTGTTAAGGAAAATGAGGCAGACTTTGCGGGACAAGACCCCCGCCTTTGCGGCGCCCAGCCGAAGTAGACGTGCGCGCTCCGTCCTCTACCCTCCGAACTGGTGGCAGCGGAGCTGGCGCCCAGCCGGAGTAGACGCGTGCGCTCCGTCCCCTACCCTTCGAACGGGTGGCAGCGGAGCTGGCGCCTAGCTGGAGGAGACGCGCGCGCTCCGTCCCCTACCCTTCGAACGGGTGGCAGCGGAGCTGGCGCCCAGCTGGAGTAGACGCGCGCGCTCCGTCCCCTACCATTCGAACGGGTGGCAGCGGAGCTGGCGCCCAGCCGGAATAGACGCGCGCACTCCGTCCCCTACCCTGTGAACGGGTGGCAGCGGAGCCGGCGCCCAGCCGGAGTAGACGCGCGCGCTCCGTCCCCTACCCTCCGAACGGGTGGCAGCGGAGCTGGCGCCCAGCCGGAGTAGACGCGCGCGCTCCGTCCCCTACCCTTCGAACGGGTGGCAGCGGAGCTGACGCCCAACCGGAGTAGACGCGCGCGCTCCGTCCCCTACCCTCCGAACGGGTGGCAGCGGAGCTGGCGCCCAGCCGGAGTAGACGCGCGCGCTCCGTCCCCTACCCTTCGAACGGGTGGCAGCGGAGCTGGCGCCCAGCCGGAGTAGACGCGCGCGCTCTGTCCCCTACCCTTCGAACGGGTGGCAGCGGAGCTGGCGCCTAGCCGGAGTAGACGCGCTCGCTCCGTCCCCCACCCTTCGAACGGGTGGCAGCGGAGCTGGCGCCTTTGCGTCGCGGACATCGCCACGCGTGCGGTGACTTGAGATCTCGCGATGCGGTCTTGCGCTGTAAAGGTTCCTGTGCCATGCGACCCGCCTTGGCGCACACGGGGCACGCGGCGGCTTATGACTGGTGGGCGTCGGGATGTGGACGGTTGCGTGTTCGCGGCCGCTCGCCCCTTCCCAAGGCAAGGGGGACACAGGGCGGGTGACGAATGGCGGGCGGATGCTGTTGTGATCCCCTGGCCCATTAGTGGGCCTTTAATAGCGGCTAGGGAGGGTCGTGCTGTGCCGGCCCTTGGCGCTTGTGGTCGTGGCTTTTCAGCTTTGGGTATGGGGAACAGCGCTGGACGGGCGTTTGTACGACTGCGGTCGCGTCCCGCACGCAGACCGTCGCGACACTTCGGTACTGGGGCGAGGTAGCTTAAAGTAGCCCCCGCGATCGCGCCCCCGCAGTTGTACGCCCCCTTCCTGCTTGCGCCGCCTTCCATACTCGCGTAGTATTTTTTTGCCGCTGGCCTCCTTCCCGGAGAAGCAATGGCGTCTGATGGCAAGCGTGGTCAAGCGGGTGGTGTCTGCGGCATTCGCCGGCGGTCTTCGCTGTTGGAGGTGAAATACGCGCTCCAAGAGCGCGACCCGGCGGCGGTGGACAAGGAGTGGCTAGTGGCGAAGGAGGAAGGCACGTTCTCCTGCGAGCTAGGCCCCTCGCTCGTGACCGAGAAGACGATCCAAGGGCTTCTTCGCACGGGGAAGTTGTCCGAGCGCCAGGAGGTGCGATTGCCCGCCGCCGACGAGACGGAACCGCATCCCGAGAGGTCGGAGGCGGTTGTGTTCGTTGCCTTTTTCGACGCGGGGCTCCGCATCCCAGCGGCGGATATCGTGGGCGACGTGCTGCGGACCTTCGGGCTGGAGCTGGCGCAACTGACTCCGAACGCCGTGGCCCGGCTCGCGGTGTACAGCTGGGCCTTGCGCTCGGGGGCGTGTTGGCCCAGCGCCTCGTTGTTCGCCTACCTTCACGAGGCACGGTGCCAGCCCAAGGACCGGAAGGACGGGACGCTGTCAAGCTTCGGTAGCGTCACCTTTATTCTTTGTTCGTCGTGCAAGAAGCTCTTCCCTGCGAACTCAACTCGCGGGAAGTGGGAGTTTTACTGGATGAAGCGGTGGTTCTACCACCGTGTGGAGAGCGGGAGCGGCCTTGAGTGCACAGGCCGACCGATCGCGTTCAAGCCCTCGCCCGGCCGGACGCTCTATGATGAGGACAGGCGGAGGGCCCGGCGGCTCGTAGGCGTGGCCGCCCGCTTCAACATGCGCGACCTCGCCGAAGAGTACATGATGTACGGCGTGGCACCGCTTGCCCGCGACTGGCGTCTTGCCGCCGAGAGGCGTCGAGACGACAATGTTTCGCCATCGATCTGCTTGCTGCCGGCGCTCCCCTGTCTTCGTAAGCCTCGACCGTGTCTCTCCTTTGTTCACGCGAAATGCGCTATATGCTGATGCTATCTCCTTTGCTTCAGGGATTCGCTTGGAGGAGGCGGAGCAAGCCACGTGCGCATTCCTAGGGCCATACACCGGTAGGGAGCACGAGCAGCGCGCGTCTGCTATCGCCGAGGCGGGGCTGGGGTGAATAAATCGCGTGTGCGAGGCCCTGGGCCTGGCCGTGCCGGACCGTGTCGCTCCAGACGACGGTGCAGCGAGGAAGAAGAAGAAGAAGAAGGCGCCGTCTCGGAAGAGGGGCCGCAGCGGGGCGCCTGCCGGGCTTGGCGCGGCAGCTGCTGCTTGTGCTCCCGAGGGCGCGGCGGACGCGGAGTCGGACTCGGCAAGTTATGCCGATTCAGGCTTGGGTGGCGCAGGCGCCGAAGGCGAGGTATCTTCGGCGAGCGCCCCGGATGGTGGGTTTGCCATGAGCAGCCGGAGGGGGGAAGTCTCGCCGCCCACCGAAGTCGCCGGGGCGGAACTCGTGCGGACCAGCGATGCTGAGGTGGAGCCTCCGGCCGTGGCCGCTGTGGTGCCGAAGGCGCCCTTCACGGGGGCGCACGGAGCCATGCTGCCTTTACCTACAGCGACAGAAACCGAGGTGCCCCCTGCGACAATTGCTACCGCGGAACCTTCGCCCCCGGGCGCTGCAACCGCGGGGGCTTCCCCAGCCGCGACTGCGGGGGCAGTATCGCTGCCGGCTGCCCCGGCTAAACGGCCGTGTGTGCGACCGGAGCTCCACCGGACACCGCGGGGATTCGTCGTGGCCACGGGCGTCAGAAGCTTGTGGGACTCCAGTGCAAATGTCGGAGACCCCGCGTCATATGTGCCTTCCGCCCCTCTGACCACGCCGCCCGTCGCGCAGGGACAGCCACCACTTGCCCCGAATGCGGAGGCTTCTGCCCGCGGCAGGACCATTCCTTCTGCGGGGGCTTACGCCACCGCCGCCCCGCCCGGGGATGAGGGGCGAGTCCCCGAGACCCTCCTTCTGCTACCGAAGGTAGGGTGGCTTAGCTTATTCTGGTGTATTCTTTCATGCCTTGCGGTGCTCACCTGCAGCCTTGTTTGCAGCGCTGCTCATTCTTGAGGGGGAGCACTTGGCGGACCACGGGACCTTCGCGTGCGTAAGCCCCGCGGACCTCGTGCCGCCCCTGGAGACGCTGAGGGCGTGGCGCGGGATTGTGAATGACGCGGCCACCAGCGTCGACCCGCAAGTGCTGCAGGCCTATGGGGTCGGGCGCCTCGAAGACGCCTTCGAGGTGTCTGGGGTGAGGGTAAGTACTCATGCGACAACGCCTGTGCTGGCTGATCTTGCTAAGTCCTTCCCTTCTGCAAACACTTGTGCTGGGGCAGGCCTTGCAAACGGCCTATGCTCGTGGCCGAAAGGCGCTCGAGGATAGGCTGCGGGCCGCCGAGGAGGAGCTACGCGAAGCTTCTGGAGCCCGCTCTGCCCAGGACGCCCGCATCCGCCAGCTGGAAATGGAATGCGCCGAAGCGAGGGCACGCGCCAAGGGACTTGTTGCGTCGGCGCGGGAGTCGGCCGCGGAAGCTGCGCAACAGAAGTTTGCGGCGGAGCGCGACGGGCTCCTGGAACAGGTCGCCTCGCTAGAGAAGGAAAAAGGCGAGCTTGCCTTGACTCTAGCGGAGCGTAACCAGACGCTTGGCGACACCTCGGTGGTTGCGTGGGACACCCTGCAAATGCTGGAAGTCCACCTCCAAAGGCTTGTGGCTGGAGTGCCGGACCACGCCTTCGGCCCGGAGGAGTTGCTGCGGGCCCTTCGCTGGATCCATGACGCCGCCGACGTTGCGCGCGGGGCTGCTACGACCTTTGGCGACCACTGTGCCTATGTGGCGTCGTGCCTGGTGTGCGCCCTCCTTCGGCACCGCGGTTGCACGCACATCGCTGAGCTGGAGAACCCTCAGCTGGAGATGCCCAGCGGGGCCGAAGTGATGTCCGGTGAAGTCCGTGCTGTTCACAGCCCCGTCAAATTCTTCCACGAGCGCATCTGGGACTACATCGGGATAGCCGCCACGGAGGTCGAGCTTCGGAAGTCCCTTCGTGGTGGGGGGAGCCTCGGCCAATTTCTGGATGAAGTCCCGCGGCGCGACGAGGGCGGCGCTGAGGTCCCGCGGCGCGACGAGGGTGTCGCAGAGGCCTCCGAAGATGCCGAAGGTTCACAGGTGCGGCGCCAACGTGGCTAGGTGTGGGCGTGAGTTGTAGCGTCTACCCCTTAATTGAATGAATAAAGTGCGTGTTTGCTTCACGAACTGATTACTTGCCTTTATCCCGGGCAGCTTCCTTGCTGGGGGCGACTGCTCGCGTCTGGCCTTGCGACCCGGCGGCGCCTTCGACGCTGGCAAAGGGCCGAGGAGTCGTTGAACTTTTGGGCAAGCCGGCCTTCTTCGAGCGAGGCCCCAGCTTTAGCGCGCGTTAAGGACGAGCCCGCGGGATAGCGGCTTAGAACGGCAAGGATGCTGCCGGACCTTTGTACTTGTGTGATTTTTCCGACATGCAAATTTTCTGTCATCTTAAGATGTGCGCTGTGTGTTGATGCTGCTTCGGGTTCACCGGTACGCCACATGCTGCGCGGGGACGGGCTCTCCACGTTCGACGCGCGCCGTTGGCGAAATAGTCGCGCAAGGGTTCCTTAGAACGGCGCTTGCGGGGGCAGTCCTTGGCGCCTCACCTTTTTACCGTCCATAGACGGGCGGGTGCGGAGGCGGATCTCGATGCTTCGCCATTTTATAGTCCGTAGACTGGCGTGTGCGGAGGCGGACCTCGACGCTTCGCCTTTTTATAGTCCGTAGACTGGCGTGTGCAGAGGCGGACCTCGACGCTTCGCCTTTTTATAGTCCGTAGACTGGCGTGTGCGGAGGCGGACCTCGACGCTTCGCCTTTTTATAGTCCGTAGACTGGCATGGGCGAGGGTGGAAGTGCGCGCACGTTCCGTTCCCCTTGCTCCTCCTGGCGGGGGTAGCCTCTGGGGCGCTGTGTCTTCGTCAACGCGCGCTGCGAACGTGTGGGAGGCCTCCGTAGCCTTATTTATGCACCGCAGAGTATGCACAGGGACGAGGTTCCCGGCATGCGCGGAATTCGCGTCTTGTTTAGACTCCGTAGAGTGCGTAGGGAGAACATCTGCGTCTTATTTAGAGTCCGTGGACTAGCACGTGCGGAGGCGGACCTCGACGCTACGACTTCCTTTATAGTCCGGAGACTCGCGCGTGCGGAGGCAGGCCTCGACGCTACGTCTTATTTAGAGTCTGTGGACTAGCGCGTGCGGAGGCGGACCTCGACGCTACCACTTCCTTTATAGTCCGGAGACTCGCGCGTGCGGAGGCAGGCCTCGACGCTACGTCTTATTTAGAGTCCGTGGACTAGTGCGTGCGGAGGCGGACCTCGACGCTACGACTTCCTTTATAGTCCGGAGACTCGTGCGTGCGGAGGCAGACCTCGACGCTACGTCTTATTTAGAGTTCGTGGACTAGTGCGTGCGGAGGCGGACCTCGACGCTACGACTTACTTTATAGTCCGGAGACTCGTGCGTGCGGAGGCAGACCTCGACGCTACGTCTTATTTAGAGTCCGTGGACTGGCGCGTGCGGAGGCGGACCTCGACGCTACGTCTTATTTAAAGTCCGTAGACTGGTGCGTGCGGAGGCGGACCTCGACGCTACGTCTTATTTAGAGTCCGTGGACTAGCGCGTGCGGAGGCGGACCTCAACGCTACGACTTCCTTTATAGTCCGGAGACTCGCGCGTGCGGAGGCAGGCCTCGACGCTACGTCTTATTTAGAGTCCGTGGACTAGTGCGTGCGGAGGCGGACCTCGACGCTACGACTTCCTTTATAGTCCGGAGACTCGCGCGTGCGGAGGCAGACCTCGACGCTACGTCTTATTTAGAGTCCGTGGACTAGTGCGTGCGGAGGCGGACCTCGACGCTACGACTTCCTTTATAGTCCGGAGACTCGCGCGTGCGGAGGCAGACCTCGACGCTACGTCTTATTTAGAGTCCGTGGACTGGCGCGTGCGGAGACGGACCTCGACGCTATGTCTTATTTAAAGTCCGTAGACTGGTGCGTGCGGAGGCGGACCTCGACGCTACGTCTTATTTAAAGTCCGTAGACTGGTGCGTGCGGAGGCGGACCTCGACGCTACGTCTTATTTAAAGTCCGTAGACTGGTGCGCGCGAGGGCGTCCCCCCGTTGCGTCTTTTGTTTATACTCAGGCCCATCACCCTTGGCTACGGCGAGTGCACACGCGGACGTGCGACTTCGATTTATACTCAGTCCCGTACCCCTGGCTACGGCGAGTGCACACGCGAACGTGCGTCTTTGTTTATACTCAGGCCCGTCACCTTTGGCTACGGCGAGTGCACACGCGAACGTGCGACTTCGATTTATACTCAGTCCCGTACCCCTGGCTACGGCGAGTGCACACGCGAACGTGCGTCTTTGTTTATACTCAGGCCTGTCACCTTTGGCTACGGCGAGTGCACACGTGAACGTGCGACTTCGATTTATACTCAGTCTCGTACCCCTGGCTACGGCGAGTGCACACACGAACGTGCGTCTTTGTTTATACTCAGGCCCGTCACCTTTGGCTACGGCGAGTGCACACGCAAACGTGCGACTTCGATTTATACTCAGTCCCGTACCCCTGGCTACGGCGAGTGCACACGCGAACGTGCGTCTTTGTTTATACTCAGGCCCGTCACCTTTGGCTACGGCGAGTGCACACGCAAACGTGCGACTTCGATTTATACTCAGTCCCGTACCCCTGGCTACGGCGAGTGCACATGCGAACGTGCGTCTTTGTTTATACTGCGGGAACGCGCGCGCTGGCCAAGCCTGCGCGCGCCTCCGCCGCATACTTGCGTGTGATGAAGAAAGGTTGTTGGCAAACGGCGATCTTCATTACATCCCCGTTTGCGCGGGTAAGCAATTACAGGGGGTGGATATACTAACCGTTTGTCCGTGGTGCGGCCAAAGCCTCTAGTCGCTAGACATCTGCAGGGCCCGCCAAGGCGCCTCTGAATGGCCCCGCGGACCCCCGCGCTGTGACGCCAGCTCTAAGAGCGCCGCTGGGCTTCGCGACGCGGGTACCTGGTGCCTGGCTCGATGCGCCGGGCCATATCCTGGTCGCCTCGGACGGTGATGATGGTCCGGGGACCCGGGATCTTCATGCATTGATAGCCGTGATGTGGTACCGCGCCGATGGAGTTGAGGATTGGGCGCCCTAATATAGCATTGTAGGGGTACGGAAGGTCGACCACGTCGAAGGTGGCATCTTCGGCCCGCACATTGTTATCTTGGCCGAAGGAGACTTGAAGACCTATTTGGCCCAACGCCCGCAGGGCTGTCCCCCGAAGCCCTGCAGTGGGATTCCTGAGGGCCCTAGGCGGCTTCGAGGGATCCCCATCTGGTCGAAGGCAGCCGCAAACAATATGTTCGCGGAGCTACCGCCGTCCACCAAGGCACGCCCCACATCGCATCCCGCGATAGTGGCCCGGATGACTAGGGGGTCCTGATGAGGGAAGTCCACGCCTTGGGCGTCGTCGGGTGTGAATGTGACTTCGTGCTGCGCCCAGTCCGGCGGTGCTTGCGCTGGGTATGCCGCCACGTGATGTAGTCTTCGCACATAGGCCTTCTGCTGCTGTGCTGAGGCGAATTCCAGCGCAGAGCCTCCGGATATGACGTTAATGACCCTGCGGTGGGTTGTCTCCGGGGCCTGCAGCGACAGGAGGCCCTCCCGAGGCTGCTGTACGTGAGCTTGGATCCGTAAGGGGCCTTCCTGGGGTTGCATCCCTTGCGCTTGTACCTGCATGGGGGCCTCGTACGAGAATTGGACGTGGGCCACCGCAGGCGGACGTGTCTCCGGGTTCCTGTCCCTAGCGACGTTATCGCGGAGCGCCGTGATGGAGGTGCAGGTGCGGGTATCGTGGTTGCCGCGGCCGTGGACTACGCACCAGAGTCCCTGGTGCTGATCGTCGTAATCTCCACGACTTTTATCGTCGTGGCCCCGGCCACGGCGCCCCCGACCACCTCGGCCTGCGGGAGCGCCTTCGTCGGAACCGCCTTCGATGTCGAGGACGTACCGGTTTCGCCTCGACCTCTGTTGGCCGCGCTTGGGCCGAACGGACGACTCCTTGTGCGAGGCGTCCCTGCGGTCGGGCGTATCCCTGGACGACTCCTGCTTACGTTTTCCCTTCGAAGAACCATCCTTTGGCGGATCTTCGGCTTTTGCCGAGGCTCCGGCCTGGTTGGTGTCGGAGTCGTCACCTTGCCTTCGCCGCGCGTCCTCTTCCGCCCTGGCGTATTCCTCCATTTTGTCGAAGAGTTTCGCCACCGTCTTGATTGGCTTTCGCGCATTGTACTCGGCCATCGGGCCCGGACGAAGGCCCTGTATGGCTACATTAATGATGGTGGTTTCATTAACGTCCTTCACTTGGCATCGAATCTTGGCGAAGCGTTTGAAGTAGTCCCGGAGCTTCTCCGAGGGTTTTTGCTTCACAGTGAATAGTTGGTCCGCGTCGACTCGCTCGACATAGTTTCCTTGGACATTGTTGTGAAGGCGGTCGCGAAGCTGCTCACACGCGTAGATGGAGCCTGGCTCTATGGTAAAGAACCAAGAGAGCGCCACCCCTTGCAGCGCGAGGGGGTGTCCCTTCGCCTTCGTGGTGTCGTCTCCGCCCGCGGCTTCGATCGCGGTTTCGTACACGCGCACGAACTCGCGGGGGTCCGTGTCGCCCTTGTACGGGTCGATGGCGCTAGGAAACTTGAAGTCTTCAAGCCATGCCGCCTGCTGCAGCCCTGCCAAAAGCGAGGACTCCGGATCTACGCGCCGCAGCGGCGCACGGCTAGACGTGGGGGCTTCGCGACTGTCCGCCCTCTCCGGCATGGGCTCGGGCGCGATTACTGGTGCGGCCTGCTGGCTCCGAGCCTCTTGCATATCGCGGACGGCTCCGCGAAGGTCCCCTAGCTCCCGCTGGAACGCGTTGAGGGCTGCTAGTATGGCGCTTTCCACCGCAGGCGCTGTCGGGGCCGCCGGAACACCCAGCGGACGGGTCGGTGCAGGGACCATCGCTTCACGATCTCCAAATCCGTCGGATGCTTCATTGCGGCTACCCCCGGCCGCCTGATCCGCGCTGCCGGCGAGGGTGGCGGGGGGGCTGTCGTTGCAGTGCCAGCGACGGGGTTGGGTGTCGTTGTAGCGGCGCTGGCGGGGTCGGTCGCTGTGGTGCCAGCGACGGGGTTGGGTGTCGTTGTAGCGGCGCTGGCGGGGTCGGTCGCTATGGTGCCAGCGTCGACGTCTGCGACCACGGCGCCTGCGCTGCCGCCAGCTCCTTCGGCGGCCGATGCCGAAGCCCTGGTATTCACGCACCGCTCCGACCCAGCCGTCTTCTTTCCCTTCGCCGCCGCTGATGAAGCTTTTTTCGGTGCCATCCTTCTTCTTCGGTCTTCGGGCTTGTCCTTGTCCTCCCCACGGACGGCGCCAACTGTTGTGGCTACAGGCCAAACAGAGAGAGATGGTAGTGGAGAGTGATGGAGGTGAGTATAGTGGACTGCCTCCTCCCCATGGCCTGTATTCATATATATGTACCCACGAGGAGTGCTTTTACAGTTATACCCTTACATCTGGTTATCCCCTCTGGGGGCACTTATGTCATTACACATGGCCTATTCTGGGCCTTATAATCTCCTACCGGGCCTGCTAGGTTTAGGTGGGGGCCACCCCTACAACACCTATTTTTTTTGTTTTTTGGCTAGCCTCAAGAAATAATGTTACCTATACCCTTTGAAAACAAGCAAATACAGTGGCATACACAACAGCACATTCTATTTCCATTAAGATTAGAATCCACTATTACAACATAACAAGATAACGAACCCAACTCTTTAGCACGGCAAGAATATATAAAAACAGAGATCCTAGCAGACAGTAGAAGCTGGATGCAGCGCGCGATGTCCTTGACGCCTGCCATCAAGGAAGAGAGGGGATGGCATCGGATGGCGACGAGATATCACCGGCAATGGAGAGGCGGTGGTAGCGCCACCTTTGTGGCACAATAGTGAGACTACACAAGACACTCTTACGACAAGAGTATGTTGTGCAGTCGACCGTGGTGTCACAACGGAGGCGCTAGCTCATGGCGGTAGTCAGCGTCATCGAGGAACAAGTTAGGAGTGGATGAACTAGCTAGGGGTAGCAGTGCACTGTTGTGTCACAACAGGAGGTGGAGGAGCTAGCTCACGGTTGTAGATCAACGTCGTCAAGGGGAGGATGCATGAAGCTAGTGGATGAACTCATGTGTGACTACCGGTGGAAATGTAGAGGGGGAGTAATTAATAAGGGCCAAGCGGTAGGAGGAACCGGTACCTGTCATTCGATGTGGAGAGAATGGATGGGTGAGATTAAAATCCTGAGGGATACACCACGGATTGGTGACGTGTTATTATCAGAGATGGTTTGTTACACGAACCGTCTGTGATAATGGACATATCAGAGATGGTTTGTTATACGAACCATCTGTGATAAGTCACATATCACAGACGGTTTGTTATACGAACCGTCTATGATATTAATATCAGAGACAGTTTGGTATACGAACCGTCTGTGATAACGCTTAAATATGCGCGCCTAATCTAGCTCTTCTAAACTGTCATCTCCCTCATCTTCTTCACCAGATTTCTCAATAATGGCATCTAATATTCTTTTGATCTCCTTCCTCTTATCTATCCATCATGAGTTGTTTAACCGCAACCTTACACAGGCGGCCAACAATTTACATCTGAAGCAGCTCCTTCGCTCATGCCCTGCTCTACTTCCTCAACTCGCTTTCATCCATTAACTAGACCTCATCATTCGCCATCGACAGAGGTGTCTCGTTGCCGTTCAGGAAAAGGAAATCGTCCTTAGACTCGTTCTTCTCTGCAATGTGCACAAAGCAGAAGAAGCTCTTACAGCAGCGGAGAGACACATGATAACATTGCCGATCAAGCAAAAGCGGCTAATTCTGTGGAAGCTTATCATGGCATCCTATTTGAGATTATGGGCCACGCTAATAATTTTCCCAGGCTAGAGGAGGAAGTGGAGAGGGCAAGGACAATCTTCACGGTATTCGAGAACTCAGCAGCTAATCCTCCAACTCTAAAAGTCGAAGAAGAAGCATATGAAACCCAAAAGACTAAGATCTGGGAATATCTTTCTTTGGGACTCTTGTAATAAATTTGCCTTGAATTTGTCTCTCGTCTCAATAGCTTATGTAGTTCATATGACAAAGAACAAAACACAGACAGTTATAAATAAAAACCATCTATGATAGTTTCATAGACGGTTCTAATTAAAAATCATCTGTAACAATGCGTATATCACAGACAGCTTTTAAACTTAACCATCCGTGATAGTTTCAGAGACATTTTTAACCATGAGCCATCTGTAATAATCAAAGCACATATGGCTCCACATAAACCGTCTGTGGTAAGGCATCTAGTATAGCTTGTTTTGTAGTAGTGTATGCTTATGGAGGAGCTGAGGCCCAAAATTATCAAGGGTGCCGGGTGAGGTGACTAAGCTCAAGTATGGTACAAGAAAAATGAAAATATTGAAGGAAAAATTCAAGTGACGGGTTGCACCATGTCGCTTGGTTGATCCAAGTGAGGTGTGGTCCAGTGGAATTGGAACAGAAGGGACTTGCCAATACGTAACAAGCTAGTGGTGCATCTATACATGGCAAGCATATTGATTACTTGCAAGGAAAGATGAAGACCAGATCAAAGGAAGATATTTTTGGTAAATTGACCAAAATACTAGAAACTACCTTGGATTAAGATCGCAGTATTTGGGAAAGTAGTTTAGGTCAAGAAGAAACTGAGAAAATCAAGTTGGATCAAAACCTAACGACTTAGCGAATTTGGGCTTATGTGTTTTAAAAAGCGTACATAAATGTATTGTGTGAGTAAACCCCATATTGTGTGGGATTAACGAGTTTCTTCCATATGTGTTAAGTAGATAGTATCTATTCGAATTAGATAGGTGCTAGTTATCTATCTATTTAATGTGTTGGGATAGAAACTTGCTAGTTAATCATCCTAACTTTCTTCAAGAAAGCCAAGTGTTCTAGGGTTAGGGTTTAAGAAATGTGAGTGTTGTGGTATGCTCTCTTATCCTCCAGTTAGAGTGGATGTAAAACTTTCATTGTCAATTAGTAATGTTTCAATTTTATTCATCTCTCATGGATCTATCGTATTTTGGTTGATTTGTTCTTATTCTTGTTGATTTTGATTTTTCTCTCTCCCACCCATTTGTGATCTTTTTGGATGCCAAGGATGAGTAAGTGATAGAGACGACTCATGAAAATCAATCCTCATCCATGTAGACTTCAAGTTTGACAAGTTCTTGAAACTGCCCGGTTTTTCTTAGATTTGACATTCTCAGGAGTTTTCTTGATCTAAGTATTTTTTTACCTCGATTCTTTAGAAGTTCTTGCTTGCTGTGACATGTGGGAATAAATCTAGAACCATCTTGGTCATTCTCTACTCACAAGCAAGTCATATTTCTCGTTTTTTTATTTTTTGCTTGATTTTAATGCAATCTTATTTGTTCTTGAAAATGGACTAAACTTTGACATGAATTCTTGTGATCTTTGGATGAAATATGTTTCTGAGACCTTAAGCAATGTGTGTGCAAAATTTTGTATCATTTAGACTTGATTTTTTGCAATTGCACCAAAAGTTGCATCGGCTCAGACTGAAATTTTCAGTTCTTGAATAAGGGAATGATCAGACCGCCCTTGGTAGCCGGTCTGGCCGCCTGAGCCCCGAATTATTTGGATTTTAGTTTCTTGAGTTGTGTGCGTTTTGTGTTGGCTTCCAATCATGATCTTGATAGCTTGGTAGGTATTGGAATGAAAAATCAGTGAATACTTAGAAAAAAAATTAAGGCACCATTTATTCTCCTCTATTGCCATAATATCGGTTCTACACCTAAATGCAATACTACCGGCTGTTGCCTTTGAGAATATCTTTAATTAGTTTCTAATCAAATAATTGGTTACTCCCTTTGATCGCAGATATGACCCGTTTTGGACAAGGACACAATCCCCAAATGTGTGCCACTTTTATTGTTAATTTCTTACCACGATATGCTGTTACAAATAGAAAAACTATATGAAAATATACTTCATGGTATATTGACATTTAAACCTAAAACTGTATGACCAACACAAATTTTAAAATGACTTATATTTACACTTATGGGGTAACGAGGACCTTTATCATACATGCCAATGAGTAAGTTTTAAGTATTATTCACGAGGCATGTCAATATGGCATTGACGTAAGTTAGTGTATCAATTAGTTAGTTATTGAGCTCGTGGTCTACGTACCGAGCAATGGATGGATGGGAATTTACGTGACTAATTATGTAAAGCATGATATTAAGACCAGAGTCCATGCAATGTACATACACGGTAACACTCGTATTATAATCAGTGGTATTATATTCGGTAGCTTGCATATATATAGTTAAAGATCTCAACGGGTATCATGCATTCATTCCCACAGGTTTGGGAATAAATCCTCCCTCTAAAAGATTAACTCTTTTTTAAAGTATTAACCAGCAGATGCCATCTTAAAATAAGATCACAGGTAGATGTTTACTCGGGGAGTATGTATTCCAAACATGGAGGACCTGGATCTACCGCAGCTGTAGCACTTTTTTTTTCTTTTTTCTTTTTTTGCGAAGGATGTAGTTGGTTATCGGGCGTACTTGGTTCTCATCTAATCTAAACTAATAAACCACCAGTTAAAATTATTCTACATCCACCCAACAATTACCTGCTCCACAGTCATGACCTTAACTACATCCACACCACAATATGCACCTAGAAATACACCATCCTAAAAACGTGCGCACCAGATTAACTCTCATCCATTCTCTCTCCTTACTCAACCATATCCGACGGTCATCCTTCAATGTATCTGCAGTACCCCTCCCGCGTCCCGCTCTCCGCTCCACCCTCGCTCCTCCTCCGCCTCCATCTCCCCCGCTCCTCCTCCTCCCCCGCTCAGCCGCCGCCTCCTCCTCCCCGCCTCCGTCTCCCCCGCTCCTCCTCCTCCCCCGCTCAGCCGCCGCCTCCTCCTCCCCCCGCCCCTCCGCTCCACCGCCGCCTCCTCCTCCCCCCACCCTGCGCCGCCACCGCCTCCTCCTCCTCCCCACCCCACCCTGCACCGCCGCCTCCTCCTCCCCTCCCCACCCACGCCCCCTCGATTTTTCCGCTGCTCCTCCCCACCCTCGCGCCCCCTCGGTTTTTCCGCTGCTTCGCCGCCAGATCCGCTCCGCCCTCGCTTCTCTCGCCTCCTCCCCCCACTCCGCCGCCTCCGCCCTCGCCTTCTCCTCCCCACCCCGCGCTGCCGCCGCTCCTCCGCTTCGCCCTCGCCTTCTCCTCCCCACGCCACGCTGCCGTCGCCGCCTCCTCCTCGGCTCCTTCGCATCCATGCCGCCCCCGCTCCGATCTCCGATCTTCCCGCGGCGGACGTCGCTTCGTCTACGAGCTCCTCGCGAAGTGGCGGCGCGGACGCGCCAGACGCGGTAAGGCGTGCCGTAGGCGGCGCGGCGGCGCAGACGAGACGGACTCGGCGGACCCGCCACCGCGCGGTGCGGGGCGCGCACGCGGTGGATGCGGCGCGGCGGCGCGGTGCGGCGGGCCAGACGCGGTGCGGCGGACCCGCGTCCGCGCGGTGCGGGGCGCGCACGTAGTAGACGCGGCGCGGCGGCGCAATGCGGCGGGGAGGACGCCGCACGGCGGGGCGGGCGCGGCGCAGCGGCGCAATGCGGCGGGGAGGATGCCGCACGACGGGGCGGACGCGGCGCACGCGGCGGGGGACCTCGACCGCGCGGGAGTGGTCCGATCTCCGATCTTCCCGCGGCGGACGTCGCTTCGTCTACGAGCTCCTCGCGGCGTGGCGGCGCGGCGCGGACGCGCCAGACGCGGTAAGGCGTGCCGTAGGCGGCGCGGCGGCGCGGCCGAGACGGACTCGGCGGACCCGCCTCCGCGCGGTGCGGGGCGCGCACGCGGTGGACGCGGCGCGGTGCGGCGGGCCGGACGCGGCGCGGCGGACCCGCGTCCGCGCGGTGCGGGGCGCGCACGCAGTGGACACGGCGCGGCGGCGCAGTGCGGCGGGGAGGACGCCGCACGGCGGGGCGGACGCGGCGCGGCGACGCAGTGCGGCGGGGAGGACACCGCACGATGGGGCGGACGCGGCGCACGCGGCGGGGGACCTCGACCGCGCGGGAGTGGTCCAATCTCCGATCTTCCCGCGGCGGACGTCGCTTCGTCTACGAGCTCCTCGCGGCGTGGCGGCGCGGCGCGGCGCGGACGCGCCAGACGCGGTAAGGCGTGCCGTAGGCGGCGCGGCGGCGCGGACGAGACGGACTCGGCGGACCCGCCTTCGCGTGGTGCAGGGCGCGCACGCGGTGGACGCGGCGCGGCGGCGCGGTGCGGCGGGCCGGACGCGGCGCGGCAGACCCGCGTCCGCGCGGTGCGGGGCGCGCACGCAGTGGACGCGGCGCGGCGGCGCAGTGCGGCGGGGAGGACGCCGCACGGCGGGGCGGACGCGGTGCACGCGGCGGGGGACCTCGACCGCGCGGGAGTGGCCGAGGCCATCAAGGTACAAGCAGCGGCGGCGTGAACTGGGAATAATATGATACGAGAAAACCCCGGATCTAAATGCTTCACATGATTTTGGAGGGATGACGAGGATTACTCCAGATGTTGATGTAAGTTAGATTGCAACAGTGTGTGCTTTACCTTTTTTATATAATTTACTACACAAGATGACAAAATTCATAATATATCTCAAACAACATCAAATTCTAACTTTTTTTAATTCATCAGAAATTATTCACACATCCATGAACTGCAATGCTGCATTAGTTGCATACTCTTGAATTTCAAGTGTCTTGAATTCTTAATCCTTGTAGTTTGCAGCATTGTTACTTGTAGAAGATACTAATCAGTCAACTTTCTGGTAGCAATAACAACAAATTTACTTGTTTGTTTTTAATTATTATTTGTTATCTTCTGCTGCAATGATACTCGTACTCTCAGAGAAGACTCAGTGACTCATGATCCTACCGCACTTTTGCAGGCTGATGCTGACTACTGGCTTCTCACTGATGGTGATGTTAGCATTACTGATATGTGGAAAACAGCACGTATCCTTTAAGACAAGTATTCATTGGGATCTTGTTTAAAATCTAATATACTAAAAGTACGCATATTTTCAACTTGAACTTTTAAGAACTTAACATGATAAACAGCAGAAGTACAGTGGGATCAGATTGACACCAATATTTTCTTAGCTGAGGAGGTGAGCACCCCATGCGCACTCAACCAACAGCCATCAGATGTGGGTGAACCTACAGCTGCAGGCTCCAACCATGGATAACCAACAAGATTATACTGTGAGACTCGAGTCCACAAGTAGCAATGTTAATTGAGGATATTTGGAACAACTGAATTATTTTTGGGATGGCAGATGTTCTTCCTGGGAATCCTGGAAGCTGGTGGTTTCTATCAAATTCTGCATCCTATCTCACAGAAAAGGGCGGGCGGGCTGGCAGCGGTCAAGATGTACAGCCTGAGATAGGCATTTTGTTGTGGACTGGCGGTATGCATGATGTATCCAGTAACTTATTGCTCCACCGCGCCTCTATGGCTTCAGCACCTCGTTCCAATTAGGCGTACGTGTATTGAGGCGCTGCAGTTTTGTGCCATCAGTCCGTCGCCTGAGCTTATTCCGGTGTTTTACAACTAAGTACGGCATGAACTGATTCCATCCATTGTCTAATCCAGCAGCTGATACGAGAGACAATGCACCAGATACAGTTTCATGTGGTCGTGGAATGGCGTAAGATTCCCAGTGATCAACACTGTGAGCATATAATATTCTCTATGTATATTTTGTAGACTACATAGCAAATTAATAAGTTAACTTATTATTTGCCATGCACAGCGATCACATTCACTGAGGACGAATTTCGTGGTGGACATTTTGAAGAACAGTGAAAATGAATGTAAAGACATTATCCCTGGAGAACTCCAAGACCTACTTAAGCAAATCAGAAATTAGATGGTTCAGGCGAGACATGACTTATTATTGCCTTGTTATGCATTATAATTGGCCTAGGCTTGTAATTTCATGACTTGAACTTGCTGGTGATATACATGAGTGTTTTCCAGATTATATACATGGTGATATACAATGGCGTGAAACTTAAACTATGAAAAAAAATATCGTCATTTGGTTGTTTTCATGTGCATCCCTGAAATGCCGCCGTGGCGTTAGCACGGGCACTATACTAGTAGTCTCTTAAAGCGTAAGTAATCAAGAGATCACGGTATCAAATCTTAGAAAATTCATAATAAACTGTATAGTACCGGCAATGACAACAGAGAGAGAGAGAGAGAGTGAATGACACATTGAAATTTTCCCCAAGTATCTAAAATTTTTTCACTCCAGTAGCTAAACAATAACTTAAAACAGCAAAGTCTCACACATTCAACGTCTAACCGGGTTTGATCTGTGGTCAGTCTGATCGGCCACAACACGTCGGTCAGCAAATCTAAAAAAGCTTGAGATACAACTCACTTGTGGGTTAAGAATAACCAAGATGACTCTAGATGAAATTCTATATGCCATAGCAAACAAGATCACCTGAAAATTCGAAACTAAAACCCTTTGATCAAGATTCCTCAATAAATCCTCCAAACCAAACAAGAACTGGTCAACTTCCAAATCTTGCAAACCACTATGCCTAGATAGATGTGATTTGACCTATATGAGATATCTCTATTACTCACACATCCTTTGCACACAACAAGATCAAGAATAAGAGAGAAGAGACAAAAACCAACAAGAATAAGAGCAAATCAACCATGACAATAAAACTCTATGAGAAAAGAACAAAATTGATGTATTGTTATTTTAGGATGAAGTTTTCATAGTCACTCTATAAGAATGACAAGAGAAAACACCACATCACTCACTCTTTTCTCTCTAACCTTAACTCTAGAACTCAAGATTGAAATAGTTGGGATGGTTGGCTTGCAAATTTTCATCCTCAACCCATTAAATAGATGGGGTAACCAGCCCACATCTACCCTAATAGATACTATCCACTAGAATAATTGGAGGGAACCCATTAACCTCACACAACACAGGTTTTACACTCACACTTAAATCATGCATGCTTTTCAAAGCATATGAGCCCAAACCCGCTAAGTTATTAGCTTTTAATCCACTTGATCTTCTCAGTATCTCTTTAACCTAAACCATTTTTTTAAAGCACCACGGTTTTGAACCAATGCAGTTTTCGATATTTAGACAACTACCAAAATATCCTTGCCTTGACCCAGTCTTCTCCTTGCCTTGCAAACAATATCATGCTTACCACGTGTAGGTGCACCAATGGCTTGCCATGTATTGGCAAGTCTTTCCGCTCCAGTTCCCATCGGACCACACATCACTTGGACTATCCTAGCCACTTGGTGTAACCCGTCGCTTGAACCTTCCCTTCAATATTCCCTATCAACATCATTGATCATTTTGGACCTTGACTCCTCATGAGTGTAGTTTCCATCCTCGTCATTGGCCATAATTGACTCTAATCTTCTCTGCACATCTAAAGACCAAGAAACTATTTTCGGACATAAGTTCTTTATAACTTGACCAACGTTAGTCCAAACATGCTTCATGTACCATGCATGCAATGACCTAGAATAAAACGACTTGACCCACGATTAAATTATCAAAATTCATAATTCTCAGCCAAAATTCAGAACTTAGCCGATCTGATCGTTATCATGCAGCCGTTCTGACTGCTCAGTGCCCAAAAACCCAAGAGACCGGTATAACCACCCCTACTGACCGGTCAGACCGCTCAATAAGGTCGGTCTGACCGCCTAACACTGAAACCACTAGACTGAAAATCTAAATCTTTCACAAATTTAAATTTCAACTCAACACACATTGATAATAGTTTATTATAAATTTTTTTAGACTTTCTCATATGGTCCATTAATCTCATATAACATGAAGTTAGTGGGACTCAAATTGAAACAATTAGCCACAAAACATTGTACCGTAGTGTTGGACTAGCCATCGGTTGATTGCCGCAGCTGTTACACGATTGTAACAAGAAGTTGCACGTGTTGACCCTCCCTTGTTGCGCAATAAACAGTTCAAATTAGGTGCCGCTCGATGGGCTGAAATAAGTTGGTTTATAATTCAAATTGCACTATAACTGACTAAAATTATACTGTAAATAATGATAGTTCATTTGGCATAACTAAATTTAAAAAATTTAAAAATAAAAAATAGATTAACCCATCATAGATAATATAAATGAATAAAAAAAAGATCCGACAAAAATGCTAAAAACCAAAAAATTAGAACAAAAATAAAATTTAAAAATAAAAATAATAAGTCAAGAAGGCAGAAGCTTAAACCGAATGCATGTATCGAAATCTAAAACGTAGCCGTCTTTAAAGATGAGCTTCTTGATATGCACATGCATGCTGCTCTGCACGGCTGCCAGAACTGTCTTACAGGTGGCAGGGGTGATTTTATTTTATTTTTAACAAAAAAACCACTGTCGGTTTCTAGAAGCTGACTCATACATTGGGCACGGCTTCTAATAACGGGAATGACGTCATCATGTTAATTTTGTAAGTGTTATTATGACTAATGTTTGATTAGTAGTGTAGTGCATATCTGATTACATAAACAACACCAGTAAGATGTCGGCACATATTTGCCCCTCCTAATCCCTTGATTAGTTTTAATTTAGGGATGACACGAGCTAGAAATTAAAGTGAGTGTGACTGATGAGTTTCGTGGTTGTGAACCATGTTTTGCAACGGAGCATTTATAAAACTAGCAGTATAAGCGCGGCGCCACGCCGTGCTAGCTACTATACGGACCGAAGTAAAAAAGATGACAATTCGCGGGAAGTTTTTTTAAAAAAATTGAGAACACATGCGTAATTTTGGAAAACTGAAGGCCTTTTCGCAAAAAACCGAGGACCTGTAAGGATCTGTACGTAACTAAACGAGGATCCGTACGTAATTTGAAAAACTGTAGGGTGCTATCCTGCAAAGAATACGTAATTTCGGTGAAGTGGAGGGGTGTTTCGGAAAAAAAACCCTGGCAGGGAACTTTTTGCAGGAACTGAGGGCCTTTACACGATTTCAGAAAATATAGAGGCCTTTTTGTAAGAAGGATGACATGGCACGCTGGGAGGCCGGAGTCCCCCGACTTTGATTTAGTGATGATACTTCCATCAAAGCCTTCAAGATCATAAAAATCAAGGATTCAAGCAGTATTGCAATTAGCACCTAATGTTGGCTAGTGTTCAAACTGCATTATGGATGCACTAGAAGCTTTTTAGTTCCCCTACTAATTTACCTAGTAACTTTTACAAGAAGATAAATTAGACCAACTTTTATAAACCTGTATGCTCGCCCTATTTATTCGATCATTATTAATTCTTTTTTTCTAGATTAACAAATATTAAATTTTTTTCTAGAACTAATTCGATGGAATATATTGCCTCATTGCCACTAGCTAATTATGGATGCCAATTGCATCATCAGTAAAGTTTTAATTCGTCTTACATTTTCATCGAAAAAGATGTATTCTCATCAATCCGGCTCCTCTATCGTCTCATGGTACAGTACATTTAAGATCATTTTTTGACATCAAGAATAGATTCTGAGCCCTTTTCCATGAGAATAACCTCATCCTAATGCATCATATATATGCCGATGCTCTGAATTAATCAGATAGCTACCGGTATCGCAGTGCAACGCATATAAGAAATGTTCTTTACGGCTTCTAAAAATAACTTTTGGCTTTTGTTACAGTACCTAACTTTCAAACAGAGTATTTTCTCAAGATGAGATCTACAAGTTAATTGTAGTATATGTTAAAAGCCGAATATCTATATCAACCAAAATCACAAGTAAGTATCTCTCTCCGTAATCTCTGTCGCAAATAGCCAAAATTCAAAAATTTCAGCCAAAAGTCATAAGCCGCAGCCATATCAAACAGGCCCAAATGAATCGCGATCGCATTAGTCGTTACAACAAGAATATATTGGTTCTGACAAAGAAAGATATGAAAAGAAAACTAATACCGACAAGAAGAGAGGTATCAATCTTCTTTGGAAAAGTTTCATACGACAAGTTAAAACCATGCATGTGTAGAGATCGATGCCATATGATGCATAAGTATGAAACCCTAGATGTTAAAATATGACATGCATGTTGGTGACGGCGACTTATTTTATATAGTTGGAGAAATGGAGGACAACATGCACATGTACTTAATTAGTTTTTCTCATATAAAAAGAGACAACATGCTCATGCACTTACTTAGTTTGTCATATATACGAAGGAAACTACACACAAATTAAGACATTAGCAGAAGTAATTAATCTCATGATCAGCACTAGAAAAGGAAAACCTCTCTAGCTAGTAGCACATCCATTTTCCCTTTAGGGGCATGTTGCAAGGCCAAGTGTGTGAAGAACGAACGGCCAAGAACGCCACTAGGCAAGGCTTTCTTGCAAAGTAAACGAGAAGTGGAAATGGGTATGGTTCGAGAAGAAAATTGAGCCGCTCTCCTTTTGCTTTTGCCACTTCAAAGGTCTTGATTTACACATAGATATCATCAAAGTAGTAGGCAAGAAAAAAAAAGGGTAAGAAAAGTGAGTTAATTATATGTTCATGTTCAGCAAAGTGGGTTAATTATATGTTCATGTTCAGCTTTTCTCCATCTTAAAGGGGATGGATGATCAAAGGAGCCCTTTTTGTACAATATCGATCCATGAAACTTTTGTCATGTATATCCTGTATCTTTTTTTTAGTGTAATTCCAATCTAGGATGTTGGAGCTGTCTTTCGGAGAATTCCTTAGCATACCTAAATTTGCGGGAAATCAGACTTATATATAACCTCGAATATATATATATATATATATATATATATATATATATATATATATATATATATATATATATATATATATATATATATATATATATAGACACACACAATACATAACAACAAATGGTCTTAACAGCTAATTCATGACACAATTTTCTCATGCCAATCAGTTAATGTTTTATACATCTTTTCAAGTGCATGCGCTCCAACATTTCTGAAATTTCGGTCTGTCGATCGATCATAAGTTCTTGCCCTAGCTAGGTTGTTGACCAGCATATGTGATGTGAGAATGAAACGGCCAAAGTAGGCTTGCAGGTGGTAGGTTACATCAATCGTTGAACCATCTCATTTCGTGGCCACTTTCGATTCCTTTTAGCTGGGAGCCGTTGATACGAGTTCTCCGTTCTCCCACTTCACGGAAAAAAGCAGAAAAATTGGACACGAAATTGCAGACTAGCTAACTAATGGTGGTGATCGAATTTTCTGAGTGTGACACATATATGCATGCATTGTACATGAGAGAGCATTCCATGGTGAATGGTCTTCCTCCTAATGGAGGGCCGGCTTGCTTGAAATACCTCAAACCCCCTACACTGAATCTTGGCAATGCCAAGTGAGAAACCGAAGCATTATGGCATATTTGGTTAGACGCCACGCTTTACCTTACCCGCTCGGTTGGGCTGAAAAGCTATAGCTTATGGCTGAAATTGCACTGTATGACTAAAATTTCACTATAATTGAAGGTGGTTTATTTGGCGTAATTAAATTTTAAAAAAATTAAAAATAGAAAAATATGCTAGCTCATCACGGACAACGCAAACAAATACAGGAAAAAAGAACAGGCAAAAAAGCTCAAAAAAGTCAATAGTTTAAAAAAAGATGAAATTTATAAATAGTAAAAAATAAGTCAGAAATCAAAATCTGAAGTCGAAACGGGCGGGGGCACCACCCTTTGTAGTCATCGTTGTCTTCACTGCACGTCAAATCATACTTAGTTGTGGCAAACTACGGATGTTGAGTCACACTTGTAATGCCTCCCTTGTATGTTGAAGTACAGGATGGATTACTTGAGCCAAGTCCCTATAATTAATCACCAGAAATTGCAAGAGATTACTACTGATAAGAAGAAAAGGAAGCAATGCATGTCATGTGGGGCAAGCACTATGTCCACAGGACATCTAGGGCACCAGCTGCTTAGGCAATGTCCGACTAGGATTTGATTAGAAATAAATCCCTTAAAGATATTAGATTCCAATTTCTTATAGATAGAAGTATGATTTGATTAGATCTCAATCTCTTATAGATGGTATTAGTTATTGTTTCCAAAACTACTATTTACGCCGGCCATATAAGGCTAAGCCACATGAGTTATCAATGCAATCAAGGAATAACCAATCTATTATGTTCCCTTCCCCTGTTTCTTCCCTCTATCCCTTGCGCATCTCCCTGTGCTTCCTCATTCTGCTACCACGGTGCCAGGCCGGTGCCCTAGGCCGAAGCCTCCCATCTACCACGAGTACGACCTGCACTCAAGCACATGCTGTGACAACTTGGTATCAGAGCCAACGATTCTGAGTGACAAGATGGAGACCAAAGTAGAAGAGCATCTGGCGGCCATCATAAAACAACTGGCCCAGCTGATGGCGGTGTCAACAAACATGGATCGCACCATGGTGTTCTTCCAGGAGCAACTCGCCGGAGTGGGTGATTGGTTGGTGAATTTGGAGAAGGGGCCGACCGAAGGTTTGCTGTCCCTGCCGGGCAGCAGCCAGGGAGTCAACCCTACCGCGGCAACAAAGGCAGATGGAAATCAGCCACCACACTACCACAGACTTGAGTTTTTGAAGTACGACGGCAAAGAAGATCCCCTTAGATGGCTACAACGGTGTGAGCAGTTCTTCCAAGGGCAAAAGACGGTGGAATCAGTTAAAGTTTGGCTTGCCTTGTATCATCTAACCGACGCCATGCAGCAGTGGTACTACGAGCACGACAAAGGCCAGCCAAATTGGCGAAATTTCAAGGAATTTGTTAACTTGAGGTTTGGGCATTCATCCGGCACAATCCTCTTGGTGAACTCAAGGAGTTGCACCAAACCGGACTGTGGAGGCATACCAGCGTGACTTCTTGGCAATCCTCTGCCACACGAAACACCTCCAACCTCGCCAATAAGTACAACTCTTCACGCCGGGTTTGGTGGAGCAGATCCGCACCGATGTCGAGCTCCAAAATCTGGCCAGCCTCCAGATGGCAATGGTGTTGGCACGGGCGTATGAGCGATGAGCCATGGTGGCAAAGAAGGTGCGGTGGACCGACTACCCAACCGTGCACCTTTATCGTGTGGCGCAAAACAGGGCAGCAGCCGCTGCACCTGTTGCGCCTCGAGCCACGGCACCAATGGCTCCTATAGTGGTAGTGGCTGAGACATAAGCGGGACCTCTAGTGGCACACCCACCCATGCATCGACGATGCCTCACACCAAAGGAGATGACCGCTTGGCAGGAGGCCAGGCTCTGCTTCAACTGCGAGGAGCACTACGCACCGGGTCACATCTGCTAGCGGCTCTTCGTCCTCATCGCGCCCAACATGGTTGATGACGATGGAGATGATGACGCCATTGAAGAGCTAGGAATCTCCTTGTGCGCTTTGATTGGCATCCAACCCTGGTCTACCACATGGTGCAAATCCGAGTCGCGTTGGCAGGGGTGCCTCTCATGGCCCTACTCGACACAGGTTCAACCTACAATTTTGTCAATGTGGTGACAGCATAGCGCACTGGCATCTCTCTACAGCCACGCCGTAGTCTCCAGGTGATGGTTGCAAATGGCGAATGCATTTAGAGTTTGGGGTAGGGCCATAACATGCATTTGTAAATTGGCGATGAGGAGTTCGCGATTGATTGCTACGCAATTCCCCTAGAGGAATTCGACTTGGTACTCGGCGTCCAGTGGCTTGAGACACTAGGTCTGATTCTTTGGGACTTCGCCAACAAGACGATCTCCTTTTGCTGTGGCAATCGTGTAGTGACATGGGAAGGACTGGGCGTGCGCATACCTACTGCCTAGGCATTGTCATGCTCCATTAATACGATAAACGAACTGTTGGACGAGTTTGTGCCGATCTTCACCACGCCCACGGGACTTCCACCCAAGCATTCTCATAGCCACCACATCCATTTGTTGCTAGGAATAGCTCCGATGGCAGTTATCCATATTGCTATCTACAACTACTCAAAGACGAGCTCGAGCGCCAGTGTGACAAAATGGCGCAGCAAGGACTCATATGGCCAAGTCATTTGCCCTTCTCTTCATCAGTCCTACTCATCAAGAAGCAGGATGACTCATGGCGATTCTGCATTGACTATCGTGCCCTTAACGACAAGACCATCAAGAACAAGTTCCCCATTCCAGTGGTGGACGAACTCTTAGATGAGCTCTGCGTCGCCAACTTCTTCACCAAGCTTGACCTTCATTCCTGGTACCATCAGGTGCTCATGCACCCGTTGGATATCAAGAAGACAATGTTTTGGACACACGAAGGACTCTTCGAATTCTTGGTCATTCCCTTCGGTTTGACCAATGCCCCCTTCGGTTTGACTAATGCCCCCGTCATTTTTCAGGCTCTCATGAATGATGTGTTATGCCAATACTTACGCCACTTCGTCCTTGTGTTTTTTGATGACATCTTGATCTACAATCATTTGTGGTCAGATCACTTGTGACATGTTCGCAACGTCCTACTTCTTCTCCACCTACACAAGATCTTCCTCAAAAAATCGAAATGTCTTTTTGGGAATCCTCCATCGGCTACTTGGGCCATGTCACTTCGAAGCACAGCATCGCGATGGACACTCAAAAGGTCCAGGCGGTCACCACTTGGCCTGTACCCCATACTGTCCACACTCTTCGTGGGTTCTTAGGGCTTGCAGGATACTACCGTAAGTTCATCTGCAGATTCGACGCCATCGTCGAACCTCTTACAAAGCTACTCAAAAAAGAAGCATTCTGATGGACAGAGGAGGCTGCCACGGCCTTCACCGCGCTCTCCACAGCACCAGTCCTTCAACTTCTTGACTTCAACAAGGAGTTCATCATCGAGTGTGATGCCTCGGGGACTAGGTTTGGTAGTGTGCTCCATCAGGGCGGCAGACAGGTGGCTTTCTTCACCGCTCCATTGCACCGTGGCATGCCAAACTGGCGGCTTATGAATGAGAGCTCATTAGGTTGGTCCAGGTTGTACGACATTAGCGTTCGTATGTCTGGGTTGACAATTCATCGTCCGCACTGACCACTACAGCCTCAAATTCCTGCTAGACCAACGTCTCTCAATAATTCCACAACACCATTAGGTGAGCAAGTTCCTCGGCTTTGATTTTCATGTGGAATATAAGCCAGGCAAATGGAACATGGTGGCCGATGCCCTCTTCCACCATGACACCGACACAAAGACCCTCATGGCCATATCAGCCCCCAGCTTCTCTCCCTTCAATGACCTCCGACGGGAAGCTGCAAGGGCAACAGATCTGGCTGCCATCAAGGCCCAATGCTGGACGGGTAGCTCAACACTCTGTAGAGCGTACACGACGGGTTGGTGCTGTATGACCACAAGGTCTACGTCCATCCATCCTCACCACTCTTGTTAGCTATCGTGGAGGTAGCCCACACGGCCGACCATGAGGAAATCTAGAAGACACTCATGCGGTTGAAGGTAGACTACCACATTTCTCGCATCAAGTAGGTCATGCAGGACTTCATACGTAGCTGTTAAGTGTGTCATCAATTCAAGGTGGAGCAGCTCCAACCGGCAGGTCTTCTCCAGCTCTTGGAAGTCCCTTCCCGTGTCTAGGAAGACATCTTGCTAGACTTCATTGAAGCACTTCCACGAGTCAACGGGAAGTCAGTCATTCTCACCATCGTTGATCGTTTTTCCAGGTACACCCATTTTATGCCACTCGCACACCCCTATACGGCCAACTCAGTGGCATGATGTTCTTTGATGCGGTGGTGCAACTTCACAGGTTTCCATGCTCCATCGTCAATGACCACGACCCTATCTTCACCAACCACTTCTAGAGGGAGCTCTTCCACCTCACCGGTGTCAAGCTCCACATGAGCTCTGCATTCCACCCGCAGTCTGATGGGCAAACGAAAGCCGTCAACAAAATCATTGCCATGCACCTCTGTTGCCTCACAGGCGATTGTCCTGGCCAATGGCTCTGCTGGCTCTCGTGGGCCGAGTACTACTACAACACCTCCTTTCAGTCATCTCTGAAGGAGACGCCCTTCAAGGTGGTGTATGGCCGCGATCCACCTTCACTACGGCAATATGACGGCACTGCCCGCGTCACGGCTGTCGACTAACTCATAGGAGACCCGGATTTGCTATTGCATGATGTACGGGAGCGTCTTCTGCAGGCACATCAGTATAACAAGTGGCAATATGATCTTCATCACCGCCCGCTGACCTTCGAGGTAGGGCAATGGGTGTGGCTTCGACTCCAACACCACCACACCTCATCCATTGCTCTCCCAGTTCACCGAAAGCTCGCTCCATGCTTCTACAGGTCCTATAAGATCTGGCCAAAATCGATGATGTCGCGTACCGGCTGTAGCTGCCAGCTCGCGCACGCATCCATGATGTCTTCCACATTGGGTTACTCAAACCTTACTTCGGTGATACACCCAGTAACCCTCCACCATTGCCAGATATGCAACATGGGCGGGTCTGCCCGTCTCCCAGGGCCGTCGTCCATGCAAGGGTGGCTAGTGGCGTCAATGAGCTCCTCGTCCAATGGCAAGGCCTGTCGAACTCCGAAACTTCATGGGTTCCTCTCAATGACTTCCAGCGTCAGTTCCCAACATTTCAGCTCGCGGACAAGCTGCTTGTTGACGAGGGGAGAGATTTCATGTGGGGCAAGCACTATGTCCGCAGGACATCTAGGACACCGGCTACTTAGGAAGTGTTCGGTTAGGATTTGATTAGAAATAAATCCCTTAAGGATATTTGATTAGATTCCAATATCTTATAGATGGAAGTATGATTTGATTAGATTCCGGAAGTATGATTTGATTAGATTCCAATCTCTCATAGATAGATTTAGTTATTGTTTCCAAAACTACTGCTTACGCCAGCCATATAAGGCTAAACATGAGTTATCAATGCAATTAAGGAATAACCAATCTATTATCTTCCCTTCCCTTCTTCCCTTGTTTTTTCCCTCTACCCCTTGCGCGTCTCCTTGCGCTTCCTCGTTCCGCTACCACTGTGCCAGGCCGAAGCATCCTGTCTACCACGAGTACAGCCTGCGCTCAGGCATAGGCCGTGACAGCATGCCATCCCTTTTTGTTTCAGTTAGTACCTGAGTGTACTGCAAAGAATATGGAACCATTCCCAGGCCTCCCAATTGGACTAATTCACAACTGAAGAGCAGTGATGCGGCCACTACACAGGAGAATAAGCCAATGTGCATGTGCTGTTCCAGCAGCAGTAGAAAGCATGAGGTTCCAATCTTTCACTTTTGCAATCTGCATTAGCAAAAAAATCTCCCAAGTTGGGGAGAGGAAGAATCTGCACAGAACATGCACTTCTGTGGGTTGGGTAGGATCTGTTCTTCAGTTCACCTTTCTATAATATCACCGCTTTGTGCATTTCAATGCTCTGTGTGCCTCTCTTTTGGTGAGGTGCGTAATCAACTCCTACATGTAGCATCTGACCTATATATTGTTGTTTCTTAAGCATAGGTGTGTCATGTGTGTGTACTCAAAGGTGTTGCCTGGCAATTACTTTCGCATTAGTTGGTGTGGTCTAGCCTTCTGCTAGTGCCTACTCCTGCCTTCTGCTAGTGCTTGATCCCAGCGCCTACTCCGGCCTAAAGACCTTGCATTGCTGAGATGTTTTGGCTTCAGCTTTTAACCTCCGACTTATTTTTCACTATTCATAAATTTCATCTTTTTTTGAATTTTTGGCTTTTTGTTGAGCTTTTTGCCGGTTCTTTTTTCCGTATTTGTTTGTATTATACGTAATGGGCTAACATATTTTTTAATTTTTTTAAATTTAATTATGCTAAGTAAGCCTCTGTCAGCTACAGTGTTTTTTCAGCCAGCTGCAGTGCTTTTCAGCCATAAGCCATCAAAAATAAGTCTAAATGATCACCACTATCTTCGTTAGTTTCCGTTCAAAATGTTTTAGGCTTCAACCTTCTAGGAACGAAAGCTATTTTAAATATGTTAGCTTTCTAATATGTTCTTTATTTTTTTCTTTGTATTATCTATGAATATATAATAATTTTTATTTTTAATTAAATGTCTTAATCAAAAAAGCAACAATATTATAGTGTTCATTTCATTTAAAAGCCATTAGAAAAAACCGTTTTAAACGGAGCATATAGCCATTTGCTTTCGCTGCATACAGTTCTGTGGCATACTATTTCCCCCACTCACCCACCCCAAAAAAACATGTTTTTTTGTGTCATTTGGATGTTTTGAAAAGTTCCTTAAAGCTCGTCTTAAAATGTTGCCGTAAGTTCTTCGAATAGGTTCCTACAAATATACTCCCTCAGTCATCGAATAGACCTCGTTTTAAAATGTGTGCAATCAAAATTTGAAAAAGTTTATCATTAATATACACAAAAGTATTTCAAAAGCACTTCTATATCATTATATTTTTATTTTTTATTTACTAAGGTAATCCCTCCATCCTTCAGGATAAGTCCAAAGTCCACCATGTACACAAACTAAGGAGATATTAAATTTAAGAAAATGCTAATACTATTGGACCATGTATACCCCTATTAAATGGTATACTATAACTACTCACTTTTTTGGCATTAAAGTGTGGCTATATAGTGGAAATATTGTAATAAATACACCTTTAGTCTTAGCAGTGGACTTATATTGTGGGACGATATTTTTTTAAAAAAAGGACTTATATTGCGCTACAAAGTGAGTGTAATTATGAAAAGTAATAAATAAATTATAAATATATGTATTAGTGACTATATCAATACCTAAAATGATAAGTAAAAAAGAACAGGCAGCAGCACAAATTTTTTACTGGAAGACTTTTATCCGTAGATCAGCACATGGCGTTAAACCCACCTGCCAATAGGTGCACAACAACGCTCGTGCAGTCGCGGCCATCCACTTGATTCGAACCACTGAGGAAAGTTCAGACGTCCAGGCCACGACCTGCAAGCCCAACGAATTTTTTTGTACGAATAATTTATTTTTTGTTTAAAATTATAAAAATATATCTGTAAAAAAATTTATAAAAATAGGCTCTAGTCGTTCAATAGGAGAACGACTGGAGTCTATCGCTCAATCAGGGGTCGACAGAGTTCCTGTCGTCCTACCCTCGAGCGACTACAGCTAGTTGCCCCCTGTCTGCCTTTTAACCCCTTGTCGCCTGGACGTTGGACGATTAGAATTGCTGTCACCCAACCATACGGCGACTGCAATCCAGTCGTCTAACGCCCGGGCGACAGCAATAACTCGCCCAACCATTACTAATCTGCCCACGTGTCGCCTCCCGGTTGAGTGATTTGCTCCAGTCGCCCAATGGAAGGTGACTGGAGCCTATTCTTGTAAAAAAATTTCTGCAGGTATATTTCTATAATTTTAAATAAAAAAAATAAATTATTCGTAAAAAAATTCCAAGACCAACCCTCCCACATTAGCCGCAAGGAATACAGTCGAAGCGAGGCGAAATCAGTAGAAGACTTGGAACGTACTTTGCGTGCAAGATCGACTGGCTAATCCATGCCTTAAACATGCTTATCACCCTAAACCCTGCCCGATTAAACTAATCAGATCGATAGGTGAACTGTTAAGAGCAAGTTTAATAAGGCTGACTGTGCTAGCTACAAGGGAATCTATGTCAGCATAGTCCTATGTGGAGGGGAGAGAAAAGGAGAGAGAGAGCCAAGCCGACTCCCATGCAAGAGTCAGGCTATAGCACAGGAAAAGATGCATTATCCATGCATGTACCCACAGAACTAATTGCTATACCAATGCATGTATTAAATTATCAATACCCATGTATGTATTAAATGATTGAGAGCTCTTGTGGAGACAACTTATAGCCAGCTTATTGTATGAGTTGACTGCATCATTATCTTTTGATGACATGAAAATGTATTGGAGGTAGCAGCTATCTGTACTATTAAACTTGAGCCATGTATTTTTGAGTAGCCCTCCCAGCTGGATCAACAGCTGCTGCTACTACTACGTAGCTTATCGTTTTGTGTAATGCATCACTGCTTACTTCCATCTGTTCAGTTCACGCCCCAAGGAGAGGCTAGGAGAGCCGTAGCACAGCACATTCGTCACTCTTGGATGGTCTATCAGTTTAAACAATTAATCTATTACAGTCGACCTTAATCTATTTATATAATAAATACAAACAATAAGTGAGATACAAAACACTTTCTTCGTTTTGATAATAAGAAAATCACGTAATAATTCTAAAAAAATCATAGAAATTCTCCTTAATTAAGAGAGAAAAGAAAGATATACAGTGCTTATTTTGGTAAGATAAGATTATAGTAATGCAGATTAACAGTATATAAATATTAGTCATAAGAAACATAATTATATTTTCAACGATAAATATTAGAGTTGTATAACAAAGATAATTATATTTTAATATTTACCGCACAATTACATAGGTAATTATGCTAGTTTGACGTAAAGACAGCAAGTCTCGCTATTAGACTTCCGTTAGTCTAGATAACCTCAAAAGTCAAGAGTTTACAAAAACGGTGCCCAATTCCATATCGTCTCAATTCCCTTGATTATGAACCAACAGGGCATATGCTTCCCTGTGGGTTGTAGAGAAATATTATGAAACGGAGGGAGTACATGATAGGTTTACAGAATATATATATTTGGTAGAACCAAGTAGACTCTAAGATCCTACAATTTGATCATGCGATATTTGATCACATCGGAGCATCTGCTGTTCGATTCTAAGAAACCCAATCCTGACAACCTTGGTAACGGTTACATTTAGGTCCTGTTTGGCACAGCTTCATCAATAGCTTTATGAGCTGTTGTGAGTTGTTTTTTTGCCAAACACCCTTTTTGCAAACAGCTTCATGGATGAAGCTCCTTAAATCAGGCTCTCACAAGGGAATGGGGTGGGGTGAAGCTGAAAATAGTAGCTTTTCACACCTCTCTCCCTTAGGCTCGCAGTTCTAGGAATCCACTGCCCTTGTAGTTGACAGAAATTACAGCACTTTGCCACTGGGTCCCCACGCCTGTTTCCTCTCCTCCCGTTCGCACTTCTCTACCGTTCGCACTTCTCTAATGATTTTAATTTTTTTATTTTAATTTTTTAATTCAGACTCATTCAAATATATTATTTTTTAATTCATATGACCATATACAAATATACAACTCCAAATGTTAGAACAAGTCAGCTAGATAGGGGTATCTTGGACAATTGCCCTCTTTCAGCCATGCATGAAGCTGTTGGTGAAGCTGTTTTGCCAAACAGTTTTCCAAAACAGTTTTAGCTTCACCGGTGAAGCTGCTCGTGAAGCTGAAACCAAAAAAACAGCTTCACTAGTGAAGCTGAGCTGTGCCAAACGGGGCCTTAGGCTCCGTTCCAAACAGCTTTTGGCTTCTAACTTTCAGAATTCAAAAGCCGTTTAGAACATGTTAGATTCTTAACGCAGTTTTCTTCCTTTGTATTGTCTATGGAGATATAATTGTGCTTTTATTTTTTTCTCTTTTTAAATTGAGTACATAAGAAAAAGCTAATAACCGCTACATTGATATTATAGCTAAAAGTTAAGAACCATCAAAATCAAATTGAGCAGGTTCTTAACTGTTACCTCCAATACCGAAACGTTATCTTCATTAAAGAATCATCATTTTTGAAGTGGGAAAAGAATGACACGAGGCCACCACCTTGCACCCTATATAAGCCCATATCATCTTCTCTCGTCCTCCGGGCTAGCGAGTCGGAGGCTACCACCTAAACGGCCTGAAAAAAGAGGCCATATTACAAGAGTCTCGTGAACCACGTCAATTACAACTCACAAGTTCACAGCTCGGAAGCAAGCTGCGCTAGTGGTGGCGGCGAAGCAAACGGCAGGAAGAACGGACGGGCGAAGGCGAAAGCAGCGCCGGTGTTCGGTTCTACGTACGTTCATGTCGGTGTTCGTGCACGCGGACGCGGCGGACGTGGCGCTGATGGTGCTGGGCCTGGTGGGCGCCATGGGCGACGGCATGTCGACGCCGGTGATGCTGCTCATCACCAGCCGCATCTTCAACGACCTCGGCAGCGGCCCCGACCTCCTTCAGGAGTTCAGCTCCAAGATCAATGTGGTACGAACCATTCCATCACCTCTCAAGAACCTCCGCAACTCTGCAACGTTTCTATCCCATTGCTCGTAACACCACTGACGAGTAAGTCGCAATTTCCTGCGCCAAATTGATCCACCCAGAACGCGAGGAACCTCGTCTTCTTGGCGTGCGGCTCCTGGGTCATGGCGTTCCTAGGTGAGCATCTGCATGCCAATGCTTTGCGTCGTTGCGGCATGTGTGTACGCGTCTGACACGTACGATTTGTGTGTGCCGTGTGCAGAGGGGTATTGCTGGGCTCGGACGGCGGAGCGGCAGGCGTCGCGGATGCGGGCGAGGTACCTGCGGGCGGTGCTCCGGCAGGACGTGGAGTACTTCGACCTCAAGGTGGGCTCGACGGCGGAGGTGATCACCAGCGTCTCCAACGACAGCCTCGTCGTGCAGGACGTGCTCAGCGAGAAGGTGCCCAACTTCGTCATGAACGCCACCATGTTCGTCAGCAGCTACGCCGTCGGCTTCGCGATGCTGTGGCGGCTCACGCTGGTGGCGCTGCCGTCCGTGCTGCTGCTCATCATCCCGGGCTTCATGTACGGCCGCATCCTCATCGGCCTCGCGCGCCGGATACGGGAGCAGTACGCGCGACCGGGCGCCGTCGCCGAGCAGGCCGTCTCGTCGGTGCGCACCGTGTACTCGTTCGTGGCGGAGCGGAGCACCATGGCGCAGTTCTCGGCGGCGCTCGAGGAGTCGGCGCGGCTCGGGCTCAAGCAGGGCCTCGCCAAGGGCGTCGCCATCGGCAGCAACGGCATCACCTTCGCCATCTGGGCGTTCAACGTCTGGTACGGCAGCCGCCTCGTCATGTACCACGGCTACCAGGGCGGCACCGTCTTCACTGTCTCCGCCGCCATTGTCGTCGGCGGCCTGTGCGTAACGCTATAACCCCCTCTCCATTTCTAGTTTGTGAAACTGCTGCTCTTAGCTAGATAACGACGATGACGATGCCGCCATTAACGAAGGATGATGGATATGCCCATGCATGCATGCAGAGCGCTGGGGTCGGGGCTGTCGAACGTCAAGTACTTCTCGGAGGCGAGCTCGGCGGGGGAGAGGATCCTCGAGGTGATCCGGCGGGTGCCCAAGATCGACTCCGAGAGCGACACCGGCGAGGAGCTGGCCAACGTCGCCGGCGAGGTGGAGTTCAAGAACGTCGAGTTCTGCTACCCGTCACGGCCGGAGAGCCCCATCTTCGTGAGCTTCAACCTGCGCGTGCCGGCGGGGCGCACGGTGGCGCTCGTCGGCGGCAGCGGGTCCGGGAAGTCGACGGTGATCGCGCTGCTAGAGCGGTTCTACGACCCGTCGGCCGGCGAGGTGGCGCTGGACGGCGTGGACATCCGGCGGCTGCGGCTCAAGTGGCTGCGCGCGCAGATGGGGCTCGTTAGCCAGGAGCCGGCGCTGTTCGCGACGTCCATCAGGGAGAACATACTGTTCGGCAAGGAGGACGCCACGGCGGAGGAGGTCACCGCCGCGGCGAAGGCGGCCAACGCCCACAACTTCATCTCGCAGCTGCCGCAGGGGTACCAGACGCAGGTAATTCTCATTACCTTGTTCAGTTATTCTTTCTTCTAATTAACTATGCAATGCATGCAGTCGTTCCAGATTTTCAGTACGTTTTTCTATTCTTTGCAAGTCGCTGTCAAGTTTATTTTCATTGACTCCTGTTCTTCTTGCATAATGCGTATGTGATGCATCGAAATGTTTTTTTTCCTCAAATTTTGCAGAAGGGTAATGGGTCCAATAGTTTAGTACGGAGTCTTACAAAATGTGGTAAAAAGAATGATGCCCATGATTTTTTTTTCCTTTTTATTTTTTTATATTCTGGATTAATTTGGAGGATTGGATAAAGGTACCATGGGTAATAACTCAGAATTGAGAAAAGAAATCAAAATAAATTGTTTTAGCTTTGGACAAAGGATATACTAAGTACAGTACTAACAACGAATTTAGTGTCCCTCATTTATTCCCAAACTTTTTTTTCTCTTAGATATGTGGAAAGGACAGAGATTTAGAAGAGGCTTCATTTATTTAGGAGAATACAAACATCGTATAATAATGGTCTACTATGAGAACAAGACAAAAAAAAAAGATATCCAGTCATAAAAGAGTGATATTTTGGACAGACACTCTTATTTAACTTTTTTAGAAAAACATTTCGGTACAGTTCTTGTAAGAAAAGGCCACTTTTGCAGGAACTAAACCGAAATTAGCATGTTCGAAATAAAATTTAACTCTTCCTTACCGAACAGGATTAGGTGGCCGCTGCATGTGGCTTTGGGATTCCAACTTAGTTTCCTGGTGTATTGTGCCTCCTCTTGTGGGGATTCAAAGGCACTTTTGATTACTGAAAAGAGGAGTTAAAAAGATTGGCTAGGAGTAAAGTTTGTTTTTGGAAGCAACACCCTTTGTTTTTAGTATAGTAGTACTCACTTTTATCTGGAAGCCACACTAGTACTCCACCCCATCCGCTAGGCGACCGGTCACTGGCGGAGGACATGGGTCGTGCCTGCCTGTGCGCTCAAAAAAATGCCCTGATGCATATGAGATTCAGAGAGCTGTCTGCCTTGTGTTCCCAAGGAATGCCACACCTCAATTATGTTATCCCTGCTGAAAAGGAAAAACTTTCCCTAAAAAACACAACAAAACCACAATTATGTTATGTCAAGACAACCAGCTCCCTTTGTAACGGAGGATTTCTATAGGAAATTCCTTAAAAATTCCAGTGCTCCAAATGGTGCCTCAATTAAACAAATTCAACAGCTTGAAAGGGCTGCACATGATTCACATGATTGAAATAGCACAGCACTGGATCCACCAACTAATTTAAGTTCTAGTAGTACTATGCCTGGATGAAACAGACAGAGAGGGCTTACAATGAAGTTCAAGTGTATTTTGGAGCGCTCTAAGGATCCCAATTCTGTGTATACAAAGATGTAAGTGATAGTATGAAACCACCCAATCAGGCATTGGAAACTATGACAAGATCCTGAAACGAATTGTTCATTACAAGAAGTTAAAGTAAAGCGGTTAAACATATAGACACCTGAAGAGTGGAGAATTGGATATACCACCCAACCAGGCACTGAAAACTATGACAATCCTGACAAGTGACAACAAACAAAACGCACATACTAAAGGCATAACCTAGGTGCACTGTTGCATCGTCAGATCATCTACATTGGACTAGTAAAAATAACAGAACAAAAAAACCTCAAGGTGATCAAAGAAACACCTGACATCCTGGCGTGTTGTCCAGGGATGAATATCCTTGCCGCTGCTTCAGCATAGTTCCTCTACACCCGGCTTTTCTTCTCCAGCAGACCTGCCAGTACAATATTCACCCACAATTGGACTAGAACTGACATTAAGATGTTCAAAAGTTTTCAATATTGGAAGAATGCTCTACTAGACGCCTTCTAAATCACATGAGTTACAACCTACAAACAACATAAGGTGATAAAAACTAAGGAGCACCAATCTGCACAACATGGAGCAGCATTTTCTAACTCTAAATAGCAGTGGAGGAATCAGCTTATCAGCACTGGATAAAAATCAGAACCCTTAGGAATGCAGCAAATGCTATTACTTCTAAGTAGTACTATAAGGCTGCCATGTACACCACTTCACCGTGATTGGTTTCCAGTGATGATGGTATCAAAATTCAAAGCACCTGCTTTGGAAAATTACTGGTGGTGGGACCTAGAAATCATAGAGGGGTGGTGAGCCCAAGTGGCAAAGGGAGAACAGTTGGCCCGCCACTCGGTGTGTGCCTCCATGGTCGGTGGACACTGAACGCAAGCAGCTAGAGGCTTTTTGCAAATCTATTAACCAGAAAAAGGCTTGCCAGCCAACAGTTATGGTGTTCCAACTTTCCCAGCAAACAGGATTTCACCCAGGTCCTGTCATGCGCTAATAATTTTGACAGCAATATGTTAGGCAGAGATTGACAGAAGAAAGTGCTCGTGTGCGTGTATATGTGTGGTGGCACAAGTGCTTCCATAAGGCAGCTTTAATCTGTGAAAAATTAAAACGATTCAGAAAAGGCAGCTTTAATCTGGTCCATTGCCTTTCCGCCACTGCAAACTGTTACGTTCGAACGTCACTAATCGTAAAAAGGGGAAAAGATGTACCTCTTTTTTGGCTGCCTTGCTACATAGGACTTCTTGAAGATGCAGCCCCCCAGATAATAATGGAAAATCCCCTAATGATACCGACCCTAAGTGGCACACATGTAAATCAGAAAGGTTCATTCATGGCCAGCCCCCCACCACTAGCAATTTCTACTGTGTGCAAACCTGCTGTGGGGCACTTAAATTTAGGGCTGACTAGATTTTTATGTGGGCAAACCTGCTAACAAGATGACCTGATAGGCACTCAAAATATCATTCCTGTAGAATATGTACCACTTCATATCTGTATTATTGTGAGTTTGACAATAATGAAGGACCACTTTGTAACTGAACTTTCATTTCCATTGTCCAAGCACTCATGAAAAGATCACAAAAAAATGTCCCAGAAAATGATAGACAATTTAATTTTGCCACTGTATGTACAATCCGCACTGATAAACACTGTGGAATTATTAACTGAACATGCTTTTCCAGAGTATGTATCACTAATGCATAGGTAACATATTCTTGTGTTAGAAAATGGCTTTATTTTGTTAATGACTGCTTTCAGCTGTCAGATTTACCTTGGTGTGATTGCGGGAATAAGTGTAGTGTGTGAAAAGATAGGATGGTCAACTCAAACAATACAACGGTTTACTGCATGTTTGGAAGACAAACAAGCGAGATTTCAAATCTGAAAAGACAAAGTTGTATGGTCAGAATGATGGTGTTAACATAGCTTGTCAGATAACTAAATATCCATGTCGATTGTCGATATATGATAAACATTAAAGACAAATCCAAGAAGAGCCGTGGCCTTCAGAATTCTTACCTTATCATATCAGTTTGCTTCGAACTGACAATTCTTTGCACTCATCTACAACTATTGTCGGCCATGAACAGCTTCTGAATTGCAAGAGTGACCTTATTGGGGGAATAAGTAATAACATGAAAGGATAGGATGAGTTAGTTTTAAGAATAAAAAATGAATGAAATATTGTATATGCAAATTGAGTCAAACATCTGATGTGGATAAACATTACCTTTTATTCTTGCAAGGATAATACTTGTATATTTGTCTTGCCACTTGACTTCCTTCTGATCCACTGGGGGGAAAGACCCAGTTTCTAAGGAAACAAGTCCAGAAAAGAGTAAGCCATTGCATGTCACCACTGCAAAATGACAACTGGAGTGTTCTAGAAATACTATACAAAGTATAAGCACTGCAGAAATGTACTCAGAAATCACCATTAACCCTTGGCCTGATAAGCTCGTCTCCCATCAGTGGTGAATATTGCTGTCCACTGAGAGCTTCAATCAGTTGCAAAAGCAAACTTGGCGGGGAGTGCAACACAATATTACATGAAAGCAAATTGGATTTAAGTGTTAAGAGAAAAAAGGGTGGGATTTATAGTCTGAGAGGACACAAACTTGTTGTGTCAAACTCAATAATCTTGGTAACTATTTGTAAATATTGCACAAAGATTTTAGAAAATTAACAAAAAATGATGAGTAAATCTAGCAAGCCAACCCTATCTCACCAATAAAGATGGGCAGTCTTATCATCTATCAATGACTATCTTTGTTGGTGATTAGCATAATGGAACCACAGAGTAGAATGATTGATCACTTCAAACAATCAAATAATGACCTGAAACATTGATGGAAAAATGAACATGATTCCCTCCCTGAGCGACACGATTATATACTTAGGATGATGATGCTTCAAGGTGTATCCAGGTCTTGACAACTGAGCATTCATGTCAATACTGCGCAGATATTTGGGAAGCATTTCAAAGAAGTTTACCTTATCTCTTTACTTATCAACTAAGATTGTTGTTTTATCCATAGCAAACAAAGCCTGTGCCTACCATTGACAGCTTCTGTGCTCAGTTTTCTAGGCAACCTAAGTAGGGAAGGTAAATTTGCATACATGAAAGAATAGGGATAGCCCTTTAAAGCAATAGGATATTGGGCTAGATGTTTAAGAGAAGCTAGCTTCAACTTTGAAATGGCAACACTAGATGTCTATATCATCGGAAGAATGCCAGTCTAGCAGTATGTTATCTGACACACTGGACATACATGTCAATTTTGCATAAGTATCACACAAACATTTCTGAAATATTCTTCTAATGAGAGGATGTCCTGATCAGTTTTAAACAGCCATCAGTTATGTAATGCACACAGTAACTGTTAAGCAAGTTTTCAAACAGGAAGAGAGTTATACATTCAAAAGTTTGCAGAAGTAATTTATGCTCAAATTTTCTATCTTCTTGACACCGCAAACTTGGATTTTATGTATTTGCCACAAGAAATTATAGAGGGTTACAACTGTTAGCTCTTCAAGAAACTAGCTCATTTTAAGCTGTTGATCATGTCCAAATCAACGTTCACAGAACTAGAACCCTTCCTTCTTCTATGAAATAAGTTGGTGTTCCTACTCTGATACTAACCATGTCCGGAATAAAAACAGGTGGGTGAGCGTGGTGTCCAAATGTCTGGAGGGCAGAAGCAGAGGATTGCTATTGCCAGAGCAATCCTGAAGTCACCCAAGATCCTCCTCCTTGATGAAGCTACCAGTGCATTGGACACTGAGTCAGAGCGTGTTGTACAGGAGGCGCTTGACCTGGCCTCCGTGGGCCGGACGACTATTGTCATTGCACATCGTCTCTCCACCATCCGCAATGCTGACATTATTGCTGTCATGCAATCTGGTGAGGTCAAGGAGTTGGGCTCCCATGATGAGCTCATTGCCAATGAGAATGGCCTCTACTCATCTCTTGTGCGCCTTCAGCAGACCAGAGATTCAAATGAGGCTGATGAAGCTGGCGGAACTGGTAGTACTTCTGCTGTGGGGCAGTCCAGCAGCCACAGCATGAGCAGGAGACTTTCTGTGGCCAGCAGGTCAAGCTCTGCACGGTCATTAGGTGATGCAGGAGATGCTGGTAACACCGAGAAGCCGAAGCTTCCTGTGCCATCCTTCAGAAGGCTACTTATGCTTAATGCACCAGAGTGGAAGCAAGCGCTAATGGGGAGCTTAAGTGCAATTGTGTTTGGAGGCATCCAACCTGCATATGCATACACCATGGGAAGCATGATCTCAATCTACTTCTTGACAGATCATGCAGAGATCAAGGACAAAACACGGACCTACGCGCTCATCTTTGTAGGCCTTGCAGTGCTCTCATTCTTGATCAATATTGGACAGCATTACAACTTTGGTGCCATGGGAGAATACCTCACCAAGAGGATCAGGGAACAGATGCTTGCAAAGATCCTCACCTTTGAGATTGGGTGGTTCGACCGTGACGAGAACTCCAGTGGTGCCATATGCTCACAGCTTGCCAAGGACGCCAACGTCGTAAGTATACAGACAAAAATAAGCTTGTGGATACTTAAAAAAGTAAACTTACCTGACCTGGCATAATGCTTTTGCTGTAGGTGAGGTCTCTTGTGGGTGACCGAATGGCGCTGGTGATCCAGACAGTTTCTGCAGTGCTTATTGCCTGCACCATGGGTCTGGTCATCGCCTGGCGTTTGGCCCTTGTCATGATAGCGGTGCAGCCTCTCATCATTGTCTGCTTTTATGCTCGTCGTGTCTTACTCATAAGCATGTCCAAAAAGTCAATACACGCACAAGCCGAAAGTAGCAAGCTAGCTGCTGAGGCCGTCTCCAATCTTCGCACCATCACAGCCTTCTCATCCCAGGACCGCATCTTACACCTGTTTGACCAAGCACAGGATGGGCCACGCAAGGAAAGCATCCGGCAGTCGTGGTTTGCAGGACTCGGCCTCGGCACCTCCATGAGCCTTATGACATGCACATGGGCCCTTGACTTTTGGTACGGTGGCAGGCTCATGGCTGAACACCACATTACTGCCAAGGAGCTCTTCCAAACCTTCATGATTCTAGTAAGCACAGGACGTGTGATTGCTGACGCAGGTAGCATGACAACAGACCTAGCTAAGGGTGCCGATGCAGTCGCTTCAGTGTTTGCTGTTCTTGACCGGGAAACAGAAATTGACCCTGACAACCCTGAGGGATACAAGCCAGAGAAGCTCAAAGGCGAGGTGGACATTAGAGGAGTTGACTTTGCATACCCATCAAGGCCAGATGTGACTATCTTCAAAGGATTCTCCTTAAGCATCCAAGCAGGCAAGTCAACAGCCCTGGTTGGACAAAGTGGCTCTGGCAAGTCGACCATCATTGGGCTTATAGAGCATTTCTATGAACCACTTAGGGGGTCAGTGAAGATTGATGGCAGGGACATAAAAACATACAATCTTCGAGCCCTGCGACGGCACATTGGGATGGTCAGCCAGGAGCCAACGTTATTTGCAGGTACGATCAGAGAGAACATTATGTATGGCTCAGAGACAGCGAGTGAGGCAGAAATTGAGAATGCAGCAAGGTCTGGTAATGCGCATGATTTCATCAGCAACCTCAAGGATGGATATGACACATGGTGTGGTGAGCGAGGTGTTCAGCTGTCAGGAGGGCAGAAGCAGCGCATTGCAATTGCCCGTGCCATCCTGAAGAACCCAGCTATCTTGCTACTGGATGAGGCGACAAGTGCGCTAGATAGCCAGTCAGAAAAGGTGGTACAAGAGGCACTGGACCGCGTGATGGTCGGCAGGACAAGTGTGGTGGTGGCACACAGGCTCAGCACTATACAAAACTGTGACCTAATCACTGTGCTTGAAAAAGGAATTGTTGTGGAGAAGGGCACACACACATCCCTCATGGCCAAGGGTCCCTCCGGAACATATTTTAGCTTGGTTAGTTTGCAGCAAGGAGGCAACCAGCACTGAGTTTTTTCATGATAATACAGCACTCATTTCCAAATTTGGATTAGAATTGCAAGCAAGGATGCTCACCAGATCATTTAAGCTTTCTGCAACAATGGGCTATTTTCCCTCCCATTGCTGTATCAGTGTATCAAAGTGGCTTGTAGTTTCTTGATATAGCTGTTGGATATGTATTGTAATGATGCAAAGGCCAGGAAATCTGAGATATGCTGTATATTAGGTTGTATTTCATTTCATTCTTCTGTCCCCTATTTATTTTAAACTGTTAAACTTATTGACCAACAATAGATTAGTAACACCATGAGCTGTGCATCACAGGTAGCAGAACAGAGATTAACAAACGTCGACAGAGTTGTGGATTTTTCAAGAAATGTAAGGAACAGTTAAGATTTACAATGAGGTTATTTCTTACATGGCTTGTAATTCTTAGACAAGTACCGTAATGTGCAAAGTTCCACAAGACTTGGTTGAGCAGGATATCTGGATATGTATGAAATATGCGTTTAATTCTGCAACTTATAAGCTTACAGTTAGCACTTGTTTGCTAAGCTGCCTAATGAAGCATGAACAAAGCATAAAAACTCTCTTATCATCATTCCAGAAGCTTATGAAGAAAACTAGGCGATTGAACAGGTACGAACATCCCATTTTTCTGTGAATGGTCAAGAAGATATCAACACTTGCAACTAAAAAGTGAGAAATCATCATGCCTACTCAAGGAAGTTTTAATTAGTGGCATTTCTCAGAATTCAAAACCTTAACCCTATGATGAACATTTGGTATACCAATTTCATCATATGATGTCCACAATCCCCCCACATCCCACAATAATTTAGAAAACACACTAGTGGTTCGGAGATTGTGAAACTAGTATTATCCAGCAATCTTCCTAGCGGAACACCAACTAGAGGATTGCTGAAGTATGATACAGGTTTGAGTTTACTCGTAGGGAAAGATCTGTACGTATGGTGCATGCCAATGTAGACTTGGTGAGTTGGCAGCAGTATCAGTTTATCACCTGTGGAAGCGAGAGGAGGGGTCGGCGTCGTGGTGGTGCGTGCCGGAGAGGGGGAGAGTTCACCGGGCGCGGTGGCGGCGGAGGCAGGAGAGCAAGGGTGGGGATTGGCCCACGAGGGGGAGGAGTTCGATAGGAAGCTTGCAAATTGCAATTCCGTCCCTCGTGGAGGGCGTCGGCTGTGCCGGCGGGGAGGCGGGGCCGGCGACGAGGATGGCGGCGCGGCGGGGCAGGTAACCAGAAGGATTCCGCCTTCCGGGCATTAGCTGCCATGCGCCTCCCCGGGCCGTTTACGAATTACCCGTAGTTCGCTTCCGTGTGACATGACAAACCTGCAAACAGTGGCAGAGTCAGAATTTGATTATGTCGCAGGCTCAGTAGTGAAATGATTTAAATTATCTAAATGTCTGTTTGGATGAACTAGGACTAGTTGTTAGCTAGGACTAATTGTTAGCTGACTAGTAGTTAGCTGGCTAAATATTAGCTCAGTCCTGTTTGGATCTAAGGACTAATAAGTACTACTATCTCAGTACAAAGTCTGTTATATCCCTGAGCCTCTAGCGCACGCACGTTTTCCCTGGCGTGGGTATCGGCGTCTTTTTTCCATCCGGCTGGTCCTTTAGCCCTCATTAGCTGGGTTTGGCCAACTAGTTGGGGCTTTGGCTAAACTTTAGCCCACTCATTAGCCCTCCTGTCTGGATCCACAAGGACTAAAAATTAGCAACTAGTTGTTAGCTCATGGGATACAAATAGGCCCTAAGCTGGACTATAAAAGGGAAAATTGCTTTGCATGCCACAAACTTAAGTGCCATCCTCTCATTTGCCACATACTTAAGTGGCTTTGTTATTATGCCACAAACTTGAGTGTTTTGTCATTTGTTTTGCCATTTTCTCCCTTTAATGTCTATTCTGCCCTTCTCCTCTCCCCTCCCAGTTCTTCTCCCATCTTCACCCGTGCGCCGCCGGCCGCCACTTCGTCCCGGCCACCTCCCATTCTGAACAACACAACAAACACCAGGTCGCTCAAAGCCACGGTGCTGGACGCCAACCTCACAATCGTCGCCTACGAAGCCGTCCACTTCGACTCCGACCTGCCACACTACAGCACCAAGGGCGGCATCCTCCGGGACTGGACTGAGCCCGGCCGCATCGTGTCGCCGCCGTTAATGTGGGCTGAGGCCCTGGAGCTGCTCCTCCACAGGCTGAGACCCAAGGTGGACTACGGCAGTGTTGTCGCCGTCTCTAGCAGCGCGCAGCAGCACGGCAGCGTCTACTGGAACATGGGAGCAGGCGCGGTGCTGGCCTCCCTGGACCCGACCAAGAACCTAGCGTCGCAGCTCGCCTCCGCGTTCGCCACGCCGGAGTCGCCTGTGTGGATGGACAGCAACACGACGGAGCAGTGCCGAGAGGTCGAGGCAGCCCTGGGAGGTGCGCTCGCACTGGCCGGAGGTGGCTGGGATGAAGTGGCGGCCGGCGGCGCACGGGTGAAGACGGGAGAAGAACTGGGAGGGGAGAGGAGAAGGGCATAATAGACATTAAAGGAAGAAAATGGCAAAACAAATGACAAAACACTCAAGTTTGTGGCATAATAACAAAGCCACTTAAGTATGTGGCAAATGAGAGGGTGGCACTTAAGTTTGTGGCATGAGAGCAATTTTCCCACTATAAAAATATTATCTAGACTGTACACTAAATATTTTCCACACTCTGGACTGAAGCCTACTCTACTTGGGGTGTGGCTCCACCCCTGCCTGCAAAGGCCCACTAGAATTGGGTCGGCGAGAGAAAGCTGCATCCAGTGCAATATGCAAAACTGCAAGCTGAAAATGTGTTCAGATTTTTCTTTTCACCGATCAGTTTGCAACAGCTAACGATCTTACTGTTAAGAAATATGGGCCTAGGCCAAGAGCCTAGACCCATGGAGGCACCTCATCGGTAGACTATAAATAGGGAGCTGTATCGGCAGAATTTGTACTCATGCAATCAAAACCAATAAAGAAAGACCAGAAGTTCTCTCTATTTTTCTTTGTGTTTTCAATCTATTATTTTGTCTTCTGTGATTAATTTGTTTCATATTAAGCAGATGAATCGATCGGACTGGTCGCCAGCGACGGTTCCTTAACACGTTATCAGCATGAGTTCGATCCGGTGAATCGAAGATAATCATCGAAGCTCTAATAGATTGAATTATCTAGTTTGCTCTAAATTCGTAATTTTCGCGTTCTGGATTGATTTTCTACGGTGCAAATCCACTCTAATCTGCCGTGAGCAGACTTGAAGTCGTCGGCACAATGTCGATCGAAAATTTGCATATAGACCCCCTGAACTAAAAATTTGCGTATAGACCATCGGAAATTGCCGAATTTGCTGAAAATTCATTTTCTAGCATAAAAGGGCCTCGGGAATCTGAATTTTAAAGTATTTTTAGCATTTGAAGCATATTTATTTCTGCAATTATTATTTTCTATATTTATTTACTGTTTTGGTTAATTGTAATCGTTAAAAATTGCTTTTAATCACTGAAAATTAGCAGTAAATTTATAGAAAATTCATAGAAATTTATGGAATATTACGAGAATATTTTGTACCATTTATTTACCTGCAGTAAATTATACCATGCATGTTTACCAGTAGTAAACTTATTATTCCTTTCATACACATGTAGATGACTGGCATCACGAACCGGGAGTTCGAGGAGCTGGCCCAGCATGGCCAAAACTATCTGACGTGGGCTTCCGATGTTGAGATAGTGCTTGGAGCTAAGAAGCTCCGCGCGGCTATTGGGATTGGCAGACCGCATGACGCCCAACCCACTCCTGAGGAGAATGATCAGGCACTTCATTTCTCAGGCACCACGTCTGCCTCACTCTCAAGAATGAGTACATGGCAGAGAAGAGTGCGCTAGCACTCTGAACCGCACTCAAGAAGCGGTTTGAGAGGTTAAAGTACACCATTCTTCCTCAAGCAGAGCAAGAGTGGATCAGACTGAGGTTTGCCAACTTCAAGATGGTCGGGGAGTACAATTCTGTCTTGCACAGGATTTGTACCAATCGTCAACTCTGTGGCAAGCAGATCACAGACCAGTAGAAGATTGAGAAGACCCTATCCACCTTCTACCCCAATGTAGTACAATCCGCACGCAACTATCGTCAAGACGGTTACGGCCTCGGCGTCGACCATCGACCACAGCCCCCTTTGACCACGGCCTCGACTTCGACCATGTTGACTTCGAGCCATGGCATGGACTTTGACCACGACGCCCTTCGACTACGGCCTTGACTTCGACTATGGCTTTGACTTTGACCACGGCATTGACCATCGAACATGGCCCCCTTTGATTGCACCCTCCACCTCTGATGTGGATACAGACATGATTAGTACTTTTCAATCAAATACATTATTTCACTGGAAAGAAGTATTGAGCCGCATTAAATATTGTCAGGTGAATTTGTTTCTTAATGACTTTCTTTCTATTCGTGGGAACGATATACTACCTTATGCCAAATTCTTGTTTATTATTAGGTTTGAATATTATGATGATTCCGGGGCCAAAGCAATGGAGAAGCTCAAGGAGGTTAATCATATTTACTACCAAGAACAAAAAGCTCAAAGCCCATGGGAATGGAAAGGAGAAAGCCAAGCAGCCCATGTAGTTGATGAAGGAGGAAAGAAGCCCATGCAGTGGGAGAGCAAAAGGGAGGAGCCCAAGGACTTAAACCAATTTGTTTCTTAATGACTTTCTTTCTATTCGTGGGAACGATATACTACCTTATGCCAAATTCTTGTTTATTATTAGGTTTGAATATTATGATGATTCCGGGGCCAAAGCAATGGAGAAGCTCAAGGAGGTTAATCATATTTACTACCAAGAACAAAAAGCTCAAAGCCCATGGGAATGGAAAGGAGAAAGCCAAGCAGCCCATGTAGTTGATCAAGGAGGAAAGAAGCCCATGCAGTGGGAGAGCAAAAGGGAGGAGCCCAAGGACTTAAACCACAAGTTTTGGATAAGATTTTCAAGCCAAATTCAGACTTCCCACGTGCTCAACCCAATTCAAACTCGGATTCAACTCGGACTCGGTTCGGGACAGCCTGACAGGCAGTTACCAAAAAGGCCATAACTTTCACAAACGGAGTCCGATTCAGGTGTTCTTGTACTCGTTGGAAAGATAATTTCAAGGGCTACGCAATGGATCTGGTCCCACCTTCAAATTCGTCACGGATAAAAAGTTATAACCGAAACAATATGACGGCTGAAAACTGTAGTTTCCTTTTTGTGAGAGTTCGTATCTAAAACCATATAGTGTTGAGTTGTAATTGGTTTGGGAACCATATGGACGTCCCAAGGGGCTATATAAGCCTTGTAATGGCAGCCTTTAGGGCTTAGACCACGTTTGAGAAAAATCAATCTACTAAAGTTTTCGAGTTTAGCATTGTTGCTGAAATTCCTTATGGAATTAGGAGTATCTTATTCAATCAAGATCATTCAGCCTTTCCGCTGGGAATTGGGTGCACGATAGATCTTCGCTTGGTGGTCGGCGAAATCAACACGAGTGTGTTTTGGCGGATTAAAGAGTGTTCGTCCCTTGCATTGGCATTGGAGGATCATTACGATTCATCAAGACTCCCGTGAGTATCCATCCTACGTCGAGAAGATCGGGCGACCCCGTATCATCTTGGTATCAGAGCGCGGTTTACTCGGTAGGATCTTATCCCTTTAAATTTCAGTTATTACTTGCTGTCCTATAGTCCATAAACCAAAAACACAAAAAAAAATCCAAGCCCTAGTTTTGCATCTGCTATTGTCGTGAGTTTTATTAAGTCTTGATCCATTAGAAATTTTGTTTACGTGCTGATTTTTGTGTTCCTTCGCGTAACTTGATCTTGTGTCCCCATAAAACAAAAAAAAGGTAGATTCAATTTACTCTTGAAGTTGAGTCCGTATCCATAACTCCTCTCAGATCAATCTGAGTACAACTCTAGAATCCATGTCGGTTTTGGCTAGCTGTCCACTTTCGAATCCGTTTGCAAGTTGCCATCCGAAACCAACTCTAAGGAGGTGTTAGTGTTCGCGTTTGCTTCCTTGAACACCATACGGCCAAACACCACACATACGAGCTTCACTTATATCCTTTGAATACTTGAGACTAGTCATTGATATTGCATTGAGGGCTGCTCCTGAATACTCATAGCTGAATGTTGGGCTTGTGCATCACCACTCCGGCCGATTAAAAAAAATTCAAAGTTTAGAGAGAGAGATATCCTTACCTTCCACAAAAGTTTGTGACCCATATACCTTAATAGACTCAGAACAGTGAGTTGAACATATTTGGGTGATTGGCAAGGTAGCAAAAAAAAAAAGAGGTGAGCAAAAAAGAAAGAGAGGAAAAAAAAGAGAGAGAAGGCTGATTGGGTGAGTGGTTCTAGCTCCTATTTGGGTGAGTGATTTGAGCAATCTTGTGCCCTCTGTTCTTGTTATTGCAATTGGCTAGCGTCTCTCCTAGTACTTGATGCAAACGAGCTATTGTTCCTATTTGTTTCCATCTAGCTCAATCCTTTGTTGCATTGAGTCACATTGACCTTTGCGTGTGCGTTCATACATTTCACTTATATCTTCTGGATCAGCACATAGGCAATATTTTCTAGATTGGATTATTACTTAATTTTACAACATCGTGAAATTCAGATCGTGTAGGATAAATACTTCCTAACCAAGTTCCACAAAATATCCTTTGCCGTGCAATTGTGAGTCACTTTTAAATCCGCTTGATCATCACTTGTTATTGTAACCACCACCAAGTGTAAGTTTCTTTTTGTCTCAATTCACTTCGGAAAGTTAAGAACTTTACTTGGTTGAGGAAAAGTGAGATTGAGTGACTCCACATATTACCCATATATTTGTGGCTTTTGTGTCTTCTTTTTGCTATTAACCATGACAGGAGGAGAAGAAAACTATGATACCGTTTCCAACGTCATTGCTTGAGAAGTACATTACACAAGAAACTGTAATGGAGGGACAACTCAAGGCGGATATGCAGGATCTTCGTATTGAGCTCAATCAACAAATGAAGGTGTTACAAACAAACATCGTGAATGACATTGTGCGGGCACTTCGACCACAACAAGAAGAAGATACATTTGTTCCTTTCTATGGCAGTAATGACCCAGAGGAGTATCTTGAATGGGAATGGCGAATGGAGAAAGTGATTAGATTTCAGAAGCTCCCCAAATCCCAAGAGGTGATGCGTGCCACTAGAGAGTTTGAAGACTATGCTTATAGTTGGTGGCAACAACTATTTGGAAAACAACTCATTCAATCTTGGTCAGATTTGAAGGCGTTCATGAGAAGCGAATTTGTACCATCCTGTTATGCACAGGAATTGCTTCACCATCTGGAGAATATCACCCAAGGGAGTAATAACGTTCAAGATTACTATTATGAGTTGAAGCATGCATTGCGTCGTGCCGGTGTCACAAGTGCATTAAGGGAAAAGGCATATTTCAAAGAAGGCTTGAATTTTGAGATTGCCACTGCACTTCATGGTAAATATTTTTGTAGCATGCATGACCTTGTGAATTGCGCTATTGAACAGGAGAAGAGACTTTTGGAGAGGCATACACCACAGTTCTATCCAACTCCATTCTTCAATTCTTATACTGCTATTGGTGTGTCATGTGAGAAGATGACCGAGCAAGGGACTTTCCCTTCGGTAAAGGAGACATCTTGTGCTGCCCCAATGACACGTACAACAATTGAGATGCATCAAAACCCATGTGAGAATGAGAGCCACATAACCAAATTGAGTGAGAATGTTAAAAAGAGTGAGCTGTGTGATTCCACCATATGTGAGTTTGAGAGCATCCAAATTGAGAGTGTGAGAGATACACCAAAAGAAACGAGAGAAGTAGAAGATAGACAAAGTGAGGTTGATTTTGAAACTAACACATTAATGTCTACTTCTAGTGTTGTTTCTCACATTGTGCAGGTTGAAATTGAAGATGAGGAATTAAACATTCAACAACCGGCATCATTGGAAGTCAAAGATGAGGAGATAACCACGGTTGAAGATGAAGTACTTGCTGTTCCGTTGTTACATCAAGATGATTTAATACCCACAACACCTACATCAACTGAGGAGAACAACAAAGGTAACAATATTGGTGTTGAAATTGATTGTGAAACGGTGAGTACTTGTGAGAACTCATATGTGCGAATGAAAATTCCATGTTCTGAAATTTCTTTGCTCAATTTACATAATGTGGAATTGATTACTCATAAGGAAGTTCTTACTCAAATATCTCCTAGTGATTCTTTGTACTATATCATGTTTGATGATCCTAGAGAGCTATCTAGTGTGGTTGAGAATCTTGCTGAAATTTCATGTTTAAAATCACTAGTTAGTGTTTATGCCTACACCTATAAGTTTAATTTGATCGGAGATTATGGTGTAGATGACAAGTTTTATGTTTACCGAATATGCATTACATGTGATAAGCTTGCTGAATTGAACTTGCATATTTTGGATAAACAAACTTTTGTGCCATATCATGACCACAAGGAGATGAGGTTTAACAATAGTGCTTGCTGTTTACAAAGAGTTCTTGTGCCTACTTGTTCCTCTTTTAATGAACAATCATGTACAAATAATCAGAGTAGCGCAGTTGAAGCATGGAAGGCACTTAAAATTTTCTCTTCCATATTTGAACCGTTTGATCTGGTTTTGCCCATTAATGACTTGTCCACGTACTTCTCAAAGTCGAGGACGACTTTTTTTTATGGGAGGGAGAATGGTGTGAATGAAAACATTGCAATGTATGCATTTGATAGCTGTTGTAGTATCAATTGGTTTGTGCAAAACAGTAAGAATGAGAATGACACAATAATTGATTCATACATATACCACGCATATGTGTTGTTCTTTTTGCTTACTACACCTCCAGGTACTAATAATGTGAAAGACGGAAGGGGTGTAACTGACCAATACATATACCATGCATACACATTGTATTCTTTGTTTAGTACAATTTCAGGCTATCAAAAGCCGAGGACGGCTTTTCTTGAAGAAGGGGAGGATGATGTGGATACAGACATGATTAGTACTTTTCAATCAAATACATTATTTCACTGGAAAGAAGTATTGAGCCGCATTAAATATTGTCAGGTGAATTTGTTTCTTAATGACTTTCTTTCTATTCGTGGGAACGATATACTACCTTATGCCAAATTCTTGTTTATTATTAGGTTTGAATATTATGATGATTCCGGGGCCAAAGCAATGGAGAAGCTCAAGGAGGTTAATCATATTTACTACCAAGAACAAAAAGCTCAAAGCCCATGGGAATGGAAAGGAGAAAGCCAAGCAGCCCATGTAGTTGATCAAGGAGGAAAGAAGCCCATGCAGTGGGAGAGCAAAAGGGAGGAGCCCAAGGACTTAAACCACAAGTTTTGGATAAGATTTTCAAGCCAAATTCAGACTTCCCACGTGCTCAACCCAATTCAAACTCGGATTCAACTCGGACTCGGTTCGGGACAGCCTGACAGGCAGTTACCAAAAAGGCCATAACTTTCACAAACGGAGTCCGATTCAGGTGTTCTTGTACTCGTTGGAAAGATAATTTCAAGGGCTACGCAATGGATCTGGTCCCACCTTCAAATTCGTCACGGATAAAAAGTTATAACCGAAACAATATGACGGCTGAAAACTGTAGTTTCCTTTTTGTGAGAGTTCGTATCTAAAACCATATAGTGTTGAGTTGTAATTGGTTTGGGGACCATATGGACGTCCCAAGGGGCTATATAAGCCTTGTAATGGCAGCCTTTAGGGCTTAGACCACGTTTGAGAAAAATCAATCTACTAAAGTTTTCGAGTTTAGCATTGTTGCTGAAATTCCTTATGGAATTAGGAGTATCTTATTCAATCAAGATCGTTCAGCCTTTCCGCTGGGAATTGGGTGCACGATAGATCTTCGCTTGGTGGTCGGCGAAATCAACACGAGTGTGTTTTGGCGGATTAAAGAGTGTTCGTCCCTTGCATTGGCATTGGAGGATCATTACGATTCATCAAGACTCCCGTGAGTATCCATCCTACGTCGAGAAGATCGGGCGACCCCGTATCAACCTCACCACGGCCCCTTTCGACCACGACCTCTACTTGGACCATGGTGTGGATGTCGACCCAGTCCTTCGATCACGGCCCTTTGACTACGGCCTTGATTTAGACTACGACATCGACTTCAACCATGGCCTCAACTTCGATCACGGTGTCGACTATGAACACGGTTCCCTTTGATCATGTCCTCGACCTCAATCACGCCCTTCGCTTCGACCATGATCTCGACTTCGACCACGATGTCGACTATGAACATGGTCCCATTCGATCGCGTCCTCGACCTCGATCATGCCCTTCACTTCGACCATGGCCCTTTTGACCACAGCTTCCACTTGGACCACGGCTTTGACTTCGACCTGATCATTCGACCATGACCCTTTGACTATGGCATTGATTTCGACCATGGCATCGACGTTGACCACAGCTCTTCGACCATGACCACAGCCTCAACCTCGACCACGGCTTCAACGTCGCCCACGTTGACATCGACCACGGCGTCGACTTCGAACATGGTGCCCTTCGACAACATCCTCCACTTTGACCACGGACCATGGCCTCAGCGTTGACCATCGACCACGGCCACTTTGACCATATCCTCGACTTCTTCGACCACGGCATTGACTATGAACACAGCCTTCTTTGATCGCGCCCTCGACCTCGACCATGGCCTCTTCGACCGCGCCCTTGACCTCAACCACGACCCTTTCGACCACGACTTCTACTTTGACCACGGCTTTGACTTTGACTCGGTCCTTCGACCATGGCCCTTTTACTACGGCATCGATTTCGACCATGGCATCAACATCGACCACGACATTAGTTTCGACCATAGCCCTTCAACCACAGCCCTTCGACCACAACCATGGCCTCGACCTCAATCATGGCTTTGACATCGCCCACGTCGACTTCGATCATAGCGCCCTTTGACCACGTCCTCAATTTCGACCATGGACCACGGCCCTTCGACCATGGGCACTGCCTCGACCATAGCCTCGACCTCAAACACGGCTTCGACCTTGACCACAGACCACGGCCCTTCAATCACAACCACGGCCTTGACCTTGAATATTTCTTCGACCACATCAACTTTGACCACAACGCCCTTCGACCATGACCTCGACTTCGGCCACGAATCACGTTGTTTCGATTATGATATTTCAACTAAACCCTCCAAATTACATATAGATCCTCAATTTTTTTAGAAAAGCCATCATTCACAGAATAAAACCACACTTTTCGTAAAACACCTCGCTTTATGTAATTAAACTTTAATTTTTACCGAATACCCCTCTTACGAATTATCCATCTTTTCTTTAGTCCACGTAGTAGTTATCGTAACGTGACGCCGTGCTTTCGCATCTTATATGTATTACGGTGTGAGCATGTGGGGGTATATCTGTGAGTGGACGTCCACCGTTCACTTTTGAAAAGAAGTTCCTAACATATCAACCTAAAGTTTTGACAGCCCCTAAGACATCTAACATTTTCATTGTCTAGCACAGTTACACGTAGACCTAGTGAAAGCAATTAGTTTTCTTATTGAATGTTGACAAATTAAGAATCTATTTGGAATGCAGATATTAATGAATACAACATGTTTTTTCGAATTGTTTATGTATCTAGTACTGTTATAATACTTTTCTCATCCTTAACCTTATAACATTTTTTTAATATATATATATATATACTCCTTTTTAAGTTTAAAAGGTATCACAGATGATACGTCGCTTATCACATCGGATACCTCGCAGGAGGCGAGCCAAGCGGCAAGCAAGGCGGACGCGGCAGCCGAACGCAAGGTGTGGCAGATGGCGGGCCTAGGCAATTGCCGAGGCCCGAGGTACGGTTGCTCGGCAGACGAGCAGCACAAGCGGCCAGGTGGGTCCGATTCCTTTATAGGCAGGCTTGTACTTCAGTATTATTGTTGTGAAAGACTTGGCGGTTCAAAAGTCTTCCTATAACTTGGCTGTGTGCCTGTGTGCCAAGAGCCAACTGCTCCAGTTCAAAAAAAAAAAAAAAAGAGCCAACTGCCGAATAGTGACACCTTTGGGTGTGTTTGGTTCGTGGATGGAGGTTGTATCGTATATCCTGACTGAGTGGATGCAGGTTGAGTGGAATCGTATTTCAGAAAAAGAAAATGTTTGGTGAGGTTGTATGAGCGGATGCAAAAAAACTGAGATGCTGTTTGGTTGCCTGTATGAGCAGATGCAGTCTACCAAACCTGAGAGGCTGACATGTGGGACCGCATAAGATACACTGCATCAACCCATCCAGGATGGCCAGTGAAGCTTATTTTGAGCGTATCCACCCATCCAGGATAAGAGCGTATTTTTGCATCCGCTCATGCAGGCTGTATCCACTCATACAAGCAACCAAACAGGCTCTTTCTCAGATTATACGAATCCACCTAGACAGAACGAAGGAGATTCAGGCAACCAAACACACCCTTTGTTGATCTATTCCCGCATGCAACATTGTCATCCTGCAGGGCCAATTTGTTTAGCTTGATGAAGCCGTCAAATCGTTCCGACACTAATCAATAACCAACTAATCAATAAGCACAGTGAAAGCGAGCTATGGGTGTAGTTATGTCCATTTATTCGATGGATTTACTTCTCGACCATAAGTGGAAACCAAAAGAAATGCTCAGAATTCATGCACAACATGCGACTAGCTAATCTGAATCCAAACGGATGCCATGCATGCTAGCTCTGGTTTCGGCCCCAAAACTAGTTAAGGGTCTCAATTTTTTTTTGAAAACCAATGAACAGCTTTTTTCCCCCGAGAAGTACCGATCAGCAACAGCTAGCTGCAAAAGAATGTTACGTCTCGTTTATTTCGGTTTGAGCTTCTGATTTCTGGTTTATTTTTTATTATTTATAAATTTCGTTTTTTTTGAACTTTTGGCTTTTTAGCTTTTTTACCTGTTCTTTTTTCCAGTATTCATTTGTGCTGTCCGTAATGAGCTAATATATTTTTTCTAATTTTAATTTTTTTAAAATTTAATTATACCAAATAAGCCACCGTCAGCTACATGTAATTTCAGCCAACTACAGTACAATTTCAATCATAAATTACTATTTTTCAGTCCAACCGAGCGAGCTCTTCGACTCATTCAAGTAATTTGTTAAGTACAATTTGTTAAAACTGTACTTTGTTAAGGCCCCGTTTGGCACAGCTCTAGCTCCGAGATCTATGCTAGATATGTAGTTTGTTGACTAAATTAAAGTGATTTAAATATTTTTTATTTATTATATAATATAAATGAAATGAGTCATGTAAATGTACTTAACATGCCTGCAACTCTAGATCCAGGATTTTCTAGAACTACAGATGACCAGCGAGCTCTGCCAAACGGGGCCTAAGTACATTAGGGCATCTGTAGTGTATATAACCCAAAGGGTCTTAAGGTGGATCCCATCTAAACCTTAAGACCAACTCCATAGTGTATATAACCCAAGGGGCCTTAAGACGGTCCCACATGGCAGATAAAGAAAAATTGTATTTTAATGCTTATGGCCATGTCTTTAGCTTGAGGACCAGCCTTAAGCTTTTTTTGCTTAGGGTCTGCTTAAGGTCACCCCTGTAATGTATAAGGTTGACCTTAAGGTGGCTTAAGACCTCCTCTTTTCATACACTAGATGCCCTTATGCATTCCAATGATGTAATCCACCAGGCCCAGAACACACGTCACCAGCGTTATCGTGAGAGGGCACCGGACTGTGACTGTTTTGGCATTATTATCAATAATGTCATCCGCGGCTGCACGTAACATCGCACTCTGATTTACAGGAAAGAACTGTTTACCGCGGCTCTCTTGCTCGCAGCTCTCGGCAGCTGCTATCCGGTCACCTGCCGCGTGTATCGAACTTTGCTGTACGATTTGTCTATCTAACTACAGTATTATTTATTATGTTTTTCGAATTTAGAAGAGTATTATTTTTATAAAAATAGATATTAGCATATCAAAACTAGAAAAAAAAACACTGTAACATACCGGTACGTTTCTTCCATTGGTGGTACGTACGTACCCTAGTTTACAAAGATCGTATTCACGCCCGCAAGTCGTCACATGGACGACTATTTATCAACCTTCCTCGGGTACAAAGAAAACTAAAATGAACTAGCCGGAGCATATTAGAGCGCCGGAATTCCATGAAAAACATCAAAATTCATATACTATTTCTGTAAAATTTCTCTATCTCTGGTTCTATTTTGAAAGGAACTAGAAAAAAAATTAGAAAAAATAAAAAATAAATCAGAAATTCAATCCGAAATAAGCATTCCCTAGTATTGTTTATCAAACCAAACACTACCTTCCAGCCGTAGCTGGCAGGCGGCAACACGATCCACACTTGTGCGGTTCATTGTTGCAACATTGCTGAAATGATTCAAGGATCTGCCCTGCTTACATACTACTCCAGTAACCACCATCTCTTATCAATATCTCTTCCTGTTTTTTAATAGAAATGGTAGGTACCGTCTAATGTGTAGATCAAGGCTTCTCTAAGTGAGACGATTTGGGCAGTAAGAGTGGGTATTATCTTTTGTAGAAGATTAAATTGCCTGAGTTAGAAATTTTCCCACAAATTGCATAGATTATATACTCAATTGCTACAAGAATGTGCATGCTTGCCAAAATGCTACAAGAGAAGGGTCTGCTCTGCTCGACAGCTCAACAATTCGACACCTAGAGCCGGTCTTTTTGCCGGTTTCTGTAAAAGCCCAATTTTACCTCACAATGAATAATGCATAAATTTTATGTTTTTTAAAAAAATTTGGTTCATTTTCAATTTTTCTAAAGCCTTGTTGGAGTTTACAATTTTTAAGATAATTTCCTTGGCCCAAAAAGGTGATTTCAAAATTTCTAAAGGTCAATTGGATGCTAATGAATTTTTTCTAAAAATTTGTGTGCAAATACCTCTTAGAATTCAAATTACAAACTCAAACTCAATTTAAAAATTAGAATTAAAGTTTAAATCTTAAACTTTCCCTCCTTGCCTTCAGGTCGAATCTTTCCTGCTGGCATGGCCGGTTTTCCCTTTCCCTCTCCGCCAACCCACGCGACTCGCAAACCCGTTCCCTTTCTTTTCCCACCGCAGCCCAGCCGAGCCAGCCCAGTGCTCACTCGCACGCGTGCCCAGCCCGCCGTCTTGCTCTCTCACCACCACAGACATGTGGGCCCTGGTCCCACCTATTAGCTCACTTACTGTGCTTCTTCCTCCTTTCTTCTCTCTCGCGCGTGCCGAGCTCTCTCTGTCCTTCGCATGTGTTCGTGTGTAGCAGCACATTCAAGACCTCTACGTCTCAAGCCTTGCATGCCGCACTATCGACCCATTGTCGTGACCTTGTCATATCACCAGGTAGCCCCTTGTGCCCTCTCGTGCGCTCTCTCCCATTCTCCCGAAGCCAAGCCATGATGCCCATGCCCGCCCATGCCCTAACTCGTGGCTCACCCCTATTTAAGTGAGCCCTTGGGCATCACAACCTTTGTGTTCACTCAATCAATGCTTCCCCCAAACTCCCATACCCCCTCACCCTCGGAGAGGAAGACATTTCCTTTCTTCCCCAAGTTCAACCATAAGCTCTGCCACTCAATTCCTCACCGTCCGGTGATTCTTCGACAACGCCGTTGTGCGTGTTGAGTTTGCCTTATCCCCCTCTACCTCGTGCTCACCTTCCTGTGCCTGTTTACCCTTAGGAAGCCCAAAGCTAACACCCTCGCTACCATGTCCAGCGCCTCTACCGACCTCACCACCATTCTCTTCACTCAGGTGAGCTTCGACCATAGCCATCATGCCATTCTTGTTCACCTTGACTTCCCCGTGCTAATGCGCCCCTTTAATTGTCATGTTGTACCCTAGAGCAGTCAAGACGTGATCGTCTTCCCCGACATCGACCAAGCTCATCACCACCACCGTTCTCGTGTCTCGTCTAAGATCTCGGTAAGTTCTTTCGCTCCTTTGCAATTCACTTCAAAGCCAAACTTATAGGCTAGCCATTGGACACTAGAACATGCCATAATGCCTCGGTCACGTTCACCCTTCCTCGCCGTCGTCGGCCACCGTGGATAGCATAGCACGATGAGCGAAAAGCCAAGAGCATTGCTCTGCTAACTTCATCTTAGCTAGTAGATCATGGAACCACATCCAATTTGAATAAGCTAGGTAGAAAATTCAAAGTTTATCGTTACTGGCCAAGGAGCTTCGCTGTGAGCCTCTCTGTAACTCTTCGGTCTCACTGACTAGTGGGCCTTGCTTGTCAGATAGTTAATTAGCTCGAGGATTAAGTTAACTATTAAGTATGTAATTAGTATTAGTATGACATGTGGGCCCTATGTGGTTAAGAATTCTAATTAACTCTGGTTTAAACCCATAACTCATTGATGTGTAGACCCCATACCCTTGAACCTAACACGTAAACCCAGTCCATGGACCCCTGTCTCTAACACGTGGGTCCCGCTCTCTATAGACAGCCGTGTGGACCAAGTCCATATATACCGTGACCCCATCTGTCAGCCTCTCCGAATCCCCTGAATGAAAATAATTGGAAAAGAAATTAAAACCCCCTAGACCTCACATGATAGCCACTGGATGTTTTTCTTGAGAAAAATAATTAAAAAAGAAAAGAAAACCCCAGTCAATCCCACCTATCAGGAATTTTTGAATTTTTGAAATTTCATCTAGGCTCAACTTTGAAAGGCCATAACTTCTTCATTTTAAATCCAAATCCAGTGATTTTTGTCTATAAATTCATCTAAATTCAAAAATTTCCCATGAAAACCAAGGTTAGTCCTTATAATTGATCATGTTGAATATAATTTTCAAATATAAATATTTTTTTCCAAATACAAGTGCATGCTTATTATGGTTATTTACTTAAATACTATGTAAATAGTTGATTGCTTAGTTACACCATGCACTTGATACCTAATATTCCCCTTCCTTAAATGTTGATATTCCTTTACCATGTCACCCTAGGATATTTACAATGATAACAACTCCACCGTTGGTTAAACCTTACTAGATTATGATTGTGTTTAGAAAAATTTTAGAGATGGAATAAAATACATCACAAACATTGCCAACTAAATTTGAAAACATCATAATGGGATGGTAACATGGGTTAACACTAAAATCAGGAAAATATTTTTTTTAAATGGTGCAGACTCGAACGGGTAGTTGGTATGAGGCCAGTGCATAGATTGCACTTATTGGATTGATCATGCAGGGATTGCACATGTCATTTTTGGATTGGCCGTGTAGGGATTGCATATGTTATTTCTTGAATAGCTGTGCAGTGATTGCAAGAGCTCTAGGTTTATTAGTTGGTCTCACCTGAGTTGATTAAGAACCAAATTTTTGTGCTTCTCTTTTCTACACATAAATCATGCAACCACAAAGTCTAGTTATGGGATAAACCTAGCCCATTAATTTGTTTAGCTTTGATGTAAATCCTATGCATTAGATTGGTAGGTGGATTTTTGGATTTCTATTATGATTATTGAGAGTGATCCATAATGGTTATACCCTTGTAGATTTTGTAAACATGAAGAACCGTAGACTCCCTAACAACAGGGTCTCTCATTGAAAATGTAGCTTGGGATGGAAACGTTTTGAGGGTGAGGCATAATCCGGGATATGAATGGCCACTATCGCCAACGTTGAGGGATTCCACCTTGAAGTGGGAGTAAGCACCGAAGTTAAGCACTGTAAAGTCTTGTTATGATTTTCTCAGTCGCACGCATACGAAAGTGTGTAGTGATCGATATTATAAGTTAATCATATTTTGTGGGTGAAACTATACAATGTCTATAGAGTGTTATAAATTTATTCAAATATGTTGTGCCCCGAACATGGGCAAAAATGTAGAAAAGTCACACTTGCATAGTTTTCATAAATTAATGGTTACGTGAAAACGGTTGCGATAACTTAATTTAGAAATGGAAATAGAAATGGAGGGATTTCGCTCTCATTATGAACTTGACTTATAAATGGATATTTGTTTTAATGTATAAATGGCTAAGTCATAGATTTGAGAAACTATCTAAATTAGCATATTTGACAAATTGACTTTATGCTAAAAAAGACATAAGATATTCACTTGGATAAGCATTGTATGTATGTGTGTGTGTGTGTGTGTGTATATATGTATGTATGTATGTATATATATATATACACACACACTTGCATTCTCCTATAGAGATTTGTTCGGTAGTTTTGTACTCATTGTTGTTTAATATGTGGTTTTAGATGACGTGATCGATTACCAGGTGTATGGATACATTCATGCCTCCAGTTTTGACATGAAAGACAAAGACTAGGACTAGGTTTAGCCCCAATTGATTGCCTATGGTAGATCATAGAGGCCCTTTTTGGTTTACTTGGCTTTGTTATAAACAATTTCACTTGGCCTACTAACCCATTACATAAAATTGATCGTATGATCTATTTATGGATGCTTATGTAATATTAAGTAATCCTTTTATTATTATGCATGTATGGATATGATATTTGTCCATGTTGTATTGTGTGAGTTAGCTACTAATCTAGGAACTAGCTCAAAATACACAGGAGATTTGAATTGTCAAATCCAGGTCACGATAGTTTCGCTTGCAAGGGGGTTGGCACTTGGCTGTAGGCATGAAGCTTAGAGGTTGAGCTACCCAAGATAGAGAAACAGATGGGGGGAAGAAGTGAGTAGAAATATGCATGTTCTTTTTTGGTTTTGGCATATGGTTTATGGTTGTGGCTTATAGCTTTTGGGTTGTTCGCGAGAGAGAGTACGGAGTAATAGAAACTCATGTGTGGTTTGGCCGATATAAATGAAGTCGTTATAATATGTACTACAATCAACTTGTGAACTACATCTTGAAAAGGCACTCTGTTTGAAAGCTAGCTAGTTACCATAGAAAAGCCAAAAATTAACTTTTAGACGCTGAAAAGAAGAGGCCCATAGGCCTTGTGATGAAAGAAAGAAGAAGAAAGTGGGCTGGCTGATTCCTGGTTGTTGGATGCTTATTCACTGTCTAAGATCTCCCCTACTACTAAAGTTACAGTAGTACTACCAACAACACCCGATCCCATTCCTGGTTGGGTTGGTTAACCCACCGGACAACGCCTTCCTCGGCATCGCGCGCTTCAGAAAAATGACAAGCGGAAAGCAGGCAAGGCTAGCAGCTCCTTTCAATGTGAGGCACTAGCAAGCAGCACAGGAGTGAGTGAAGAGTGAAGACCAAGTTTGTTATGGGCTTTGGGCCCAATGAGGTAGTGTCCGCGTGGGCCAGGCTATAGCAGCAATGCACACAGCAAAGCAGGACGTGCAGCAGCCAAGCATAACCAGCAGGTGCAACAACAACACATGAATCTATCCAGGAGTCCCTTGCATACCATGAGTTTGTATTGGTTTTTGCTGATGGTTTTAGCTATAACTTATGAATTTTGGTTGAAAATATGGTTGAAAAAAGTGGCTTTTAGAAGAAGGCGGCGAACGGTGGAAAAAGTTATAAAGAGATATGTGCGTGTGATTGGAGCAAGAGAAGTGGGATGCGTGATGCAGCTATGACCCCTACCTTATTCTTGAAGCAAGATGGTAGCGAGAGGAGAGGAGAAACTGCTTCGAAAAGCCAGGTGTTCATATTGACTTTTGATTTCTTTAAGCAGAAGCCAAAAGCAAAGCCAATACATACATGGCCTTAGTCTACGTCTTAGTTACGTAGTTACCAAGCTTGAAATGTATATCTCTACTTGATGTATGTTAGTGGCGTCTATACAAAGATGTAGCCAATCAGAGCATCTCTACCATGCTAGGGAAGAGTTTTGCCTAGATTAGATAAGGGAAAATTTTGTACATACCACTCAAAATATGTGCGATATCATTTCTGCCATTGAAAATCTGCTCATTTCAATTTTGTCATCTTTCCGTCCGTGCACATTTCGTTTTTGCCACTTCGTCCAATTTTTCTTCAAGTCAACAAACTTCGATCATGTGTGGCAGGTGACACATGTTGGTTAATTTAACGGAAAATTGGGCGGAGTGGCAAAAACGAAATGTGCACGGACGGAAGGATGACAAAAGTGAAATAAGCAGATTTTCGATATCAGAAACGATATTATACATATTTTGAATGGCATAAACAAAATTTTCCCATTAGATAAGGACATCGTCCTTTACCTTTGGTCTTCTGATCTGTACTCTACCAACCCATACCGCAACAAAAGATCCTGTTGAGCGCAGAAAGAAAAGAAAATCATGTAAGCAAAAGAAGTGAAAAAAGAGTGCAGATTACAGAAAGCAAAACGGCCCTCCTGCCTGTTCAGTTTGAAAACAAAAGGACAGAAAGCAAAAGTAGGAAGAAAGGACAAAAGGGAAATACGAAGGGCTAAAGTTGAAGTATTACCGCCAACGAGTTAGTAACAATATATTGCCGTGTATTTGTAGATCGGTAAAACCTTGCTACTAGTAGTAATGTTCTTTTTCTCCTAGAGCTAGTTGAGTTTGAGCCTGAGAGTGTGAGCTTGAAACTTTAAAAGTGTGCTGTGGACTTACACATCACATCTCAAAAATGTTTTGACAATTCGGTGTCCAGACTAAAATGATTTGCTTGATCACACTCTGGAATTAGTCGTGTACTTGTGCCTAATTGTATTTGTAAGTGAGCTTATATATGCCAAATTAAATTTGTAAGTGAGCTTATATAAAGGAAAGTGCTAGGCATGGGTACAGGACAAATAGTAAACTAGCAAAGTTCTGCTAGTGGCATCAGGTGTGATGGCAATGGAATAACATGCAAAGTAAAAAGGTATTTGAATATACTATTCTTCTGTTTATAGTATTTTCCGTATGATATATACTAACAAAATTTAGCAAACCTTATTGCATTGCTGATTTTCAGGCTTACCTACTAATTAAAACTCACATTTCTTCTGCCATTTGTACAAGGAAGGATGGCGCAGAAATGGTAATTCTATTATGTATCTCTTGTTACGTCCATGTGAGGAAATATTGATCAACTATGGGCTTTGTTGGTTATACGAAAAGAGAAGAAAATACTATTACCATAATGAAGTTGGTATTACATTGTGTTCGTTGTAGGATAATCTGTTTATATGGTATGAAATTTTTTATTGCAAAAATTAAGTTTGATTACCAAATAGCTAGATGTCTTGAACTATTTATGTACTTCTTCAGGATAATTTTTTAGTTTTGTGTGGAAATTATGATATTATCTTGAACTTCGTGTTCTTATAGATAGTGCGGTATTCTGGTTTTTGGGTGCATCAAAGCAAATTGGATTGTCTTTAAGTTGCAAAAGTTCTGATATGTAATGCATAAGTTTTGTTTGCCACGTAAACATTTTTTAAGCTTCAATGGTAGTAATAACATTTCCATCCAATTTCAATATTTATGCAGGAATGCTACACCAATGCACTGTTTTTTCTCTTAGTAACCCTTAATGTTTTAATTGAGTGAAAATTGGATATTTGGGTGTCCTCTAGAGAACATGCTCTAGCAAGTACTATGGTAGTATGTCTGAATATGTAGTCAAAAAATTTTCGTTCTCGAGTCTGTAAATTCATATACTATTCTCCCTAAGCAGCAGTGGACCTTGGCATGATTCATTCAAGCATTTTTGCTCAGTTGCTAGTAATGTACTTTTAGTCTTTTACTGGTTATATACTTTCTATTTGAAGTTTCATGTGCTTCTCAGGTGGTTTTAAATTCCTTATTATGCTATTACATGTAAATCCTATAATATCACTATCATATTTCTATGTAGCCAGCCACCATACATTTCTTGGTCCTAAAAATTTGACCTGTTCCATCTGCTTTTAAGTACTGCATTTGTGAACCAATGGTAAAAAAAAGTAACTCTGATATCATGTGAGACGTCATATAAATGTTTGGAAGATATTTACTGCAGTTTTTGTGATATTGACTTACCTGTTTTGCTTGCATATTAGTGCATATCTGTCCATTCCTGTTTACCCCGACTGACTGGTTAGATTCAAAGGTATCAGTGGGCATGGTAGTGTTCCCTGACATGCTATTGGACAACGATAGTGACAATGGTATGAACAAGAACTATTCTTTACAGCCAGATTCAGGTTCGTTGAACCTAGTTAGTGGCTAATACCTTGGGACAATTAGTTGTGTAACTTGCAGCATATTTTCCTAGAACCATCTCTCTCGGAAGGAGTGTAGATGTGAGGATAAATTGGAAACTGGTTTGTCAAAAGCACCCATCTAATGAGGATTGATCCAATAAACTATGCAATTAATATTATTCTAGCACCACTGTACCAGTTCTGTATGGTAGGTAATATCTAGAAACAAAATGTACATGTTGCCATTATTGGGCTGAAGAAGATTTTGTTCTCTTGAGTTAATGTCTTGAGTCCGACTCGTTTCAGTCTTGTCAGTTTGGTACCACCTTCCGTATGGTGATGCCTCTGGTTTTTTGCTCCTACAATTGGTCTATCCAGGTGCGCTTACGGCTTACTTCAGTGATTATATGGGAGCCTTAACATAGTTGTATTCAGATGGCTATGGCATATGGTTTCACATTTTCGTCCTTTGTAGAAATTGTTATTGGATTCATTTGTTTCTTTGGCATGTTATTGACTAATTGGAGGATGGCTGTTTTCTGCTATGCTCATTTTTTCACTCATGCTGCTCATGATGTTCATTTATGACTCCATCAGCTTATTTCATTTCTATCCCTCCATTGACAGTGATTTTGCTCAGTGGCTCTGGACACGCGAATATATTTGGTGCATCAGTTTGACATGCCTACTCTTATCTCTCTTGTGGACATTTCTTTTTCCATTCTATTTCTCTTGGGGCTCTCAATGCTTATTAGTTTCACATGCATCTGATTCTTTATCATTATATGTACTATTATTGATGGCATTTGTTCCACCAGACCCGACCACTATCCACTTGTTTATCTGGTACTACAGCATAACCTGTCCCTGGGGTATGATTTAGCACTGTTATTACCTATTTTCTTGTGCTTGGCTTATTGTGTTGTGAATTATTGGACTGCTTAAGGAGTTATGGTCATGGTGATCTAACAAGCACTGATACTTCATTGAACTGTCGTTCTCGTATTCGATATGTATCTGATATGACGATATATGTTGATATGGCACGATACGGTATTGGAAAGTATCGACAGAATTTATTTTTCAAATAAATAAAATTAATTGCGATACTCCATCGATACTTCTCGATACTTATTGGTCCAAAACCATTCAAATACAAACCTATTACCAGCCTGACCCAATTATAACTCTAGCAAAACCCTATCCGGCCGCCCCTTTCCACTCACTCACCAACTGCTCCTATCCCTGCTCCTCTCCTTGCTGCCATCGCCATCGCCAGTCGCTGGTTGCCCCTCTCCCTAGCCCTGCTCGCCACTCGCTGGCCGTCCCTCTCCCTGACCCCTGCTCACCTGTTGCTAGCCACTCCTCTCCCTGCTAGCCTCCCATCTCCGCCATTCCCTGGATCTCCCGCACCGCAGTCCTGCAGTCTCGCCATTTAGCTGCTGGCCCTTAAATCTCCTGCACCGTGGTCTCATGGTCTCGCCATTTAGCCACAGCCGTCCCCTGGATCCCCTGCACCACGGTCCCGCCATTAAACCATCGGCCTACCGTCTTGGCAAGTGGAGGTACTCGTTGTTCAGTCGCGGTCCCACCTTCTCCCTTCTCCAGCACTGAGGTCAGTCACATTTCTAATTAGGGATGTTAAGTAGAAGTACTCCAATAAATGTGCATGCTAGCACTAGCGTGGTAGTGTCGATTCCTCTGTTGTTGGTGGTAAGACTAGTGGAGAGAATGATAACCATATATTTCTTCTATAGAATCATGTTAAAAAAAATTGAGAGAACTGGTGGTCGTCTTAAAGGAAATGCAAAATCAGAATACGATATTGTGGTCACATTATACCTGGGAGCTATTCTAGAGTGAAAGCACATCTGTTGAAGATTTCAAGCCAATATGTTAAGATATGTCGTAAGGTGACAGTGCCTATCCTTGAGCAACTTCGCAATGAAGTTGCTGTAGCTAATGCAGTCGCTACAATGAGCACCCTTGGAGTGTTCTCATGCCAGTGATCTACACCTTATGAGGCACTCAATTACTCTTTTCCGGAGCCACGACATCGACATCAAAGAGAAGAAAGCAACAGAAAGAGATTGTAGAAAGTTTTCACGTCGAACTTCGCCAGATGGCTAATGCTCTTTATTGCAAGAATGTTCTACACTGGAGGTTTGCACTTTGCATCTTATTATCCTCAAATTCCAGTTCTCATTTTATTTGAAGCATGTCAATTGCCTTTTGCTATATTTGTTAGGTCTAGGTTTTCTTTAGGATCTCCTAGGTTAGATCTAGCGGGGTTCATCTCTAGTTCGGGTTCTTGAGAGTTAGCGAGAGGGAGAGAGGGGTACTAACCATCCGTGGTCTTGGCTGCGGGTGCAGAGGCGTCCGCCATGGAGTCGGTGGAGTCGGGAGTCGGCGTTGGTGAAGTCCGGTGCCGGCGCTGTCCAGGGGCGGCGTGGCAGTGGTGCTTCCCGTCACTGGCTGCGCCCCCTCGCTAGATCGGATTAGGGTTTTCGGTGGGGTTGCGCTGGCTCCGTTCAACCTCGTAAAAAGAGCCGCCGGCCCCCACCCTTATATATGGCGCAGTGTGACAGGGGCCCACCAACCATTAGGGTTGGGCGCCCCCGATCAGGGCGCGAGCTCAAGGCCCGGTAGGCCGTTGGGCCTACCGGGGTGGAGATCATCCTAACATTCTCCCCCTTGATCTCAACTTATATTCTGAACTCTATACTTATCACTCATTGTTTTTCTCATTCCTTCACAGATCAGTGCATAGAGCGTGCCTCATCGTCACAGTCTTATGCCATTAGATTCAACAGCCACAATGTACTTCTCTGTTTTTGAAATGAACTCTCAACTGGGCCCTTATTGTCCAGGAATCATAGGCTTTCCCGTAAACCCATGCCGGCTAAATGTTCTCTGAACACATTGGGTGGTAAGCCTTTTGTGAGCGGATCCGCGAGCATCTTTTCTGTCCTTATATGCTCAAGACTGATTATATGATCCCGGACTTTATCTTTCACAACATAATACTTTATGTCAATGTGTTTGGCAGCACCACTTGACTTATTGTTGTGAGCATAACATACTGCTGGTTCATTATCGCAGTATAACTTTAGTGGCTTATGTATGTCATCTACCACTTTCAACCCGGGTATGAATTTCTTTAGCCAATTCACCTGCCCCGTGGCCTCATAACATGCTACAAACTCGGCATACATTGTGGATGATGTAGTGACGGTTTGTTTTGAGCTTTTCCACGATATAGCTCCTCCTGCGAGAGTGAATACATATCCGGATGTCGACTTTCTATCATCTCCCGCATAATCAGAATCTGTATACCCCACTATACGGAGTGAATCTGATCTTCTGTATGTCATCATGAGGCCTTTTGTTCCTTGCAAATAACGCAAGACTTTCTTTACTAATTTCCAATGTTCTATTCCAGGATTGCTCTGGAATCTGCCAAGTAACCCGGTGACAAACGCTAAGTCAGGGCGCGTACACACTTGAGCATACTGTAAGCTTCCGACAGCTGAAGCATATGGAACCGCTTTCATTTGATCGATCTCATATTGGTTCCTGGGGCATTGAAATTCCCCATATCTGTCGCCCTTGACTATAGGAGCAGGTGAAGGCTTACAATTTTGCATACTATATTTCTTTAGAACCTTTTCTAAGTATGCCTTTTGAGATAAACCTAAAACCCCCTTAGTTCTATCTCGGTGAATCTCTATTCCCAGAACGAACGAAGCTTCACCAAGATCCTTCATATCAAAATTCGAGGACAAGAACTTCTTGGTCTCTTGTAATAGGCTAACATCACTACTAGCAAGTAAGATGTCATCCACATACAGGATTAGGAAAATGTATTTCCCATTCTTAAACTTTGCATACACGCAATTGTCCTCTACATTCTCCTTAAACCCAAAACTTCTTATTGTACTATCAAATTTCAAGTACCACTGCCTTGATGCTTGTTTTAATCCGTAAATGGATTTCTTCAGGCGGCATCCCATACGTTCTTTTCCTTCCACAACAAAACCTTTCGGTTGTGCCATGTAAACATTTTCCTCCAAATCCCCATTTAGGAACGCCGTCTTTACATCCATCTGATGTAATTCTAAATCATAATGAGCTACAAGTGCCATTATTATTCTAAAAGAATCTTTACACGAGACTGGAGAAAATGTCTCATTGTAGTCTATGCCTTCTCTTTGCGTAAAGCCCTTTGCCACAAGTCGCGCTTTAAATCTTTCTATATTCCCTCTAGAGTCATGTTTTGTTTTGTAGACCCATTTGCAGCCTACTGTCTTGGCTCCTTTAGGAATAGTTTCTAAGTCCCAAACACCGTTGGTGCTCATTGACTTCATTTCATCCTGCATAGCTTCAAGCCACTTAGATGAATGAGCGCTTCTCATGGCTTCTTCAAAAGAGGTGGGATCACCCTCCATTTCAAATTCCTCAGTTTCATAGACTTCGTAATCATTAGGGATAGCTGATCTTCTGGCTCTTTGAGACCTTCTGAGTCCCTCGCCAGTTGACGCTTGTTCTGTGTGAGGCTGTTGTTGTTCTTCCTCTTGGGTGACAATGGGTTCTATGGGATCCTGAAGGACAGGTTCCTCATGTTCACTCATCGTCCCCACAGGAGAACTGACAACAGGTGCTGTCACTACAGTGTCTGGCACTGTTGGTGTAGCAACAACAGGTAGCGTGAAAAATGGTTCCTGAACCATCGGAGTTGGCACATGTACCCGCTTTTCCTCTAGGTTAATTTCTCGCGCTACTCTGCTCCCCCTGATCATCTCATCCTCCAAGAAGACAGCATGTCTTGTTTCTACAAACTTCGTATGTCTGTCAGGACAATAGAAGCGATAACCCTTCGATTTTTCTGGATAGCCAATAAAATGGCAGCTGACTGTCTTGGGATCTAGCTTCCCTATGTTTGGGTTAAAAACTTTAGCCTCAGCAGGACAACCCCACACACGTAAATAGTTAAGTGAGGGTTCTCTTCCCGTCCACAACTCATACGGTGTTTTGGGTACCGACTTGCTTGGTACTCGATTAAGAATATGAATGGCGGTTTTTAACGCCTCCATCCATAAACTTATCGGTAGCGTGGAGTAACTTATCATACTTCTCACCATGTCCATTAAGGTACGGTTGCGTCTTTCAGCCACTCCATTCTGCTGAGGTTCGCCCGGTGTAGAGTACTGGGCAACTATGCCATTTTCCTGTAAGAACCTTGCAAAAGGTCCAGGAACTTGGCCATACGGGGTGTGCCGACCGTAGTACTCCCCCCCACGGTCGGATCTTACTATCTTAATTTTTAAATTGTGCTGATTTTCTACTTCAGCCTTAAATATCTTAAATTTATCCAATGCTTCTGATCTTTCTTTAATTGGATAAATGTAGCCATAACGCGAATAGTCATCTGTGAATGTTATAAATGAATCATAACCATCCACACTTATCACAGGAAATGGACCACAGATATCTGTGTGAATTATTTCTAAAATTCCTGCGCTTCGTTTGGCGTCTTTCTTTATTTTCTTAACATATTTTCCTTTTATGCAATCAATACATTGTTCTAAATCTGAAAATTCTAATGGCGGAAGAAGTGTTTTCTTAATCAATCGTTCTATTCTCCCCCTCGAAATATGGCCTAAACGACAATGCCATAATTTCGACGATGCATCATGATTTATCTTCCGCTTTTTTCTTTCATTCATAGACGAAGAGGTATTCTCATTCTCAATGGTTACATGATTCACATTCTCAGAAAGTGATAATAAATAAAGCTTGTCTTGTCGGAAGGCAAGACCAACACATTTATTATTAAACACAAGTCTGCATTTGCCATCACCAAAATGGCAATCATAACCATCATCATCTAATTTCGACACACTTATTAAGTTTCTGCGCAAAGAGGGTACATAAAGAACGTCTGAAAGCCTAAGTACAAAACCATCATGAAATTCTAAAGAGAGATCTCCAATGGCCTCGACTTCGGCTTCAATTCCATTCGCAACTTTAATTGTTCTTTCTCCTCTTTGTAGGGTCCTCCTCGTATGGAATCCCTGTAATGAATTGGCAACATGAACAGTTGCACCTGAGTCAATCCACCAAGTAGATTTTTCATAACTTAAATACAAGGATTCATCTATTAATGTAATGACATCCTTACCATTCTTCAACAGATGCTTCAGGAACTCTGGGCAATCCCTCTGATAGTGCCCCGCCTTCTTCTTACAAAATTTACAGGTGTCTTTGTCTACTGTAAATTGGTTGGGCTTATGAAACTGGGGAACCTTTCCCTGTGACTTAGAAGAGGAGCTACTATCCCACTGAGGTTTCCCTTGTGGTTTGGCATTAAAGTTCTTTCTTTTGTTGTTCTTCACAAGGTTTGCAAAGTCACCCTGTGAGGTTTTAAGCCTCTCCTCTTCTTGCACACACATTGCAATGAGCTTTTCTATATCCCATTTGTCGGGCTGCATGTTGTAATTAACAACAAAAGTGTCAAATTCTTTTGGCAGAGAAGCAAAAATCAAATGAATTAGAAACTCATCCTTGAGCCCCATATCCATGGAATTTAGCTTAGCTGCCGTAGTGCTCATCTTTAATATGTGTTCTCTTATTCCACCACTAGAGTATCTCTCATTCACTAGTTTCTTAATCAGCGTGCTTGCTGTAGCCTTTGAAGACCCAGTAAACTGATTCTTCACTTTCTGTAGATACTCTGTGGCAGTGTCACAGTCTGGGATGGATCCCCTTATTGGATCTGCAATGGTGGCCTTAGCCACCATCAGGCACTTGCGATTCGAGATGTCCCATTTCTTTTTCTCAAGATCATATTTCATTCTGACTTCTGCATGATCACGCTTTCGGGCAGTGAAATCAGCATCAGTCTCATTTTCTGCCCTCACCGGGTCCTCTGGCTCAGTAGGACACGGAGAGGTGAGGGCTAAGTCATTCTCGGACAGCGCAAGTGCCAAATCATACTTTTCTCGCCAGACCCGATAATTGTTCCCATCAAGTGCCGGGATGTGCGAGATGTATGCCATTGGGTTGAGTCCTGAAACAGTATCAGAAAAATGAGGAAACATAATAACATAACAATTGCATGCCTTGATTTAACGTTGGTCAAAATTAAAACATGCAAAATTCTTGTACATTAATTCTACATCACCGTTGGGCAGAAGATAGAATTAATGCATAAATTCATAAACAAATCAATTTATAATATTGCTATCATCAACTTTGGTCAGAAAAAATAGCAAATTATAAACATGAACTGTAAATAAAAGTGACCATTCCTCTAATTTTAATTTTCCCGTTGGTTCTAATTAAAATTAGAGAAAAACTTAAAATTTCTGTTCTCCAACATTAACTTTTGCAGCGGAAACATCCGTAATTATTCTAAAATTAATTCTTATTCAGAAGCATTAATACTGTACATATTTAATCTCTGGAAAAATAACACGTTGGTGCAAAATTTACAGAGATTTTAAATCAAATTTCTATCAAATTCATCAAAGAAAAATGCTTCTGAAACTCATTAAAACCAATTTTCGGGATTTTACTGTGCAAACCGGCCATTTGGCCCGGCCTGCACAACCGCGGCCCACGGTGGCCTGCCCGCGCGCGGCCTCGGCGGCCCGCTCGGCCTGCCCCCTCGCGGCCTTGGCGGCCTCTCGGCCGGCTCCCTCGCGCAGCCTCGCGCGCGGACGCGCTCGCGCCCGCGGCCTGCCCGCACACCCGGCCGAACGCGCGCACGCGCGCGCACGCGCCGTTCTCCCCGCGCCCAGGCCGCAACCTGGGCCTGGGCCGCGAAAGCGCCTCCCCGCCTAGGCCGAATCTCGCCCGCGTGCGCTCGGCGCTGTCTCAGCCGTCGGATGCGATCCGACGGCTGCGCGACGATCTCGCCCGATCAAAACGCGCCGCGCGGACGCCCCCCGAAACCCTAATCATTCGGCCTCCCCTCTCTCACCCTCGCACCCGCCGCCGCCGCGAAAAAGAAAGGAGCCGGCGCCGCCGCGGGCCCTCTCGCCGGCGTGCGCGCTCCCCTGGGAGGGAGCGCGCCGCCGTCGAGCGGCTCCGTGTCGGTGCCCTTCCGAGCGCGCACGCTCGGGTCTGACGCCGGCGCCGACGGTGGCTAGAACATGGAGCGCCGGCGAGCCCAAGGCTCGGCCGATCCCCCAACGCCAGCGACGACGACGGCGGCTCCGGTAAGTACCCGGTTTCTTTTCTAGGGTTAGGGTTCGGGTAGGGTTAGGGTTCTTCTTTCCCCCTTTTTCTTTCTTTTCTTTTCCCCATCTCAGATCTACGCCTAGAGGCTCTGATACCATTGTTAGGTCTAGGTTTTCTTTAGGATCTCCTAGGTTAGATCTAGCGGGGTTCATCTCTAGTTCGGGTTCTTGAGAGTTAGCGAGAGGGAGAGAGGGGTACTAACCATCCGTGGTCTTGGCTGCGGGTGCAGAGGCGTCCGCCATGGAGTCGGTGGAGTCGGGAGTCGGCGTTGGTGAAGTCCGGTGCCGGCGCTGTCCAGGGGCGGCGTGGCAGTGGTGCTTCCCGTCACTGGCTGCGCCCCCTCGCTAGATCGGATTAGGGTTTTCGGTGGGGTTGCGCTGGCTCCGTTCAACCTCGTAAAAAGAGCCGCCGGCCCCCACCCTTATATATGGCGCAGTGTGACAGGGGCCCACCAACCATTAGGGTTGGGCGCCCCCGATCAGGGCGCGAGCTCAAGGCCCGGTAGGCCGTTGGGCCTACCGGGGTGGAGATCATCCTAACAATATTATGTTCTTGTCTTTGTTTTTACAGGCATTCCATTCAACTTGGTAAGAAACTCAAATTATCGAGCCTCTTACAATTTATTGCAATGCCAACGAGTAAGGGAGGTAAGAAATATATAGCATTCATCAAGGTAATATCAGTTTCTCACTCTCTCTTAGTCTATTTATATTTTTTAATTTTTAAATACATATATACTTACCGTGACATATCTTTTTTTTTGTTGCAAAATATCGTATCAGAGTATCTCTGCACAGATGGTGATGATCATTTTCTGCTGGGTTTATCATGTTTATCATAACTCTATTTTTCAGAGAAAAATATTCAGAGACATGATGAGGCTTTGAACTGGGCATTGAAATGCGTCTGTGCCAATGTTTGTTCCTGTTTTTCCTTTGTTTCTCGTGTCCAGTACTGTTGTGCATTAGTGTCTTTCTTCTTATTGTTGCATTGTAAGAGAGAAAAAAAGGTGAGATGTCCATATCGTGGTGGATGAATGGTGTCCCACAACGTAATTTCAGAGAACATTAGTTAATTCTTGTTAGGAACCTAAAGTTACGTGGCTAGCCACCAATGCTGCCGCAAATTTTGCATGCACAACCGCTCACTTTTCCACGATAACGTGGACGCTTGCGCAGAATTACCTGTGCTAATGGCTAGCATCTGTTGACGTTTTTGCTGTGGCATCTTGCTCCCACACTGACTGCTGCGATTAATCTACGATGAATTGGTGATTAGAGTTTACCTTCTTGACTAAACTATCGCTCTGCTCCTTTGTTTCGGGGTCTGCGAGTCAAAAAAATGCAAGTGCAAGCGTAGCCCCATGCGCCTGAATGCAGCTTTCATGTTCTCCCTTTCTGTTTCCGTTTATGTTCTCTCACACGGATTAGTATTTATTTATTCTATTTTATTTTTTATAGGATCTGTAACAGCATCCACTTCTCTTAGACTGCTGTTATGTATGAAAAAACACATAAAAAAAGATAGAGAAGCTTGATTCATGTGCCTGAAGCATCCATTTTATTTTTTATGGTTGCTATTCGGATGGCAGCAACGGCGATTATGGATTGCACGGAGCTGGGCATCTCGCCGGGGCAATAAAGCTTATCTATGGGGCCATTTCGGGTGCCTCAAGATGTATACCATTAATGCATCAGCTGTCGATGAAACGTGATCCAGCTAATAGGGGTCTGTACGCTGTACTAGTAGTACTTGTTGCTTGCTTTCGAATAGTGTTATGTACCCCTTGCTAGTACTGGTATTGCTTCAATTTAGGGACTGTTCTTTTCCTCCGAAGCTAGCGATTTTTGTTTTTTGCTACAGTATCTAACTTTCAAACGGAGTATTTTCTTAAGATGGGGTCTACAAGTTAAACGATGTACACGGTAAAAGCCCAACATCTGTACCATCCAAAATCGTAAGTGAGTATCTATCTCTCCATAATCTGTACCGTAAACAGCCAAATTCAAAAATTTTAGCCAAAAGTCATAAGCCGCAGCCGTTGCCAAATAGGCCCTTAGTGGCTTTCTTTTTTGTGCCCTAAGTTATCAAAGCAATGTAGACTCGAAACGGTTTCAGCTTCTTTTCTGACTTTTAATTTTTTATTTTCTTTGCTTTTTGTTTTTTCTCTTTATTTTTTTACATTGTTCGTAATGATATATTTTTTTAAAAAAATTTAATTACTTAAAAAAAACTAACAGCTGCTATAGTGCAAAAAAAGCCAAAAACCACGGCTTATAAGCCCCACATAGATAAGCTCCATTCCAAACGACAATGGCTTTTAAGCCAAAAGCTGTTTGGAATACGTTTTTTTAAATAACCTTTTCTTTTACTTCTACATTATTCATAGAGATATAACGGTGTTTTTTCAATTTTTTTCTTTAGTTAAGTATCTCAGAATAAGATAACAACTGTTACAGTGCTATTTCAGCCAAAACTCAAAACATTGAATATGACCATAGTAAAAATACAAAGAAATGTAGAAGAGTACTAACTAAGAAATATGCAAATATTGCGTAGTGTGTGTTCTAAAAAAATGTACCATGATCAGTGATCTCGTGAGAGGTTTTGAACTATCGAATTCTTATCAATACCAACTGTTAATGAGAGTTATATAGTATGTATCTGTGGCTGAGATTTTCAGCTTAAATGAGCAATTCCATCTAACAGAACGGCTTTGGTGCTATCTACAAATCAATAGGTATCATAAGATTGGGAAGCCAGATCAAGTTCAGTTTAGATTTTCCTACGCTGCAGATAAACTCACAATGCAACTGTGCAATGTAGATCACAGGTCCGTAAGCAACAAGTTTAGCAAAGATACCACGCTCGTTCGAATGGAGGATGAAATTAAGCATAATAAAGTATATATATACTTGTACGTTGATGCCCCAGGAACCAGGTCAAAACCGTCAAAGGACGTCGATGGCGATGGCAGGAACAACGGCGAGGCGAGCAACCACCACTGTCCTCCTGTCCTTGGTAGGTAGGGCCGTCTGACGTTAAGGTTTGAGCTGTTTCTTTCATTCGTCTCCTTCCCTGTTTCCTTCCCCTGCATCTCTGTTCCCTACGCATACATACATTATACATACCTACACTACATTAAAGCACGGCACATTCCAACTGCCGCCTTGTTTCGTTTCGTTCAGCACAGCTGTGTGCGCTGAGCTGTGCAAGCTCCCCTTTAATTAGGAGGCTGTCAGTTCCAAGCTTCTGAGTCTGCAATCATAAAACCATTCCTGGGGTTTCTCTGTCCTCCCCTGACCTGCTCATCCATCATTCCCTTTCTCCCTTTCCTTTCCTCTTGAGATCAATCAAGAGAAAAGGGAGAGAGAAGAACAAGGAGAAGGGAGGAGCAATCAACCGAGGAGCAGACCCTTGTCGTCCCCTGATCAGTTCTCCACCAGGCAGGCACCATAGCATGGCTGTGAGTAACACATCTACATCTGCATCTTCTTCTTTCTTGTTTATGGCCTAATTCGACGCATTGCCTGGGAGTTAGCTTGTGGGCATGTTACTGCCTGATCCTGTGATTTTTTCCCCTTCATTACAATGTGTGCCAATGATTGCTGCATTTGCATGCATGATCCCTTTTTTTAATACCCTGTGGTGGTGTGTGTTATACAATTCCCCATGATCGCATTAGGATCATGACTGCTCCGACTCCCCATGTGCGATCAGCAAGTTGGCAACATGCATGCGTTGGGTGATGGTTAGGCAGGAGTTAGGCTCACGGATCTGAACATGCAACGCTCTGAGGGAGGGAAGCCTGAGGCGCCGCGCCGAACCGGGAACTGAAGGCGACGGACGGGGACGGCGGCACATGGCATGATCCTCCGTGCTCGGTTTCGCCGGTCTCACTCCAGCTCAGCCGGGCTGTGCTCCTCTTTCATCTCTTCTCTGCTTGGCATGAGCAAAAGAATGCTTCAGAGAGAGAAAAAAGTGAGCTTTGCTTGCTATGAACGATTACTAGGCGTCAAGGCGGTCCATGCTGCAGATGAAAACGACTTGCGATGGTGCACTTGTCATGGTTGGTTGAGTGCATCTGGCAAGTGGATATTTGCGTTGCTTCGGTTCATTAGCCTTTAAGTTTCAGCAAAAGCAACATGCTGCACAATTAGAGTGTGTCACGGTTCAACTCCCACAAAATTAAGTTGAAAGATTCACATAAACAACCTTCCCAATCCATACAAAACATATTCAACCCGTAGTTGGTGGGAATTGCATTTTGTTTATTAGACGGAAAAATAAAGTGCCACACCACTAGATTATGCTACGGTTGGCTGGATGTCATGTTTACCTGTCTTGGTATTGAAGGACTGGTAGTTACAATTTGTGCGAGCCCGCGTACTCTAAACTTTGACCTACTGACAAAAATGTCTAGGTAAATAAAGATTAAATAAATTACATGGCGTAGATAGTAATACTAATGGTGAAATTACATCGCATTTTATAATTACCAGAGTTTCTTTTTACCGCGTTAAGCAATAGTGGATTAGTGGGTCGTAAAGATTGCTGCACTTACGTACGTGCAGGGATCACACGCCGTGGCTCCCAAGTTCGGGTCGTGGGACGCCGAGAACATCGGCTACACCGTCTTCTTCGAGAAGGTGCGCGAGAACAAGGGCGGCGCGCCCGTGCCGGCGGCGGCGCCCAAGGCGTTCGACGACTACAATTTCGACCCCTACGAGCACTACGAGAACCTGAGCAGGAACGTGCCCTCGCGGCCGGCGAGCTCGCACGGCCACCGGGACGGGCACGCCTCGGCGCCGGCGCACCACCGCCCGCAGCACCACCCCGCGCAGGCGCAGCGCGGCAACGGGTACCTCTGGAGGAACGGGAGCAACGGCAGCAGCGCGGCGTCCGAGGCCAGCAGCCGCGGCAGCAAGTTCTCGCCGCCCAAGCCGTACCAGCCGCGGTACGGCAACAACAACTACCAGGCCCAACAAGGTGCCGGCGCCGGCGGCGGCGCGTACGCCGCCCCGGGCCCGAGGCACCATCACGCCGCGCCGAGGGTGGCCGTCTCTCCGCCGCGCTACGCCCCCCCGCCGGTAAGCGACCAAGCCGAGCCGACACGCGCGACCACCTTTCGCGACGTGAGCTCTGACGTGTTTCCGCTTTGCATGCAGGCGCGTACCAAGGCGACGGCCGTGCCTAAGTTCGGCGTGTGGGACGAGCAGGACGCGGCGGCGGCGGCGCAGGGATTCACGGTGCAGTTCGACAAGGTGAAGCGGCACCGGGAGGTGGCGAGGGCCGCCGTGCCGGACGTGCCGCCCGAGCTGTCCCCGGAGCGGGTGACGCCGGCGCGGCGTCCCCGCAGGAAGGCCAAGAAATCCTTCCTATCGAAGGTACGTATACTCAATACTTTTTTTATCAATACTTTTTTGCTTTTTGAGAAGCGTATACTTAATGGAGTATTTTAATTAAGTTACTACTAATTACACCAATTACTGCAACAGTATTTGACGCTTCTTTGAGTTAATTTTTCTGCGTGCTTTGTTCATGTGCAGATGTACAGGTGCCTGTTCCCAGTGGTCAGGGAGTGACGCGGCAGCTGAATTATAATATGTTATTAATCCGACCTTAATTACTACTTCTAGTTGATCGTATACATATTTTTCGACAGGAACTGTATTTGTATATAATTCGTTCGTTCTTTGTCCATTATATACTCCCGGCATAAATCAATCACGGCAAGGTTAAGGCCATGCTTGGAACAGCTTTTGGCTTTAGAAATTAAAAATCGTTTGAAATACGTTGGTTTTTTAAACACAGTTTTTCTCTCTTTTCCTCTTTTTCTTTATATTATCCTAGAGATATAATATTATTTTATATATATATATATATATTTAATTACATATTTACGAAAAAGCTAACAACAGTACATATTTCAATAAAAAATCATATTACTTTTGAACAGACCGAAAATGGCGTATACATATTTTACGTGCATATTCTTGTGTATACTGTGTCAAAATTTATGAGGTTGATTTGGGACTCGGTGTTGCATGCATTGTCCTTTGCGAGCTTCGGTCCTTTGGCAATATAGCGTATTTTGAATTCGTATTTATAAAAATAATAATATATGCATAAAAATAACAAAAATAGTATTTCTGCCGTCCGGTCATCGAGCGGTAGTGCTCTAGAGCTGACATGTACACCACCAAAGCCCGACCACCATGCGACAGGCGTTTGCAGCCCGGTCACCATGCGGCAGGTGGCCTGCTGCCTAGCCACTGGACAATAGGTAATTAAGATGGCTAATTAGACGGTTTAATTACCTACCTTAATCAGTATTTTATATATCATAATTATTTAAAATTTTAAATATAGAAAATGAGTTTAAAAATTATAGATTTTATGTGCAGTCTTGTAACATCCCAAATTTCGGGTATTGAAAGATACGAAAATTTTAAAACTTTTCCATGCAATTTGCTGGCGTTCAAATTCTTTTTGAGTAATTATTTGAAATCTTTCTGAGTGAGGCATGCAAATTAGTAATTAAGGATAGTCTCGAAAAGAAATAAGATCATGTAAATAATAATAATAAAAAAATAACATTACAGATCATGAACCCAAATACTAAAATCTTGAAGTTAAATTAAAGATTTATAAAATGACATCGAGAAGAATATTAAAAACATATCTCTAAAAGGTTGAACTAGAAATCCCTCCTTTTAATTTAATTAGCATACGAAACCCAAATTTGGTCATTCAAAATTTATAAATACACAATTCATAGCAAAAAATTAATTAAATCGAAGGGCTTCTCATTTTCTCTCATTCTTTTCAAACTTTCGTTTCAATTACATGTGGGCCCAATCCCCTTTTTCCCTCTTCTTCTTTTTCTTTTCTCTCCCCTCTCTTCTTTCCTCCCTTACTGCCGTGTGGCCCCAGTGCCCTGACCCTTCTCTCTTTGTTTTCTTCTTCACTCAACGCTGAAGCACTGTTTTTCTTTCCTCCCTTTTTCCATGGCTGAGTTTCCTCCACGTTGCCTCTCCCCTCTATTTTTCTCCCCTGCGCGAATCCGCCTGCCGTATCTCACGCCAGAGCTTCGCCCCGTCTTGTCTCCCTGCACCGAGCCCCGCGCCTTCACCCGCGGAGCCGCGCGCCCAGTTCTTGCCAGGTGGACCGACGCCACCGACCGGTCTCCCGCCACTGCCCCGCCCTGGCTCCATTCCCTGCGCGCGCACTCGCCTATAAGGGCACCAAGCTCACCCCTTCCTTGGCGCCTCCCATTTCCTCCTCTTTCCTTCCCCGCTCGCCCACCACCTGTTCGGCCGCCGCCTCGCGCCGCCCCGGCTGCTCCGGCAAACACCACGGCCGCCGGACTGCGTCACGGTGTGCGCCCGCTCCCCCTCCCCCTCCTCTCAAGCCTAATTGAATTTTCGTGCCACCGAGCTCACGCAATGTCTCCTTCCCCGGAAACAACCGCCGCCGCCATTACCGTCGCCCACACCTCCTCGGAGCACCCCCGTCCGATTCCTCGCCTTGGGAGCTACTACTCGGCGTGCTGAAGCTCTCCCGACGGTTGGCTGACGTCCTCCCTCGCCGGAGTGACCCCTCCACGGGAGCCATCTAGCGCCGCCGCTCGTGCCCGCTGCCGACACCGCTCGGACATGCTTCGGCTCGGCCCAGAGCATGGTAAGTCTCCTCATGGCCCCTTTCAGCTTGTGTGCGCCCCGCCTTCTCCCTTCTCTCCTCTGGTCGCCGCCGCCCCTTTCCACACTCACCGCCAGCCGCTTCAATAGCCACCCGAGCCACCCCATTTTCCCCAGCTTGCACCACCGCCCCCCTTGGCCTAAACACTCCCCTAGCAACCCGTTTTGCCAGCTACCCCCGCCTCTCCGGCCGCCGCCCTCCGCCGGCGACGCCAGCGCCGAGCGCCGGCCTCTTCCCCTGTTTTGCCCCAGCCGCAACTCTGTTTATTTTGAATTGATCCCCTCACCAAATCAAGAAGTGGCCGTTGCCCAATCGGTTAGCCCAGCCGAGTTACACACGTTAAAGCCTATAGGTCATGGGTTCGACTCCCATCCTCTCTGTCTCCCACTCTTTTCATTCTTATTTTTGTGTTTTTGTTTTCTTTACTCCATGTCAGTTAAGGAAAATTTAGGAGAACTAGAAATTAGTCCCTGGAAGTCAACATCTTTATTAGGGTGTAAATGGGATTATTAAAGATTTAAAATTTGATTAATTACCATATATGAATAAATAATGAGCCATTATTACTTGTCTTAATCTAGTTATGAAGTAAAGGCACTCATAAGAGATGGATTTAAAACTTAATTACTAATTGAAGGCATTGATTAGAAATACTGTGTAGATTTAGGCTCTCATGAAATAATGGTTTAGTAAATAGAGAGTATCCTTAATTATAATACATATTCATATATGCCCTAACATTTAGCATGCCATCGGTAAGTTGAATCTTAGCTATAGGTCTATTTGATAGCAATAGTGAAATGTAACCATAAAAGGCAAACCAGGCCATCACCCGGATGTACATATATACAGCCTTTTCTTTAAAACTTGCTTTGCATTAAATGCAACTGAAGATACATAAGTTGATAACAACCTTTAATCAAAAGGGTGTCTTTAAGTAGAAATGTCATGTTAAATATATAGGTGGCAGATATAATAAGGTAACCCTAAGGTCTATTCAATAAAATGAAATGTATACATTAGGTGAAGCGCCTATGCCCTGACTCTTAAAAGATAATGCGGATAAATGATATCCGATACCCTAACAAAAATCTCACATCTATCTATAGATCTAATCCGACTCATGGAACTTCCTTGCTAAATGTAAATCAATTAAAAAGGAAGCCATTAAGCAAAAGGTCAAGCCTCGTTTTTTTCCCAATCGGCCAGGTCTGGCCACCTTCTTTTCCCAAAAGTAGATAGTTCCTGTAAGTACATCTTCGCCTTTGATCCCTCGTGTTTCTAATATTTTTCCTTACGGTAAAGCATTCAGACAAGTCGTCTTCCTGCTCAAACCCAGCTGCCGCTGTGCTTACAACACATTAACCTGAACCATCCTTCTATTCTCAAATCATAATAAATGCATGATTTAAATTAATTGAGTTCAGTTGGGTTTATTTGGGATTTATTTGGATCCTTTGAGTTATTTGTTTTTATTAAATTCAGTTGCTTAGCACGTAATTAGAAATTGGAGTCTGGAAGAATCAAGGAGCAAGCGAGGCCGAGATCGAGGTGAAGATAAAGACCCGAACCTCAAGATCGACAAATGAGAAAGCTCTGAGTGAGCGCAAGACTGCGGCAAAACCGCGCAAGGCGAGTCAATACTTTGATCATGTTGAACCTACATTTTCTGCAAATTACTTTGTTTTAAATTATCAAATCGCATCCTGTTACTTTATATGCAAATACATGTTAATTTAATACTCTAGTTATATGCCCATTGTTTACCTTGAATAATATTACCCATCCTTTGGAATATTTGAATGTGTGAACCTTGTCACCCTAGCAAAATTATAATAGTAACATTTCAAAAATAAGTCCCTAATTATATGCTATGCTTAGTACTGCATAGATACTCAGGGGGTGCTGAAATGCCCCAAGCATCATTGTCATTTTTAATCATGAGAAATTGGTTTGGACAGTCATGGTGGGAATGACTGGTATATATTTGGACATGATTATTTTATACTCCCAAAATCCCCAACTTGCTTAAATATCTGGGTGGATTGGTTTGAGGGTGTGAGTGTGGTGCAGTGGATGCACAAAGTGGGTTAGTGATAGACCGCCCAGATACCACTAAGGACCGAATCTTGTCATGACCTCCTGTGTAAAACAGTACAACCACAAGTCTGTAAAATACAACTTGGCTAAGTAAATTTATCGAAATCCCCGGACTCATCTCACTGGTAGGGGATTGAAGGGGCTACGCTATGGCAAGGGGGCCTGAAGGGACACCAGTAGGGGGTGAAGTTTCCTAGCTGTCCTACGTTGCGGGAAGTAGAAGCCCGAGCTGCGTAGTGGCTGTGGGAAACATCCCGCGCATAGATGGGACCCACCGCAAGTGGGAGAAGCCCATAAGGTGAGATGACAAAAGGGACTAGATACTTTAAAAATTCACTGTGAGGGTCTACTCAACCACATGTCTATGGAATCATGTGGGGCAACGAGTTGATCATCTCTTGTGGTGAAAGTGTACAAACTCTGCAGAGTCAAAACTATTCGAATAGCCATGCCCACGGTCAAGGGCGGACATGGGAACTTAACCAGATATAGTTCTATTTCAAAATATTTTATGAATGGGAATGGAAAAGGTGGAAGGGCAGTGGAAAGCCCTGATTTGAGTTGTCCTGGGTGTCGTCCCAGTGGTAATGTAAGCGGTTATAACGCTGAAATGTTAGCATATGGTGCGGATGCCATGAAACGGTGGATGGAATCTGGATCGCTATTATTATTGCATTTTCTTGAACATTATGCTTTTGTTCAAAACTGCTAGGTCTCAGGAAATTTTATGTATTGTATTTCAAATAGTGGCATTTCTATTCCTACAAAATAAAATATGGAAAGAATAAGCAGGGTCGTGAGTAAAGGAAATAGATGTTGTAGTGTACACATAAAGGTATTGGTGGATTCATGTCGATCATAAATAAGAAATGATAGTGTGGGTTCTGGGAGAAATAAATTGGTGGAGTCTAGCTGAATAGATAGGCAAGATAGATGATTTAAAAAATTTTTGGAGATTTAAGGCTTGCACAGATAATTGTTGGATTACGACACTGAAAAATAAATTCTTGGGAGATGACAATATTGGAATTAATAGATTCGGTTACTAGATGAGTCAATTGAATTTTTGGGAATTTGGAGGAGTAATACAAGTATTGGATTATAGTTCCTGATTAGTTATTTACTTGGTGGGAGGGTACTAGTGGATCGTAGAATTAATCAATGATATTCTTGGTGGATATATAATGGTGAATCGTAGAATTGATCAATGATATTCTTGGTGGATATATAATATTGAATCGTAGGCTTGATCAATGATATTCTTGGTGGATATATAATATTGAATCGTAGGCTTGATCAATGATATTCTTGGTGAATTTGAATCAATAATAAAAAGGATTGGATTGTTAGAAAATCTTGATGAGAATGTCCGGTGGATTAATTAAATGATGTCACTCGTTGTTTGGAGTCTTAGACAGCAACCATTACAGAAAGAATATGATCGATGGATTGAATAGAGGATGACACATGCTGTTTGGAGTTTAGACAGCACTCAATATGGAAAGTATGTGTTCGGTGGATTAAGTCAATTATGGCGATCGCTGTTGGGAGTCTTAGACAGCAGCTAATAATGAGAGTGAATCTTTGGTGGATTAAGTCAATGATGTCAATCGCGGTGAGGAGTTTTTAGGTTGCAAAAACAACAATATGATTTAATAACAGAAATGCTACTAAAAGCGATTTATGGCAAATAAGATAACCCGAGCCTCTCCTTTGACAAGCCATGCATACTATTTAATTGCATTCTGTGTATTGGCTCGCGGAGCACGGGGTTGGAGTGCTCACTCTCGCTTTTGCGACAAAATTCAGAATCAGGAATCAAATCACCTCGCCTCAGCAACAAGATTGGATAAGCTGGCAGAGAAGATGAAGATGTCAAGGTAGGTCGCGAACCTCCAGTTGGCTGCCTGTGGGCATGTCCTGAAGGTCCCACTTGTGTGCTTCGTTCTTCCGCTGCTGCAATTTAATGATTTCGGCCTCATCGGCCCATGAGTAAGTTTACTATTATATTTACGCTTCCGCATGATATGTATTTTGATGTCCATAACTGTAACTGTGTGCACTATCTACTGATCCAGGGAATAGTGCAGCTAAACACAGTAGAATCCGGATTATAAAATCTGGGTACTACAAGTCTCTAGACATAACGTACTTCATTGTGTATTTTTTTTAAAAAAATTTATCCACTCAGAATGTTCCTGAAAAATTCATATGATTATGATATTTGTAGGAGTTATTATATATAGCAAACTAGTTTCTAAAATTATGAAATTTTATGTGCAGGCTCTTGACATAGTCAACCTAATTTTCTAATTTTTTTAGAAATTTTATGTACTCTGAATTTGCCGCGTGCTCGTCGCAGAATCCCATTCTCACTAATTATGATTAAATTAACACGAATTAACATGGTAAATTTAGAACATATAAAATTTCTAAAAATAACACAATTAGGTCTACTTGTCGGGAGTCTGCATATAAAATTTTGTAATTTTTGAAACTTGTTTGCTATATGTAACAACTCCTACAAATATCATAAATTGTAAGAATTTTTTAGCAAGATTTATAGTGAATAAAATTATCAAACAATTACACAATGAAGTATTTTTTTTGTTGGAAGATTGCGTATAAAATATTGTAATTTTTTGATATCATCTGATATATTTAAAAATTCAAACAAATATAGCATATAAAATACTAAGACAGGTAAATTATATGCCGTCACGTGGCAGGGCGGCAGGCCACCTGTCACATGGTGGCCGGGCGGCAGGCTCCTGCTGCATGGTGACTGGGCTCCGGTAGTGTACGTATCTATTGCAGGGTGCGGAAGGGCCATTTTTATCATTCTTACGTGCATACGATTATTTTTGTAAATACGGGTTTAAAATACACTATATGTGTCAAAAATTTGCGAGCTTGCACCATCAATCGGTAAGGGAGCTACACTATAGAACAGAAATTTGTTTGAAACACAGAAATTTTTTATATTTCTGAAAGAACAGAGTTGTTTTGAAATTCAGGTGGCCGTTCCAACACAAACAAGCTCTTCCAGTCGAAGACTTTTTCCGAGAGGACCACGAGTCAAAACTTTGACACACTGCCGAAACAAACAAGCTCTCACAGGCCGGCCTAAATGTTGGCTCCCATCATTAGCCATGCGGGTCCACTTCGTTCTACACATTATGCATACCAATTGGACCAACATGTTAGGCCAGGTCAAAAGGCATCCAGAGGCTTATCACAAATATAAAAAAAAAACAGAGTTGTCCAAGTATGCAGCACATCAACTTTCTCACATTGCTCCTACTGTTTTCCCCTAAAATAACTTTCTGAAATCATCCCTAAAAGAAATTTTAACTAGAATTTACCATCAAAAGATAACAAATTACTGCTAGAAAATGGCTAGCTCCCCCAACAAAATGGCTGCAAGATGCATTGGCCATGGATGCCATAGCCCTGGTGCATGCTAAATGAAGCTCATGCAACCATGCAACCAACCAAGAGCTGTGGGAGATGCAAGAAGATTGCATGCAACATTCGCACACAAAAGCAATTTTAAAAAAAAAACCCGCAAACGTTCTCTTGTTTTTCGCTGCTAAAGCGCATGCCTACTTGCATGGAAGAAACGACGTATTTGGTGAGGTAATATGAACAGTGCCTGTCGGATCAGTATAAACCTGAAAAATATAAAGTGTATGTCTATACAATATTCGACTGTTTTTTAGGACAAAAACAGTCAGATTGATCTGAAGCGTTAGATCTCCATCCAACGGATCCACCCATACAAGCCCCCCTCCAAAAAAATGACCCCTCAAAAAAAATGATCTAGGGCGTTGGATCTCCATTTAATGGCTCAAAATCTGACTGTTTTTGTCCTAAAAAATAGTCGAATGTTGTATAGACATTTCTAAATATAAAACATTGCTTTCCTTAAAACCGGCGAATTGGCAGGATTTATCATGACCAGTTGGTTGAAAATAACATTCTGCGCCATTATGAAAAAAAGGGTGAAAACTACGCTTTTACCCGCTTAGATTTTCTCTCTACAACCAACACTTCCTCCGACCCCCCCCCCCCCCCCCGGCACACAAATTAAAGTGACACTGTAGAACATGTGCAGACAAGCTATTTTAGTTTTGACCTACAACATCTTTGAAAATATCTAATTAGCCATATGAATTTGTTGCAAGACAAAAAGAACTAGCCGTATGAAAATTTGTGAGCAAATTTGTCTTACAAAATATTTTTAGCATGTTATAATTTTGTTTGGTTTTACAAATGAAAATTGGCGGTTAATTGAAGCTGCATTTTTTAAGACCATGTGAGTTCGGAACAGCATTTTCTTTTTTGTGACCAAACAAGGTATTACTCGTCTGGTCAAAGCCTTGCTTCTTGGGAATATTGGAATTTTACAGGACATAATTCAATTCTCATACGAATACGAGAAAATTCCTACAGCGATGTGTCATCATTTGACACTCCATCAATTGCTCCAAACCATTAAATGTAGCGTATCAAGGTGTGTGAAAAGCTCATGTATTTTTCATAGAATTTATCTATGAATTACTCTGTTTCTTGTTAAATTCCTTTTAAAATCTTGCATTTCACCTGCCTTCTTTCTTCCTCTAACCGAATGTTTAGCCTATGAATATCCTTACCAAAAGAGGAAAAAAAAAGAACTAGCAGCAGGTTGATTAGTTGAAAAAAATGGCTGGACTTAACTTTCATGATCGATCAGCTAGCTTCATCACGAGATTAACTTTCATGATCGATCAGCTAGCTTCATCACGAGACATCCTTGAAGCCCCCTTTTATATTTCTCGCTGCATCCATCACCGCTCATCGCAACCACGACAATTAAATTTCCCCAACAATCCTCCGAAAAAGCTAGCCATGTCCATGCATCCATCGCCATGATCACCAGCTCACGAGCAGAGCACAAAGAACACAAAATAATCTAGAGCCATTAATTAAGGCCTCGTTATCGACTTCTAGTTTCTGTCTTATATCACGATAATTAGATTTTAAACGGAGTGTTTTTTTAAGATGGAGTCTGCTAGTCGATTGTAGTAGACACTATACCGACTTCAGTTATATTGTCTAAAATCGCACGTGACTGTCTCCTCTATATTCTCTCTCGCAAACAGTTAGAATTCAAAAACCATAAACCATAGCCGAAAAAACGTAACCTAACTCTTCTTGCCACCCAGTTGCCACTGTGCCTGTATATAGTAGCTAGACTCGTATCCTCTAAGAAACCCTTGGCATAGCTATCCTCAGTGTAGATCTCAACATAACCATGTAGATCGCCATATCGACTCACCTCTAATGAGGAGGATTAATAGCAAGGCTGAGTACAAAAGTACTCAGCAAGCAGTAGTAGCAAATATGTAACTTCATGCTAAACATCATCATATAAAAATTCATATTTTTCTGATCATCATTCTTAAAATAAGTTTTTAGGTTTTGGAGTTGTTAGACTTTTAGTTTGTAAAGCTACTCGTCACTTGTATTCAGAGAAAAGACCCACTGTAGGCTTCTGTAGCCTCCAGTCCAGTAGACATGAGTGAATTCACAGTTTATTTAGTGTTGCGCGGGCTTATATCACTTTACTCATAGCCACCCTGACTTTGAGTACAGTAGGTTCATTCGTATTTTCTTAGATGAGATGCTCAGGTCGGGGAGGCTTTTCCATCACTCGACACGTGCTAAGGAGGTGTATCCATCGCCCAACACCCACCATGGGTCTTGTCCCTCTTGGCCTTATCCAGTCTCGCATACCCAAATGGAGTGTAAAATAAACTTCGATAGAGTAACATATCCTGCCCGTCCTCAATGGGACCATGGCCGATACAACAATATGGCTCGCACACGAGTGAAAGTTTATTGGTCCTTTTATTATAATCATCTATAGAGGGGCCCAAAACCTACCCATTTTCTGTTCCTGACCCAGGCACCCTACACCCACTTATTATTACCTGTAGGATAGTGGCCTCTCCAACTACCTACCTTGCCATATTCATCATTATTAATCTCAAACACATATTCATCATTATTATCATCAAGCATGTGATTTCCTTTCAAAATTCATTTTACGTAGGAAGTGATATTAATTTAGCATAAAATAACTTTTAAGGAAAATTACTCTAATTCAATGATCAAAGGCATGCTTGCTTGGGATTTAGTGGCAGTTCCCAGTTTTAGGTATGTTTAGGTGAAGTCCTTCCCCCTGGCTCAGTTCATCGTCAACAATTAATATGTAGGCTATGACTTAATTTATGAAAACATAAGAAAATATGTCATGCCGATGTGCTCCTATGGTGGAGTTGTGGTCAATAAACCGATTGCGGTAATTATAATTAAATTATATCCTATACTCGTTGTTTGTCGTTATTTTATTGACATTAGGTTTTGCGGGCTAATCGAAGGGGTGTGCTCGGCAATTTGTTATTTGTCAGAAAATTACTACTCAGATGCTAATGAATACACACACATAAATAATATAATATGTATAATATATATAATACCCCTATCTAATTATATGTATACAAATATGCCTATCAGCTCTTTCGTAGGTGTGCATGCATTTACCTACCTCTCTAAATATATATGGGTGTGCGTTAGTTTTTTTTCAGGGGGGCATGCGTTAGATAGCAATATACTTTGGTTGGCCAATTTTCCCCTCGACCCGAAGCCAGCCCGCTCTCTCTCTCTCTCTCTCTCTCTCTCTCGGCCCACTGTCGGCTTGTTTCCCCTCTCTATTTTCTTCTCTCTCTTCTCCCATGCGCCGGCCTGCTCTCCTCCTCTCTATTCCTTTCCCGAGTGTCTGACCCACATCCTCTCTCTCCCCCCTCATCTCTCTCTCTCAATTCCTTGTCTCTCCACCAACACCCCCGATCCCCACTCCCTCTTTCGGTCTCTGCCTCCTCCATGCGCACCTATGTACCCCACCGCCGTGCGTTGATGCCTCCATCGCCGGCTCGTGGCCGATGAGCCACCGATCTCCCTGGTAGAGCGCCGTCGTCGCCTGAGAGCTCTCCCCCCTCTTTCTCTCTTAGGTCTTCCCCACCGAAAGCGTCATTGCCTCCCTCTCTCTGGCCTCCGGCCTCCCCAGCGAGGCACCACTGCCACCCGGATTTGCCCGCAACGCCGCCGTTCCAAACTCCCAGTCGTTGCTTGCTTTGGTTCCCTTCGCTCGAGCTGCCTCCACTCAGGCACTGCGTCGCTGGGCCCAGGGATGCTACCGGCTCCGCCCACTCTACCAGCGTCTCTCCCTCTCTCGCCCTTGTCACCGTGCGCTCCTAAACACCATCCCCCCGGCTCCCACTTGGTCCCCTCACCGACCGAATCTGCTCCACCGATGGCAATTCCACCGCCAGTTGCCATGATTTGAATCCCCACACTCTCTTTCTCTATCCTCCCACTACCATTTACTTTTTCTGTTCTTTACTCCTTTTGATTTGCTTCCGATTTGTGGATTTTTATTCTTCGTTGACTTGGTGACAAAAGGGGATGATGAGCTTGTGCTTGCAGTGGGTGTGCCATGGCGGGACTTAGAACCTCTACTACGTCGGGGAGTAGGTTTGAGGTTGCTGGGTGTGCATGGGTGGCTGACGGCAAGCTTGGTTGGCACTGCTATGAGCTCTCCCGTCCATATACTCTACTCTCTCTACCTTCACTTCATCCATTTTAGTGATGAAATCTACTGCCTGTATTGCGGTGGCTCTATTGTGGTGAGTGAGGGTTTGGACATATGGTGAATGAGGGTTGAGAATACATGTTGGTGATTCCTACCAGGGTGATGCTAGAAACCGAAAGCATATGGGGCATCTTGCTTGACCTGGTTGATGGCTGGGTGTTCTGGTGTGGATGATGTTGGTGCCGACGGTTGTGGTTCCTTCATAGGCTCTCCCAAGTCCCGTTAGTTTAGGATATAAATCACCGTACTCACCATTACCGTCGACAATTTGACATTTGCAGTACAGTTCAATTAGAAATGAGCAAATCTGATTTGGTTTGCCGCGTGCATGCATGCAACAGCAGTGGACAATTTTCATAGGAATACGTAGAGCGTGGTGTTCATCTTGGCGTCGGCGAGGGCGCGGTGGAGGCGCTCCGTGGGGTGGATGGCGTCCCAGAAGGCGAACTTGCTCGCGTCCGCGCACGTCAGCGGGCTGCGCGCGCCGCACAGGTAGCCCATCTCGAACAGCCCCGTCACGCCGCAGCACCCGGCCCTCACGTTCTCGAACCCGTACGCCGCGGGGTTCCTCAGCACGTCGCTCAAGGAGCCGTACACGTCGCCGTAGACGATCCTCGCGCCGCCGAGCTCTTCGTTGAGCCGGGCGACAATGGCGCGGATGCCGCCGTTGAACTCCTCAGCGACGGCGTTGTACTCCTCGGTGCACGCGCCCGCGGTGCGCTCCAGCGGGAGGCAGCCCATGGGCGGGATCCCGTTCAGGTCGATCTTGCGCGCGCCGAGCGCGTGCAGCGCGCGCACGAACGACTCCGCGACGCCGAGCAGGTAGTTGCCGTACTCCGACGCCGTGCGGTACTCCGCCGCGCGGCCGCGCGGCATGGCGTAGTAGTTCTCGAGGAAGTCGTTGGTGCCCATGCTGACGATGTAGAGCGCCTCCGAGAGCGTCTCCTGGGCCTCGTCGTCTCCCTGGAAACTCCTCAGCTTGGCCGTGTACTCTTCGAAGTAATCAAGTTCTTTCCATAGTGGGAGCACGGACTGCAATTAAACTTACAACTTCATGTCAGCCAAAGAGCATGTATGCAGGCACGGCTATCTATGCTATTGGAGCTGTGTGTCAAGCAAGGTTTCAAATAGCCGGCTAAGGCATTTAGCGGATGGGTTCCACAGAGGTTACAAAGGCTATAGCGGGCTATAGCCTCAAATAGCCTTATTTAGCGGTTTAGTAAAAGTATATGTAAAAAACTCAGAATTCAATATTTTATGCACATACAAGCATATAATCAAGGACTGAAATAGAGGCAGTGCTAGATAGGCCGCCTATGCAATTGCAAACCGAACAAAAATTAGCTAACAAATAGATGACAATAACTTGAATTCAATTTTGTAATATATGAGCCTCCCTGCACTAACATGCTAGCTATTCAAACTAAAACCTCTCAATCTCTAAAGTCGGATTGTCTGAATGGAGCAAAGGAAGGAAGAAGAACACTGGAACAGAGGAGAGTAAAAGTGTAAAACTTGCCTTGCTGTTGCTCTGGTTGGGACATGGTCTTCGGTCTTCCTCAGCTGCCGCCACCGACGGGTCAAGCGCAAGGTTTAAAATAGCTGCCACCGACGGGTCAAGCGGCGGGCGCGCCTGGGAGGCGCGGCAGCGGGCGGCACGGGCTCGGGAGGCGTGGCAGCGGCGGCGGGCGGCACGGGCTCAGGAGGCGTCGCGGCGGCGGGCGGCACGGGCTCGGGAAGTCGGGAGGCGTGGCGGCGGCGGGCGGCACGGGCTCGGGAGGCGTCGCGGCGGCGGTGGGCGGCACGGGCTCGGGAGGCGTGGCGGCGGCGGTCGAAATCGGGAGTCGGGAGGCTGGTGTGAGGACTGAGGTGTGAGTGTGAGGCTGTGCAGGAGCAAGAGCTAGGGTTAAGCCTTAGCGGGCCAGACGGGAATTCGGCCCACTTCAGAATTTTTTTCCCTCCTTAGCGGGCTAAATAGCAGTCCATTAGCGGATTTAGCGGGCTAAATCCGGCTAATAGCGGGAAAAAATATTTAGCGCCAAAAGTGATTTCTCTTAGCCTTTAGCCTTCCCAAAGGCTAAATCCGGCTATAGCGGTGGCTATAGCCGGCTATTTTAAACCTTGGTGTCAAGTAGGTGCCTCTCAATGTGCTCCTCGCTCGTTCTCACGCAACCAATTGAAGGCACCTACATGCATGTTAGTACATATTTTGTGGTCTCACCAGACTTACGACTCCGTTTGGAAGTCGATGACGGATAGTAATGCTCTTACAATCAATTGGAATTCTATCAATTGGAATATTTTGATTGACGGATAGCATGCAATCTCCGTAGAAATAACAAAATCAGGCTCACATCATTTGGAATTCTATCTATTATATTATATACAAAAAAGTCTGATGATGAATCTTTTAGAGTTACTAGGAAAAATATATTAAAAATTCTTAAAAAACAAAATACATGGTGCTTAATTTTGTGGGTTCTAATTTTAAAGGCTTAGATTTGATAGTTAACATAGAGATATAAGAATCTATCTATATCTATACTAATTACACACTTAGAGAAAGATCTAGTCATCACTCTGTCGGACCCAGGTTATAACAGACTGGATTAAAAGAAAGAGTCTATATCAAGTACGTACAATCCAAATTAAAATTAATTCAAAATTAAAAATAATTTTTAGGCGATTTGATTCCACACGACTTCCAAAGTAATATTAAAAAATGACTAAAATTTGAAATAACAATTAAATAAAAACTAACAAATTAAAAGAAAGAGTTCATGTCAAGTAAAATCCAAATTAACTAAAATTTAGAATAAAAATAAAATAAAATAAACAATTTGATTCCATATAAATTTCAAAGTAAACATCTAAAAACTAAATTTGGAATAATAATTAAAAGAATTAATTTTTATATAAATTCTAGCCTAAAACAAAAAAACCATGGCAAGTATGATTAAAAAGCAAATTCAAAATAAAAATTAAAGGATAATTCAACATTTGATTTGTAAATGAATTTGAAACCTAAATTTCAAAAATATTAATATTTGTGAACCTATACTAATTAGACACTTCGAGGATGCTCCCTTATTAACCTGAGAGAGAGAGGAGGATAGAGATGAATAGTTCAGATCAAATCGAATGACTGTAGAGAGGGGAGAGAAGAACACACCGACGATCTCCAACTTCTCTTTATATAATAGTAGAGATAATTCAACTTCTTAGGAATCGGAAAAATTTCCGCTTTTCACCACATTTGTAACTACCTACTTCTCCGATCTCGCATGTATATGTCACTGGCATAAACAACACCGAGTGAACGTAAGCAAAATTTACACGTAAGAATTCGTGTGTGATCGCTTACGAAAAGATCAGACGTGGCATTGTCGTAACCGGCGCCCGCCGAGGCGAAGCAGGCGCCGGCGGCGAGGCTGCTCATGTTGACGGTCGGGTCGAGGTACGGTGGGACGAGCGGCGGCAGCCCGAACGCCTCGGAGATGAAGTCGACGGCGAGGCGGCCGTTGGAGAACCGGCCCGTGGGCTGGCCGCTGCCCAGCCGGAGGTCGCGGCCGTAGGGCTCGAAGTCGCTCCTGACGACCGTGGAGATGTAGTTGTTGTTGCCCGTGTCAACCGTGGAGTCGCCGAACACGATGAGCGCCGGGACCTTTCCCGCCGCCGCCGGCGGCTCGCCGGAGAGGACGACGGACAGCTGCACGAAGACGATCAGTACAAGATGCCGCGAAGACATGTTTGTGTAAAATTAATCAATGTTTTGCTGGCAGATCTTCCTTTTCTTCCTGAGGTGTGATCTTTGTAGAGCGCACGAACTAAACTCTTGGCCGCGCGGGGTGTTGCGTCGTGTGCCGTTTTCATTGTTCGCCATTTGTGCGTTTCGGAGAGTTGGGCGAGCTACTGGAGACCGAGAGGAGTAGCAGGGCATTAACTTAGAGGTTTAGGCCAACAACTGATGGAGACAAGCTAGACAGCTTAGCCAGTGCATGGAAGCTTCCGTCTGCTGCTCTACTTTCCTCTGCTTCTACTTTTGCTATGAAAAAAAAAATTCTTCTCCGGGTGAAAATTTTGTCACACGGCCGATTGCGTGAGATCATTATTTTCAATAAATAGGAGTGTCATCAAATGTACCAGCTTACCTCTAAAGGGAATGTTTATAGAACGTAGGAGTTTCATATGAATTCCGTAGAAATTTTTGTGAGACACGGCGTAGTTTCTGAAGGATTTGCGTGGAATTCTTGTGTTTTGAGAGGCTTTAGGTATGGTCCTGAATTTAAAAAAAGGCCATCCAAGTCGACCAATGTATTGATAGGGGCTTCGTAAACGGGCTGAAGTAAATAGCAGGCCAGCCCACTTCCCACAACAATGCCAAGGCCGCAGCAAAGCTCCTCCAAGCCGCTCCTCCTCGCCGGCGGCGATGGTTCCGCAGAGCCAGAGCAGCTCCCTGCAGCGCCTTCACCACGTCGAGAAGGTACCCGCCCAGCCCGCTCCCCTTTGGTCCCCCGGGCTCCTCTCCTTTGCGTTGCTGGTTCTTGAATCTTGACTCGGCGAGGTGCCTTTGCGTGTTTGTGCGTGCAGCGGATAGTGCGGGTGGTGGAGCTGGCGGGGGCGGTCATGGAGGAGCTAGGCAACTCGCAGGGCCCCCGCGCCGACGCCGTCGCCACCCACTGCCGCGAGTTCATGCTCGCCATCAAGGTGAACCTCTCCGTCCCACCCTCACCGCCCTCAGATCTGTGTGCCCCTTTCCCTTGGCTGGAAAACGAAAAGGAAAAAAGAGAGGGGCTTTTGGAATATGCGGCAGATAGAAATCAGATGTAAGAGTCAACAGACGAGAATACACTGCTTGTTAACTAGAGATTGTGTTTTAGCGTTGCTGTTTAGGCTCATTGCTTTCTAGAAGCTTCCCCACTGTCCACTGTCGGTGAATTCATGGATTATCCTCCCTTATCTATGGAGGAATGACATGCTCTATGTGTTATCTTGCCTCGCAATATGGAATGCAAGCTAAAATGTTTCGTCCTGTACTTTTTACCTCGTTATTGTCGCGTATGATCCTTTTGCCTTGTGATTGCTGAAGTGCTAGTGTTTTTATCTGCAATATTAGCAAATGATATCTCAGTAAGTTCCTTTCGCTGGTTCAACCTTTAGTTTCCGTTAAGCACCACTCCATATGCTTTGAGATGCTCGACTATTGTTTCCCTTGTCTTTCTATATTCTACTGAAGTTTGGAACCTGCACTAACTGAAACAATTGCATATTCCTCTGACAAGACGGTCCTTAGCAATATTCTGGGTTTTAATGTTTTCTGATTGTGTGTACTGTTCATTTAGTGGACCACTGCCGTGAAATCAGGAATCAGGATTTATTGGCAACTGAGTTGGTTGTTAAGGGTGTCATGTATAATTTTGCTCTGTCTCATGTTACATTCGTTCATACTCCTGTGTCTTTCTTGGTATTGAATTTTCATTTAAACTGCAATATATGTGCCATGAATCATGCATGGTAAATTCATTGATATTGTGGTTGGAGCAGGAAATTCAAACAACATTGCGTGAGGAGATAAAAAGTGCTTGCGAATATCGTCCATTTGAGAAATGTGACTACAGTGCAAGGATTGCTAACGAAATTTGTTGCAAAAAGTTGGAGTACGTAATTGAGAAGCTAGATGCCATGCAACAAAACATTGAACAAAGCACTAATGAAGCTGAACAAACTAGCTAGCTACCTACTGGTGAGCACCAAAGCATCATGTGGCTTCCCCACTCGAATTCGTTATATTCCATTCGTACTATAGCTACAGCATGTATTCTGTTGTTTAATTGAGTTTAATTAATGTGATGTGAAGGAGTATAAATTGCAATGTTTAGGAGATATGTTGCTAGTATGGTGGTACTAGTTCTGCACATGCCACTTGTTTCATACATATCAGAACATTAGGTTATTTCAGACCTTTCCAACTGTGTTTCCACTTAACTGGGTTTAAAGTTCTTCTATAGTGCTGGCATCCTTGTAATGGCAAGAGTAGTTCTAAGAGCTTTATGTACTTGCAAATTCAGCTAGCACAGTATCCAACTCTAAAATCCATTGTAATATACGATATGTTGGTGGATGTCCTTTTTCTTTGCCTATATGTGAATGCTCTAAAGGGGTCGACTATCTTTGAGCTTTGGTGTAGATGTTCGTCTACCTTCGAGATTTAGTCATGATTTAGATACTATATAGGAGTTAGGAGTCTTAGGACAGAGTTACCGGCTAGAAACTGAAATGACAATATATACCAAATAGAGTAATGTGTTTATTTTTATTCACAGATATATCGGAACGTCTATGCCTTGTAATCATTTTAGTCTGTGGAGATCAACTTGTTCTATGTTTCCTAGGTGCAAAAGAGTAAAATTGCAATGTGCGCGGTTACTGTTCATGTGAACACTATGTGGATACTGTTCACATGAAAAGTGCATGGCTCCTGTTCACGCGCTGCGTCAATTTAGTTGGATTGATTTTCCTGATTTAATTGAATTAGTTTCCTTATAGATAAGATTAGGTTTGTTAGAATAATTTATTACCATAATATTAGAGATAAATTTTTTAGGGATCAAACCATCCAATCTATATAAGGATGAGAGTATATCTTATTTTTATAGAGCAATAAGAAGATAGAGTTATTCTAGTAACTTCCTCAAGTTCTATCATCCCAGTACATAGTCAAATATCTCATCCCACCAAACCGACACCACCCGGCCTTCCTTTCGACGGTGTTTACCCCGATGAACTAAGGTTCATCACAACTTAGTATCAGAGACAACATCATAGCTTCTGCTGTCGAGAATTTCAAGGCCATGAAGGCCACCCTCAACGAGATTAGTGTTAGCGTAGACGACATAAAAACCATCTTGGTAGACATGACGGCTATGGTAGCCAAACTGATGAAAAAGGAGAAAAAGAAGAAGGCATAGGCATATGCTACTGTGCGACTTGCACCACCAGAGGTGTCTCAGATTTCGCGATGTTATCGCGTTTCTCACATCCTCGTCACTTCTTGTGGCGGGAGGCATGCCACTGCTGTCCCACACCAATGGCCCTCGCTATCGACAACTTCCTCAACATCGGACATCATTAAGGCCCTCACGTCTTCACCATCAACCGTCGTCAACACCATCCTAAGTTCTCATGTAAGGTATTGCAATTGCTCACTGAAGTGGAGCTACCAAGGCATGCAACCATGGCCGTCACCACAGCCAGGAGGGAGGGAGAAGATGTCATGTGCACAGGTACTGTTCACATGAACAGTTTGCGCTTTACTTTTCATGTGAACAGTGTGTGGCTCCTGTTCACGCGCAGTGCCGATTTTAATGTATTAGTTTTCCTGATTTGATTAAATTAGTTTTCTTATAGATAATATTAGATTTGTTAGGATAATCAATTTTCGTAATATTAGAGATAAGTTCCTTAAGGGTAAGCCATCCAATCTATATAGGAATAGGAGTGTATTTTATTTTTATGAAGTAATAAGAAGAAAGAGTTATGCTAGTCTCTTCCACAAGTTCTCTCAGTCTATGATCTTTCCATTTCTCCTAAAGCCTCTCTCCTTCAGTCGTGCCGTCCTGGTCATTTTCTGTAAGGTATTTCCTTGTTATGATCTAAGGATCATAACAAAAATATTTTGTATGTTTATCATATTTCAAAGAAATTTTTTTTTGCTACTCGTCCTTGAAGAACTGAGAAGAGGTGTCTTTCGTAAGTTTACACATGCTGTGAGGATTTCTTTCAGGGTTAGCGGCAGCACAGACTTGACTGAGCGGCTTATATAAGGAATGTTTAGTTGTTGATGGAGTTTTTATTGGCTTGCAAATGCACAAAGCTTTGTTCAACCCTGAAAGTGTAATTTATGTTCGATTTAGTGCATTGACCTCGGGCTAGGAGTTTGTACACTTATGCTTTATCATTGTATATAGGCAAAAACTGCTATACACTCATCTTATGGTGCACTTATCATGTACTCAACTTTAAAAAAAAGTCACAAAAAATTTCGAAAAAATTTCTACATGTATTTCTAAACTTGCTTTACTTATATATAAAATTTTAAGGTTAAACTCATTCTATGTTTAGAGTAACAAAAAAGAGAAAAATATGATAAATGTTAAGTTGAAATTTGTCAGAATTTTCTCTTTTTTACTACTCTTAATATAGAATGAGTTTGAACTTAAAATTTTATATATGGGTAGAGTAAACCATGAAGTACATCCTTAAATTTTTTTTCAGAATTTTTTGTGACTTTTTTAAAGTTGGAGTGCCGTATAAAATGAGTGCTCAGCAGTTTTTGCCTTGCATGTAATCACTTCAGTCCTGTAGAAAGGCTGCTGCCTGTAATGTACACTTCTACCATGAGGCTCTAATGAGGTGGCACCAAAGCTGAATCCTTGAGGCTAGTGAATTCGGCGATGGAAAAATGATTCTCTTTATAAAGAAAAGCATAGATTATAGATAGGAGGTGCTTCTACTTACCTCTTCCAGTGTTTCAAAATTTGTGCCTCTCATATTGAAGGGGTGAAGCGTACGAGCACTGGTCCGTGTAGATTCCTTCATCTTTAGGGTGGTGATCGGTTCGGTTGAAAAGCTCATGCTTATGGCTGAAAACACTGTAACTGGCTGAAAAAAACAATGTATCTGACAGAGGCTTATTTAGCATAATTAAATTTAAAAAATTTAAAAATATAAAAAAATATGTTAGCCCATTACGTATAATACAAACAAATACGGAAAAAAAAGAACCGGCAAAAAAGCTCAACAAAAAGCCAAAAGTTCAGAAAAAGACGAAACTTATGAATAGTGAAAAATAAGTCAGAAGCCGAAGCCGAGTTGATCAGGGCACTTGCACTAATTTGGGGTAGCTTATTACTGTAGGTTTTTCCGTCTTAGATGAATGTTGATGCGTACAAGGGTAGTGATGCTATTAAGGTCTTGTTTGGGACGCTGAAAATTTCCCTAATTTATGGGGAAATTAAATTATTTTTGCTGTTGTTTTGACATCAGGTACACTTCAGGTTTTACCTCCCGCAAATAACGTATGGTGGTTTACTCTTATCTCTACTAATATAACATAGGAGTTTGTTCGTTCACCATCTCCTTCTATCCTCCTCACGCAGAACACATGTCCCGCTCCCCCGCGCAACCACTGCGATGTCCCCTTCGCGTAGCACACCTGCACGCACGCTCCTCGTTGTGCAACCGCCACGACCCCCTTGTGTGACAAATTGCCCTCTCCTTCCCACAGCCTCTCGCTCCCTCTTCCCTCTCTCGCTTGAGTTACCCCACCTCCCGCTGCCCCCGCAAGCCATGGCTACCATCACCTCCGCAATGGTGGCGGTGGCCGCCATCTCCTTCTCCCTCCCCTCCACGCCGTGCACTTCACCGCCACTCCCACCCTCCCAACTACACGCCGCCTCCACCGTCGCGCCCTCCTCCTCCCTTCCTGCCCCTCCATGTTGCGCCCTCCTCCCCTCCCCCTCCATGCCGCGCGCCTCACCGTCCCTCCTAAAAACATAACCTTCTCCTTTTGCCTCCCATCCTCACTAGATTCCAAACCTCCGCCATGCTCTCCACCACATCCTCCTACCCAAATCTCATATCAAAACACCAAAAAAAAGGAAGGATCTATCACTTCGGCAGACCAATTGACCGAAGGGAGCTTCGCATATCTCAAGTAACCCTCCTTCCCCTCCCGCTCTTTTACTTTTTTTCCTGATTTCTTGATGACTTTGGGGGCAATTTGTATCGGTTTTCGACTTTTGGTGTGCTTTGCTGAGCAATTGCGATTTGGTGATGGATTAGGATGGCTGCGGGTGTGAAATTGCATTCACAGAGTAGTTTTTGATGGGGTTCTATGGAAGAGCATTTGGTTACCATGAATAGCCCATGCCCGGTGCATCGACACATGAGCATGCTTGTTTTAGAAGCAGTAGGCTACTTGTATCAATGTTACAACTGAAAATACAAAGAAGCATTGAATTTCTTCACCTCTCTTATGTTTAGGAGCAACGATAAACAAAGGGATAGCTGAAGCTTGTTGATAAATATTCAATTTTTATTAATTATTCAAATTCAAACTAAATCCCCCAAGTTACCTTTGTTGGAGATCTCACCCCCACACATAACCTGCCCAGTGCCCACAACCTGTAAATAGTGTTTTGCTACATCTCTACTTAATGGGGAACTGCCCTGTTTATATTTCACTTAGGTGCAAGCAATAGCATACGTTGGTCACTGTCTAATCATCTGATGCCTTGCAATGCTCCCTGCTACATTTCTTCAGCTATAACTATAATAAATTACTTCACTTTCTGTAGTTAAAACTTGGATTCTCGGATCTTTTGCAAATGGTACCTGTCTCTCAAAGACTGTAGTTCAGCAGTGTTGATTTGAACTTGTGAAAATAGAGATGAGTTCTGTCTACGATCACAACGTATGCTTACAAATCCACAATATATGCACACTCGTTACCTAGGTAGTGTGTGTTGGACATAATCTTGTTGTTGAGTGTGGTCATGTGTCGAGTACTTGTGTGTTTGAGTACTGAGTGGTTGTGTGTCGAGTACAGAGTGGTTGTGTGTCGAGTACTCGTGTATTCGAGTATTGTGTGGTCGGTATCGAGTATTCGGTGAGTTCAAGTACTACGTAGTCGTAGTTGAGTACTCGGTGTGTTCGAGTATTGTGTGGTCGTAGCCACAGTGGTCATAACCAAATGTACTCGTGTGTTTGAATGCTGCGTGGTCGTAGTCGAGTACTCCGTGTGTTCGAGTATTGCATGGTCGTAGTCGATTACTCGGTGTGTTCGAGTACTGCGTAGTCTCGGTGAGTTCGAGTATTACGTGGTTGTAGTCGAGTACTCGATATGTTCGAGTACTGCGTGGTCGTAGCCAAATGTACTCGGTGTGTTCGAGTACTGTGTGATCATAATCGAGTATTCGGTGTGTTTGAGTACTGCGTCGTTGGTGTATCCGAGTATGTGTAGGAGTTGAAGACCCGGAGTTGGAGAGTAGTCAGAGACTCCGGACCAGTCGAAGGTATGGTCGACAAGCCGTGGTCGATGCCATAGTCGAAGGCGTGGTCGATGCTATAGTCGATGCTGTGGTCGAAGTAACAATGACTTAGTCAGTATTTGAAAGAGTACTGTCGTAGTCGTTAGTCAAGTTGTGCAGTTGTCGATGGTCGATAGTCATAGCTACAGTGGTCGATGGTCGGTAGTCATAACTACAGTGGTCGATGGTCGTAGCTAAAGTCGACAGTAGGTGCTGGAAGACCCGTGTGGTCGGAGAAGCAGTCGAGGTGCTGTGGTCACCAAGCCTTGGTCGGTTATGTGGTCGACAAGGCGCAGTAGAAGACGTGGTCAAAGGAGTAGTCGAAGTCGTGGTCGAAGGAGTGGTGTGTTGTCGCAGACGTGTGTGGCCTGTCACTGTAGCAGTCGGCGGCCGTTGTAGCAGACATGTGCACTGGTTGTGGTCAAAGGCCTGGTCGATGCTATGGTCGAAGCCACGGTCGAAGGTATGGTCGATGCGTGGTCGAAGCCACGGTCGCAGTGTTCAAGTACTCATTGAGTTCGAGTACTACATGGTTGTAGTCGAGTACTCGGTGTGTTCGAGTACTGCGTGGTTGTAGCCAAATGTACTTGGTGTGTTCGAGTACTGCGTGGTCATAGTTGAGTACTCGGTGTGTTCGAGTATTGCGTGGTCGTAGTCGAGTATTTGGTGTGTTCGAGTACTGCGTAGTCGGCGTGTTCGAGTATGTGTAGAAGTTGAAGACCCGGAGTCAGAGAGCGGTCAGAGACTCCAAACCAGTCGAAGGTATAATCGACAAGCCATAGTTGACAAGCCGTGGTCGATGACATGGTTGAAGCCGTTGTCGAAGGAATGGTCGAAGCCACAGTGACTCAGTCGATAGTCGGAAGAATAATGTCGCAGTCGTTAGTCAAACTGTGCAGTAGTCGATAGTCGTAGCTACAGTGGTCGATGGTCGATAGTCGTAGCTACAGTTGTCGATGGTCGGTAGTCATAGCTACAGTTGTCGATGGTCGTAGCTACAGTCGACAGTCGGTGCTAGAAACATGTGTGGCCGGAGATGCAGTCGAGGTGCTATGGTTGACAAGTCTTGGTCGGTGAAGTGGTTGACAAGGTGCAATCGAAGCCTTGGTCAAAGGAGCGGTGTGCTATAGCAGACATGTGTGGCCTGTCACTGTAGCAGTCAGCGGTCGCTGTAGCAGATGTGCACTGGTTGTGGTCGAAGGCTTGGTCAATGGCGTGGTCGAAACCACGGTCAAAGGCATGGTCAAAGCCATGATCGCAACTACAGTAAGATGGTCGGTGCTTTAATTCTGCTGGTACATTAACAAAAATATTGTCTACAAAGATGTCCTTATATTCTATATGTCTTATGTATTTTATTTTTTTATTATGTTGCACAAGAAATAATATCAGCTACTAAACATGAACATCTATTTCTAATTTCATTTATTTATGAGTTTGTAGATGTGTGCTTTGCTTGATACATATTTTTCAAAAGATAAAATTGATGTTCAATATTTAGTTTGGGATCATCATTTGATAATATGAATTACTCTCATTTGGTACTCCATTGTAACGTACAGACATTTTACTGGTCACTAGCAAAGAGAATGAAAAGGAGCTGGGTCTCCAATAAATTTGTTTTTCTATTATAAAATCTTCGATCCATCTCTTCTTCAAAGAAATTAGCCAAAACAAAAATCAGAAGACAGGCTAAGTGTTACAACATTTATATTTTTTTTTGTAAATTTAGGTTTTTTTTTAAAAAAAAGTTATGCCAAGAACCAAAAAATGACACTTCCCTCCAAACTACGCAAATAAATAAGAGGATAAGCCAAGCCTCCCCTACCTTCAGCCTCTCATCCTCGCAAACCAAGAACCCCAAAATTCCAAACCCAGAGGAGCGTAATTGCCGTTAGTCGTTAGAACCCACTAAAGGGCAGTGCCATGGCTGCCCCTACTGGTACTTCTCTTCTGAGCACCCTGCTCCAGCTTCCGATGGCCCCGTTCTCGGGGAAGAGCTCCCCGCCGTCGGTGGTCCACGTGGCCCGCCGGGCGCCGACGGCGGTGGTGGCTGCGAAGGGGTACAATGTGCAGATCCTGGTGGACGAGAACGAGGGGGAGGAGTCCATCTTCCGGCGGTTCCGGCGGGAGGTGATGAGGGCCGGCGTGCTCCAGGAGATCAAGCGCCGCCGGCGGTACGAGAGCAAGAAGGACGAGCGCAAGCGCAAGGCCCGCGAGGCCGGCCGCCGCAACCGCCGCAGGTAAATATCGCATAGCAGCACCTGAGCTGCTTCTCTCGACGCTACATGGCTAGAAGTAAATTGAGATGTAGTCCATGGATAGGATAGGCACATGCTTGTATGGTTCGTTCGAGGATTTTGCGTTTGTGTTCTCTTAGCGATTGTTCGAACCAATTGCGACAAGACAATCTTTGCGTCATGGTCATCTGTTTGGATCACACAAATCCTTGGCCCTAGGCGCCGTGTCAATCTGTGGATATGCGTTCTTGACTTTAGGGATAGTGACATTGGTGAAAAAAGGTATACATGTAGAACACACTTGAGGCCATGAACTGCACTTCCTTTTTTGTTGATGGTAGATGTTCGAGGTCATGTGATTATCCTGAGAGACAGAGTAGAGTAGTGGACACACGTAGAGTGGTCTTGTTGGAAATTTATTTGAGCTTAGTCATTCTTCTCAGCAACTGTGCCATTTCTTGGTGGTGGTGGAGCACCAATTCGATACGATCACCAAGGACTCGAACATCTTAGTGAATATATCCACTGATAATGGACATGATGCTGGGTGCAGGCACTGTTTGTTTCGTAGGAAAAAGTTCGATTCCTGTGGGAATCTTCGTGCGTTCCAAACTAGGCCTCATTTGTGATTGAAATTTGCACAAAGAAGTTCATACATTGATTGAATTGGTTGCCTACCTTGGTGGTAGGCTGGCACTGATGCAGAACTGTTGTATTGGATTATTTTACTGCAATGCATTTTTTTTGGAGGAACTTAGCAGGACTTCTGCCTTTTCAATTAAGGAAATAAATACAGTGCGGGACGCTATGGCGACCCAGAACAGAAACTGAACAGGGACGACGCCCTACAACAGAAAGAACTTAACTAATACAGAAGACCTAATCACCCAAAAAATCCAGCTCCTTAGCTTCCTGAAACTGAACTAAAAAACTCGACCTGCGGGGGGAAGAATCCCCCCGGGCATTGCTTTAAGAAGAAGGTCTTCTCACGCAGACCGAGAAAACCCCCGAACCCCTGCTCCACCCTTACACAGCGGCACCATCGCCCGACCTTGTGAGACTACCGGCGGATCCTTTGGATCAACGCCTTGGCGGGGCCTTAGACCTGTGCTTTGGTGTGGTAGCAGGCGAGGGGATTTTTTCCCCCAAGCCTGAAATTCGCTCCCACTGGGAGTCGAACCCAGGACCTGGGGGTGCTACTCAGGCCTCTAACCATTGGGCTAGAGACCCTTTCGCCCTGAAACTGAACTAGATCCTGAAGAATCACCGAAACCACCTTTTGCTCGTCACTTTCAACCTTCTCAAAAAGTCTTTTATTTCTTCATTGTAATGCATTGATGTTAGTTTTGTTGGTGCATGGATGCTGATTGGGCTTGAGTGTATGTACCCTTAAGCTTTACCATCTTTGAAAATCCAGTCCGAATGGTGTGTGTGAATCGTGGGATTTTTCAGCTTTTGAACTGTCCATTTCCGTTCCCAATTATTTCGTTGTGATAAGTTTAAAAAGGATATGCAACTCTGTTTAACTTGAATTCTATGTGCCAAAAATGTTGCAGGCGTATGATGGAGGAGCCTAGGTTCCCAGAAGAAGATGCGGACGCAGAGGCTGCGAGAAAGGCTCGTGACGAGGACAATGACAACTGGGAGATTGACGGTATTCTGTGAATGAAACAGTGGTATTCATAACCATTCGGATACACAGTTTCGACAGTTCCAGTTCTTTTTTTGCCTGCAAGGCACAAACTATATGAGTTATCAATCTCCCTCTCGCTTCAATTGTACGATTTCGATGTACTAAATGTTAGCTGATGCAACATCCCTTTCATTTACTTGTGTACCGTATTTTACATACTTTTCAAGTTTGCGTCACATTTTTCAAATGTTTCAAGCTGACGAGTAAATATGCAACCCATGCATCCTCCCACTGGAAAGTGAAAACTATGCAGGTTTCTGCAGATGTAGATTATAAATTGCAGGCCCAATCTTGATGCATCACCTACTGCAGGTTTGTACAGAGAAACTTCTGTTGTGTCGATATATTCCCTAGTATTTTCAACAAAAGATTGCTGAGTTGATCCAAGCGTATCGATTCAAGGATTAGATATATTGTTTTGAGTCTTGACGTCCTAGCATGCATGTTCTTGGATTGGCTCCTTGACACCCGGTCCCAATGTAACCGTGGAGAAGTAGCACAGCCAAACACATGGCGCAACGGCACGACGGCCGCAACTAACCTACCTAGCTAAACCCGGCACTCCATTGACGCCTTTTAAAGCGCCACCACCTCGATCTCCGCCGTCGTCCTCCTGCCTCGCCGAACTCCAACCAAGAGATCGACATGTGCACAGCTGGGTATATGGTCATCGCGTCCACGCGCGTGTGGCTGCTCGCCGCGGTGCTCGCGTGCATGCTGCTCGTCAGGTCGGCCGACGCCGACGGTACGGCCGGCCCGGCTGGTGGCGCCGGCGTCTTCGGGTGCAACCCGCTGACGGACAAGACGTGCCGGCCGGGAGACCCCCGCGCGCCGGAGAACCAGGAGGAGGAGGGGGGATTCGGCGTGAGGATGCCGTCCATACCGGGCGGCGGTGGCGCGATCGGCGGCGGTGATGGAGACGACGACGACGAGCTGCCGTCGTTCGACACCCACCTGACCATTCTTGGCCACTGAAGGAAACGAAGGACGAAGCCTAACAAAGTGGTTGTATCTTCTCGGTGGTCTAAACCGGCCGTGTTCTTGCATTTGCATTGCTTGTTGTCGTGGAAAGAAGAAGAAATGTGAGTGTGATGAAGTGTTGCGATTCTTGTTAATATGTCGTCATTGTTCAGGAACGAGGTTCTAAATTCTAATCGATTGGACGTGATTTTCTTCTTCTTTGTTGAGCATGGTGATATATCCAGTCTTTTAGGATTATAATCCTTTATCAATTTTGTCCATTACCACCGACCGCTACGTACTTCAAGCCACCTGCACATCCAAAGAGCAAGCAACCATATAGCACAAGTTATATACACTTAACTCACGTTAACCAAACTAGTGCATCATGCAACACAATATAACAATGACCAAAGAACCAAGATCAACCCAAGATCAAATCTCCCAAAATGCTCAAATTCCCAAAAGGCCAATCTTCATCCAGTCTAACTGCCAGGCTGCCAGCATCATTCTGATCAGATCGAAGCGGTCTAACTGCCATGGGCCTACCAGTCTGACCGCTTAACTTGTCCAGAAACTACCCTCTCTAGAAATTCTCTAGAAATTCGGTATTTCTCTATCTAGTTTTATAGAGAGAAATACCAATTTCTAGTAAGACCTAGTGCAAACTCATCCTTAAACAATCCTATACAATAGTTTAGTTCAGAATACCTAAAAATCCACAAAATGTGCCAGTCTGATTAGCCCTATAGGGCGGTTAGACGGGCAAGTCAGACCACCTATGCACAGTAGCCTGACTGGCTCTGCAAATAGGTCAAACCAACTGACTGCCATTAACACTGAAAATTATAGTTCTTTTGCACAACCAAAATTTAACTCAATAAATGTGCCAATTGTTCACCACATATTGGCCAGTGACAATCCCACGTGTCTCTCAAAGGCGCTTCCACACAAGGAAAATAGGAAGGATGCAGCTCAGGTTGGCATGGTGAGCGAGCCAGAACTGAGCTGGGATGAGCCAATAGGAAGAAAATAGGCCCGAGAGAGAAAATCAAATTTTAATTATTTTCTAATTAGTTTAAATGTAGAAATTAAGTTTGAATTTTAAAATTAGCAAACAGACTTCAAAAATTACGAAATTTTTTTTGAGTTGTACCTTAGATTATTTAGAACTCAAATACGTTATCTGCAGGTTTAGGCTAGGTTTTAATTATTTTTATAAAATCATTTTCAATAGCTAAAAATAAGAAAAACCGTTATCTTTAATGGAGATTTTTTTAAAAAATCATGAAAATGTAGAAAAGCAAATTATGGAAATAGTTAAATAACTTATAGGAATTTTAGGACTTACAACAACTGTATAGGTTGCATATTTAGGAAGGTATATGGTTCATTGACCATCTCAAAATCTTCAACAAACTTATCACACAGCTAACCCGTGTGATGAGAAAATTGAGAAGAATGACAATGTCATCATATTAGTATCATCTCTACCACCATCATAGGAGCAATTTGTAATGAATATTCTCGTCGAGAAAACAACTCTTAGTTTCAATGAGATAGTTGCATATCTATTGGAGATGGAGTCCTTGAAAAAGCCATCATACTCTTCATCCTCGAGAGATCAAGCATTGGCCGTAATAAGTGTTGCAGGCAGAAGCAAAAGTCACATGAAGAAGAAATGTAAGAGTAAAGGCACATGTGTATGCTATCTATGTGACAAAGAAAGTCATATGACGAAAGATTGTTCGAGTTTGAAGCAAATAAGGGGTGCATACTTAGCGGCAATAGCAAAGGACAATTTAGACGTACTAGTCATCAGTCAATTAGGTACAACTATTTATTTAGCGGATTGCAAGGAATATACAATTACTAAGGTGGGAATGGTTATATTGAAAAAAATATGATGGAGCCCATCAAAATTGACGGCAATTCAGTACGTTCTCATCTTAAAAAATAATATAATATCTGTAAGGTCATTTAAACTCAAAGGTTGTAAGGCATCACTTCGAGGTGAAGTCATGTGAGTTACTTGCAAAGGGCAGGTGATCATAAAAAGTATTTAGAGTAATAGAGGATACAGATTGATGGGCACAGCTAAAGGAAGTGTAACAAATGGAAGTTCTAGTAAAAGAAATCCTAGTTAGGAACAGGAAATCGTGTCGTCAATGGTAGGTACTTAGATATTATCTACATTTATGTGCGGAACTGCAAAGACGGTTACAAAATCTAGCAGATGATAAGGCAAAGCCGTGAGCTGTTAGAAGGAAGACGTGGTGGAACCAAGCACGCGGTATCGACAAGCAGGTGGAGCTCAGAAATAGTACAAACCTATGGTATGAAAAGGCTATAGAAACAGGAGGTGTGGTTAATCAAACTACATAATAAATGAGCTCTCAAGTAGAGCGTCTGGACAAATTAGCCCAGACATGGACTCGCACATTGTGATGATGTGCATGAGCCCCTGTGGTGGGGGCACTCATAAAGTTGGGAGGAAAAACAATGAAAAAGTGTGGAGCCGATTTAGAGAGAGTTCTTGAAGAAACACAATGACTTCAATGGATAATAGTCAAGATGAAAATTGTTGAGTATGGTGACTCGTATTCCAGTCTTTTAGAATTTGAAAACATGTGTTATAAGGAGTCCTAGATGAATCCAAATAGGATTCGGATCCCTAATTTTATTTTGGAGTAGAATTCCTACTCCACTTTAGAGAAAGGCTATGTGGACTATATAAAATCATAAGGGGTAGTTATGGAAAACCAAAGCAAAGAAATAACTCACCCAAAGCTAGAGGTGCACGAATAGATTAGAGGCTAGATTATTCTTTAACACTAAATTCTTGTATAGGAAAAGAATTTAAGGGTCATAAAAGATTCGAGAGGGTTGCGAGAAAGCGGCAATCTCTTGTACTTTTTTGAGGTTGTGGTTAAAGATTTACGTGCAACTTTACTAAATCTTTTCTCTCTTGTCGTGGTTATTTCAACGTCGTTATTTTGGTTCTTTTTACGAGATTTATCTTCTTCGTTTTTAATATCGTGCACGCTCATACCATATCTCATAAACTATATATAAAAATATCAAAGACTAATATTCTTCCTTTTTGTTTGACAAGTTTTACGTATCTCATTGTTTTAGAGAGAGAGAGTGATTGATTTGGGGTGGTCGACGCAAGGACACAAGCGCCATGCTGCAGAATTTTTGTAACACGTACATACGCTCGTGGTGTCGCCGTGCTGCTATTCTTAGAGCATCTCCAACAAATCTTCTAAAGTACTCATATCCCCTATATTTTAGAAGAAAGGTAAAAAAAGGCTCCAACAGATCCCCTAAGTGGTACCCAAAAATATAGAAGACTTCATCCCTGATTTTTCGTCCCCTATATATAGAGGACGCACACCATCCCCTAAATCGGTTCCAACGCTCATGCGTCGTCCGATCCCCTAAATTCTTTGGTTGGTAGTTTTTGTGGACCCAGATTTTAATTTAGGGGACCATATTTAGAGGACTTGTTGGAGGTTACATATTTTTAGTCTTCTATATTCTAGATTGTGTCCTCTAAAAAGTGATTTAGGGGATGAGATTTAGAGGATATTGTTGGAGATGCTCTTACGTCCATCCACTCAAGGCGTAGCTAGTGGTGGTTCGGTCTCAGGCCCAGTCAACTAAAAATAAGATAGTGCGATCCATCCTATTATTAACTACAGTGTTACATATTAAAAAAAATTTACTTGAGATCTCGGGCTATTGTCGCAGAGGCCTGAGGCCCAACTCTGCTTCCACTTGGTTCCATGTCACCTCTCTCTCTGCGTGGCTTGCTGTCAGCCATGTCACGTCGCAACTTCAACCACCTTGGTACTTATTTACGGTTTCCATCTTGTTACTCGGAGTTTGCTGCGGAGCTATACGCACGTACCTTCCCGAGTCCTGTGACTGTTTTCAGAACAAAGGCTTGCAGCCTTGGTCTAGCTTTATTAATTAGAAAGCAAAGCTCAGAGCTAAAGGCTGAATCTTTACTACTGGTAATGGTATTGTGTACGGCATATGACAAATTAGCAGCTGTGACTAGTATAACGCGACATCATCTCAATCACAACGGGTATGCCCTGATACTCCCAAAAGACAAGTGTACCTGCTAAAGGCTAAAATAAACTACGACAGAAAGGCTTATACATAATCCTCTCCATCTGAAAGCCAGCACTTTGCAGGCGGCATGGGGGAGCTTATGAAAAGAAGGAAAGAACCATGCTAGTGTCGCGGGCGCTGTTGTGCTTGTGGATGCAAAGTGTAGTCAGGCACAAGGAATAATTCCGTATCTTTGTGGATGGGGAAAGCTATACCATACCCCTTTTGAAGTCTCAGCAAGACGGGCAGGAATACTACTCGATCATGATCCCCGCGCGTGCGTGCATGAGAGCGCGCGCGAGAGAGCGAGGAAACAGCAGGGGCGGCGCCTCCGATCCGGCGGAGGAAAAGGAAGAGCGGGGGAGCAGAGTTGCAGTTCGACGTGCGCGGCGGTAAAAAAGGATGCTGTCCGAGAGCAGGACATGGGCGTCTCTGTCCGACAAGCTGGTTCTACGTTTCTACTCTCGCCGTTGAAGGGAGGGACAAAACGCGGCCGTCCATCTAGGATCTGATGAAGGCCCGGTCAACTGGTCAGGGCTAAGGTGACAGTACTATTAGACTGTTATCAATATTGTGTTTTAGCCGACTCAGATAAAGAGAGAAGGTATTAAATCGATTCAATATATCGGAGGGATCGATTCCAACAAAAAATTGTATGAAATCAGACTCTACTTAGAAGTCGATTCAAAGCATTAAACAATTCGTATGAGTATTAAACAATTACATAGAAGAGAATGCAGCTGAGAGAGAATATTATTATTTTGTGGTTTTTTTAATGTAACGTGAGTCTAAGTAGTTTAATACATTGGAGAAAAACAAATTTATGTTTATGTGGTATGACTTTGAATCAATATAAAGATGGTCTAGTCCTATGATACGATGTTGTATACTTTCTTGAAACAAAACAAAACTTTTCTCTGAGAATAAATCAAAGTTACTATTCTTTCCGTCTTATAATCAAAGTTACTATTTTTTATCATTTTAACATGCCTGTGTGTTGACAGTTTACACACCCACAGTTCTTTCCGTTTTGTAGGAAGTAAAAAGGGAGGGAGAGAGAGAGAGAGAGAGATGATGGGGTTTGGTTAGCGCGTGGGAATCTGATTAGGAAGGAGCCGGCACGCCACCTGAGCCCATCTGATCATGAGGTCAACCAGCCAACCAACCTTCCTTTCCTTCCACTTTACTGGCTTGCAACGAGCTTTGAGCTTTCACCCTGTTGCTGCTCGGGGACCCATGCATCTGCCTGTCTAGTAGATTTACCTATCTGCATTTTATTGTTAGTTTTATTCAGAACGTGCAGGGTAATGCTCTCAAGTGTAGATCAAGGGAAGGAGAGAAAGGAAGCTGTAAAGAATTTGACCAGCACATAAATTAAACCTTTTCTTACATGAGCTAAATAAATTAGGCCATTGGATCTCTAATCCAACAGTCACAAATCTGGATAATAGTTAAAAAGAAAACATCCGGATGATGTTTATCAACACCCAATAAATTAACACCCAATAAATTATCTACTTATAGATCATCCAATTAAAACTACATCTCCAATGGTCAAAGTGTTTCATTCACTCTTAAATCATGCCTATATCACCGAGAAACGTCAGCAGCCAATGTGCAGTGCAATTTTCAGAGATAGGTCCATACGTACATATACAATGTTCACTCTGTAATGCAGAAACTATATGGGAAAATTCATACTATACCACAGAGTGGCATAATTCAGAATACCATTCCAGATATTTCCCTTCATGATATATCACTCCAAAGAAATTTTGATTTGCACAATGCCATTTCCGCTATTTTCTTGCTTTTTTCTGTTTTCTACCTTTTCAATTGTGGGAAAATGTCGTGTTTGCCACTCCAAGCCTGAATTCGAACTAAGCCCTTGCAAACTTATGAAACATGCTACATTTTTGTATGACGATTTGATTTCAGTGATATGCACTTGAGTGCAGTGAATGTTAACTTTGTATATTTTGTTTAAGTCGTTATGTGCACTAGTGTGCTTATCTGTGAACACCCTATACATCATCATGCTAAAAACCAGAACAATTTAAAAGTCATCTCACGCCAAAATTTCATATAATTAATTCCGTTCAAATTAAGAAACTAGTGAGCCATTACATATTTAGGAATGGAGGACAACTGGGGCGGGAGCGACTCACGCCTTGTTCTTGTTCAGGCCTAAAGGGGGCAAAAACAACTTTTCTCACACGTCAAAACGTAGGAAAAGCAGGAAAATGCAAGGAAATAGTGAAAATGATATTGTGCAAATCTAAATATGTTTGGAGTGATATATCATGGAAAATCTTCGGAGTGGTATCCCAAGCTTATATTATGAATTTTTTATAGGCCTGTTCTTTTTTGCTGCGGCTTGTGGCTTTTGGGCTGTTTATATGAGAGATTACAGAGTAACAGAAACCCATGTGCGGTTTTTGCCAATATAAATGAAGTCAGCAAAGTATGTACCACAATTAACTAGTAGACCATATCTTAAAAAAATACTCCGTTTAAAAGTTAGTTATTGTAGAAAAAGTCGAAAAACAGCTTTTAGAAACTGAAAAGAACAGGGATGCGTGCTTAGTGACACACCGGCAGGAACTAACTGACACACAGAGAGAGCTAGAGTTCCGGTGGGTCCCACACCAACTCGAGCTCACCAGCTGCTTCCTGGGACAAACATTCCCTTCCCCAGACCTCTTTACAGAGCTTTTTTCAGATGCAAAAGGCAAGAAGATGAAGTAGGGTAGGAGTTTGCAAGGGAAAACACTAGCAACGATGATGACGGTGAATAGAAAAAGGAGAAGACGCGGCATGGAACGGCTAAACTAAAAGCGATCGAAGCGGCAGCAACGCGAGGCCTTTGTCCCCGGCCGCGGCGCCATGGCAGAACCACTTCAGCGCCGCTGTCCCCGCTTTCTGCTGGCTGGGTTGCTCGATCATTGCATAGCAAACCCCCTCCGAGCGCGCGCCAAAATTCGTGCGCGCATGATATAAGATGCTAATTAACATAACTTGGGCCCATGAATTAGAGCAAAAGGATTCTCACAAGTAAACACTAGAATTGTATTGTTTCCATTGAACTATTTCCTCTTTTATTCCCGATACAATAATAGCAGGGATATCATAGTCATTATATTCTACTCTACTATCATTGGTTTAGTAACCAATCTCCCGCCTCGCGTTTGGTCAAGATACGTCTTACACACAAGATGGAGGGAGAACTACACCATTAGAAAATTTTATTAAGATACATTTGGATTAGAGAGAGATGTATATATATACTTGCAAGTTAGCCATAAGAAATTTGGGGCATGGTTTGTACGTACCTTCGAGGTTTCTTTCTAGGCGCCACATATTCGGCGCTCCTGCTCCCGATGGTGCAGCGGGTGGTTCTTCGATCGGAGAAGAAAAGATTCTCAGATCATCTAATTCCTAACCGAACCGCATAGGTGGCCGGTCACTGCCTATTCTATTCGATCGTGTGTTACATGTTTGACCGCGCGTGCAGCGTGTTCTAGGTGCGTGCCATGCATATGCATACATGGGTTTACGACTCACACATATGTACAATATAATCGGTGCCAAATTATTTGCATTTATATATAGTGCAGGATGCACAAACGCGTATAGATCATCTAGTAACTTGCTCGTGAGTTGTGACATGTAAGATCAAATCTGTAACTGATTTGGTGTAGAGAGCTGAGTAATTGATCAAGCTATCGGATTGTTTGTCTATAATGATTCCGTTGTAAAGCAGATGGCTAGCTCGAAAAATTGTTGGCAGATGGTACAACTTGTGGGCTTTTTTTATCTAAGCTTGGGGGATAACGAGCCTCACCTTCTGCACTAAAATTGGAGAGAGAGAGAGAGAGAGAGAGAGAGAGACTTCCCTCATCATTCTCCTCACTACCTTCTCTCCCAATGCGTGCTTCCCCCTCCTATATTATGCCCCCTCTCCTCCTCTCCCTCTTCTTGCCCTAAAAGAAAGCCATTGCGTTGTGCTGTGTCCATGGCCTGCTTGCATGCTGCTTAATGCTGACAATGTAAGCACATCCATCTTAGCTTATTAATTATTAGCTTATAGCTAGGGTTTGACAGGCCAGTAGATGGGGAGTGCCTGCTTGCGCCAACATTGTGGGATCAACACACGAGCCCTGGTGCTACATGACTCCTCCTGCAGTCCCCAATACACAACCACGGCTAGACCGGCAAAAGCTGCTTTATTTTCCTAGCCCACTCGCTATTTGCTTCAATCCTATCATGATAAAAAGCTCTCGCCATCGATCAGATTGTCTTGCATATGGCTAGCAACGCGACGGCACGATGTGAAGATCGATCACTAGTCGATCCATTCATGTCTTGATTAGCTTGGGATATCTAGCTAGCTTCCTAGGTGCCATGTTTGCTGATGTTATATATAAGAGAGAGCTTGTGATAAGAGAGAGGAAGAAGAAGGCTAGCTATTTGCAACGGTTGGCAGGCTGGCCTACGGCGTGATGGACTGATGGACTGCATGGCGGATGGAGTGAGCGATATTGGTGAGGTTCAATCCGATGATGGGGTTTTACGCGACCGTAAATCCGTTATCTGATTGAGCCGCGCCAATATCACTTCCTTCCACCATATATACACACAGACAGCTCTACATAATTGCAAGGTTAGATCAGTCCTTAATTTCTTGTTATTGTTCACCCCCCCTCCACCCCACCCCACCCACACACAAATATATTGTTCTAATCAGCAGCTACGTACTGTTGTTCTTGCTGCCCTAGGCAGATCAGCAGTTAAGGAGATCCTATTTGCCAGTACTGCAATCAGTCTTTGAGAAAAGATGTTTGGCATGAAAAGCGATAGAAACATAATTGTGGTTTTATGGCCATGCAAGTGATATATGTTTGTGCTAGTCTTTTTTTACTGACAGTTTACCAATTGAGATGATCTTGTTGTAGATGTCAAATTATATTTATCATATCTATGACAAAGTATATCGATTACATATATGCATAGGATTACTAGAAGTAATTTTGTTCGTTTTCTTCTTGATTCAGTTCTTGTTTTCTTCTTGTAGTTTGTCAAGCTCAAATTCAAGATTTAGTACTCGATTTCTTTCAAAAGGAAAAAAAGATTTAGTACTTGAGACTGATGCCATCACTAACAGAATCAGCAGGCAGCTGATAAATGCATACCCTTTGTGCAAACAAAAAAGGTCTCCTGGTTACCGGGACATTTAGGTTTGTACTTGCATAAAATATTAAGAGAATTAATCTAGCTAATCATATGCATGTTTTGCACAATATTAATTGTTCTTGATCTGTAAATGATCGATATCTTCAGTTGTGTGCTAATTAATCTTACATAGTGTGCGTAGGTCCTATGAATTTTGTGTGTGCCAAACATGCCTAGATATTTTTTGGAGTAGCTCCTTAAAAATTCATATTCCATAGGTTACAAGGATAACACACGTGTAGATGCATTCATGGCTTCGTATTAATGGTAGCGGGCGTACTTGGTTTGTTTGTGGGCGTGAGTAATTGTAAAAATCACTTACAAAATCTCAGTTTGTGTTTTAGGAGAGCATCGGTGCAAATTTCCACGAAATAGCTGTACTGTTTTCTTTGTTACCTACTCCCTTTGTTCTGGCTAGGGGTGAAAAGTGAATACGAATTATCTGTATTATCCAGTTATTGTATTCGATAGAATATAAATATGGTATAGATTTTCTCATCCGATTAACAATTTCTACTCTATTCGTATTCGAATTTACATAAAAATATAGATACAAATATGATATAAATTTTTACCATCCGAAATATTATTTTATCCGGACTATCTATATATGTATTCGTATTCGACGAAGCAATATGCATATTTTATTACTATATAACTAATTAGCTACACAATTTTTTTAATTGAACGTGAAGTCGTGTTTCTTTAGGTGAAGTAAATGAATTAGAATGATTAATCGTGATTGCATGAGGATAAAATATCATTAATATCTTTATACTACATAAGTTATGATGATATCTGGATCTGACCGAATTAAATAGATATTCGATTCGTATTTGTTACATATTCGATCCGTATTCATATTCGTATTCATTTACACAATACAAATATGAATATGATAAAGCTTGTTGGGGTTATTTTTTGTCAGGAACTGCTCGTTTTTTAATTAGAGGGAAAGAAAAATGTCACAAAATGCGCGCACGCATCACTTATCAAAAGCAAAAGGTTTTCTATGAGATTCTAAGGTAAACACACATGCAGGGGTAGGGACTTGCCTTATCAAGTCTTTCTTGAAATTGATATAGTTTAATTTAATATTATTTTATTGATAGTTTGAAATTATTTTTAGAATCAGTCTAACGAGCCGAGCCAAAACAAAATTTAATTTCATCCAAAATCGATTCATTCAATATTTAATAAATTAACAAATATAATTAAAATAATTTTTAATCAAATCAATTAGCCTAACTGACGAGCTTTTTCTATCTCTACACAGTACACACATACCATCAAAGCACGCACACCCCCACACACATGCAAGTACGTCCTCAGCTTTTTTTTTTCGAAAGGGGGAAAACATACAGCACGTGATACATTAGTGGGCCAGAAAAAGGCCCATACAGTCGTTGTCTCGAAAGTGTTCCGGCAGGAGCACACGTCGGAGCGGGCGGGACGGCCATGAACAACCGTAGCCAGCAAGGGCCGAAACCGTTGCTTGTACGGGCCACCTCGCGACCGCTGCGAAACGGCGCGATCCCCTCGCCTCCAACGGCTACCGTTCGCTGCTAGCAATGCGGGCTGCGTGGGGCAGCGGCGCCGGCGCACGCAGCCTCCCTCGGCAAGGCGGCAACCGCCTCGCCGAGAAAAAGCGAGCACACCAGAGAATCCACCAAGGAAACCTCGCCAGCGAGCCAACAAACCAACCCCCACGCTGTCCCGGCACCAACCCTGGGAGCATTTCGATCTTGTTCTGTTGCTGGATGGATGGTACAAACTGAGAGAATCCTTCGCACTGCATCCCCCCATCTAGCAGGCCAAGAACGCGCCTTGAGTTCAACTCTTGAGGGTTCTTGAAAGAGTGGTTTGGTTTGTGCGCGTGGCCAACATTTCTTGGATTGGTTTCTTGGGTTCTCTTCCCTCCATGCTGTGCGATGCCGACCAGCATCCGCTCGGCGTCCCCCGGGGCCGGCGACATTGAGCTTGCCCTCGAGGATATCGCCCGTGCCGACGCGGACTGCATCGGCGCGCTCACCTGCGGCCGCAGCAGCTTCTCCTACCACCGCCTCCCGGAGCCGCGCCTCCGCCTAACCATCCGCAAGCTCGATGCCTCCTACTTCGGTATTACCAAATCCCATAGCCGCCTCTCTTGTTCCTGAATTGTTTGTTGCCTTAGATTCCTGATGCGACGTGGGATTGCGAATTTCTGATAAGGCGTGGTTTCTTGATCCTATGTTTAGATGTGCAAATCGCGAGATCGGCCGCGGTGTGGGAGCTCAAGGCGGCCATCGAAAGCCTGTTCATCGCTCTGTACGATGACAAGGAGAAGGCCATCTCTTGGTATGGTACATACACACTAATCTTGTTTATGATGTGGTGGTAGGATGTCGAATTTACAAGTTATTTGCTTATTCTTAAAAAAAACTAGTTGTTTGCTTTTGTATTGCATTGTGATGCCCCAATCTGAAGACTACAAATAATTGGATTTAGAATTTGTTATGACAAATAATGGGCTTGTTAGTTCAATTTAGAGTGAGGTTTCTTGTCAATGATGGGTTAAATGCAACTTTGATATTGGGACTTAACATTTAAGGTTTTTGCTTTGCTTGTTGTAGGCAGCACGTGTGGAGTCACTTCTACTTATGCTACAAGGACGAGAAACTGACGGATGACAAGGCAACATTGCGTGCATTTGGTATAAGAGATGGTGATGAGGTATGTGCACTTTCCTGCTCTGCGATTGGTTCTTGGATGCATCTTTGGTACCGACTAATTCTGCTGTCTCATGAGATCAGTGGGATCATTAATTAGATATCTTGTTGATGAAATTGTGCCATGTTTATGCACGATTACTTGTTCCATCTACAAAACTCATTATAACTTTGTTGCCTGTACACAAGATATGGCACTAATGGGGCATTTACAGAAACGATCTTTGCATATTTTGTTTGCCAACCACACAATCTCCTGCATGAGCACAACAGTAACTCAATACAGTTCCCTTGGTTTGGTTTAACTTCTAATGATGCCAATTGCCCGATTGCGATCCTTTTGCATCAGATGCTCGTTATAGATGTTCATTACTACTATAGTCCAACACTACCTTGTGCTACTTTTGATATCAAAGGAAATTTAGGCTGTCACCATGGTCTTGCTTTTGTGTGCTTGCAATATCAAAAATGCCCCAATAAAAGCAGGCAACCACTTTTTGACAAGTGATGACTCAGTCTGCTTTCATAAGTAAATATAGGCATGCATTTCTACTACTATTCATTTTTTCAGCTTAGGGCATTTGTAGTTGAGCTTAGTGTTTGTGCTATTTGCTATAGTAAGTTTGAAAATTTAATACTTAACATTGCAATGTGACACTTTTCAATTCCATTGACATGCCTATGAATGCCTTTTCTTATATTTCCCCCCATCATGCAGCTTCATTTTGCCCAGCATCTTTCTGTTAACTACAGCCCATGCAAGAGTCTTTCGAAAAATCACAAGGCAGCGTCTCACAGAAGGTATCTAAGATTCTAATGGCCCTATAAGGCCTTTTGTCTACTTGATCCACATCTTCCGTTTCATAGAAGCACAAAATTTTGTATGCTCACAATTGATAACATTGCAAATAAATGAATAATATCTCATGGTAGGTCAAGGACTTCATTGGATGATTTCAGTGTCAGGTCAAGCACTTTGTTAGACGATCTCATCGAAGATGAGGGTGAGAAGAAGTTTACTGATACTAGGCGTTCTACTAGCGTTTTGGAAGAAGGTCTCTGTGTTTATCCGTACAGTGAGGAGTGCATGGAAGAAGGTCGCAAGAAGGGAAGTTTCTTCCGTGGTTGGTTCTCCTATTCTAGACTGAGAAGCAACAGGACACACTCAGAAGACGTCGTGCAATCCTCTTGTGAAAAGAAAGGTACTCGACCGAAGCTGGGGAAATGGCTGTCTTCTAAAAATCGAAGGTGCAGAATAAATGAAGGCAAACTGCACAATCTATTTGACATTTGTCAATTTAATTTACTGAAATGAAGTTCTGAAATGGATTCTTTCTTCGGTCTGTGTGCGCACTTCTTCCTACACACTGAAAAGCAGCAGACGACAAGTGGTGCCTTGCATGACTTAGAATAGGCTTTAGCCTAGGTGATCTCAAAGTTCATTGTAAATATCATATTGTTGGATCGAAATAGGCAATAGAGGAGGGTGAATGTCGGTCACTTAAAAATTCAAACCCCACACGTACTAACACGAAGCTTCAACCAAGAAGCTTACTACTATCGGCCAAGAGGTAAGGTTACTGCAGCAATTAAATGCAAAAGAGACGAAACTACAACAAGAACCTTGTTGTCCAAACCCAAAGGAAGGCAAGAAAGTACTCTCTGTTGCTTTGCCAAAGGAACTTTACTGCTCAAAAACATACTGGCCGAAGCACTCCATGGATGGCAAGCAAAAATAAAAGTAGTACCCAGTACTTTGATCCAACCGAAAGCAGCAAAGAGGACAAGCTCAATCGGCAAGAAGAAAATCAATGGATTCTTGGCTGTTTGGCTAACAAGAAAAAATAGCACTGAGACTGCATGGTTGCTTCCTGGCCGCAACAAAGATTGAGCAAAAGAAATATTCTCATCCGAGAATCATTATGGCAGCCAAAACCAATCAGAAACTGGTAATCCGGACTGCATGCAGTAGAGATAAAATCAGCCTAAATCAGAGATTAAACAGCAAAAATTTCAGCTGAAAACGAAGTCATTTGGACTGCATGCAAGGAGGTTGGAAATAGCACAAAAAGAAGCAAAAATGATACTTTCTTGTGCCATCCAGTCAAAAGAACAAGTGCTAGTTACTTGGAGTGCTAGTACTGCAGAGATGAAACACTTTCGGCTGGGGAGACAAAAGAGAATAAGTAAAGCTAAAAATTCTTCATGGAGGCAGCAATTTGGCCGAGTTCTGCAAGGAGCAAATGAACAAAATAAAACAAAGAAAGAGACCACAAGCACAACCAGACTGCAATCAAATAATTGCTCCCATGAATTATCTTAGCCAAAGGCTTTGAAATGGTTTCACATGAGACAACAAGAACCTATGCAGTCAATTGAGCAAAAACACAGTAACAAAAAGATCACAGAGAGGAACCAAGAAGTAATCCCGAAACAAACAGAGAACGTGAAATAGACATCAAAGAGACACAAGAAACTGAAACAACTCAAACATATATTGATACAGAGACATACATGATTAAAAGAGTTTTACATCTCAGCTCACTTCTCTCTCAATTTCAGCACACTATTTCTCCCTAAAATCCATTCAGACTACTAGAGAACACCCTCTCTATTTATAGCCTCCACTAATGGGTTCACCATTGTTTTACCCAATAACCTTTTGCGCTTTACTCACAATCCACTTTCTTTAGTGCAGCTTTGCGTATTCACCAAAACGCTCCTCGCGCACCTTCTAGGAAGCTTCCTCATTTCTTGCCTTGCAAACCTCGCAGCCACCTCGAGCCCTCGCCGTCTTCGACACCTCCCGACCGTTCTGACCTCAGCGCCACCTGCACCTAGTCCGTTCCACCGTGTCTCGCCACGACTCTGTCTCGATGTCCTGCAGCCAACACAGACAAGAAACACATCAAATAGCACCGCTCGATACATGTAATCAAAATTAGCATGATAAAGCCCAAACCTGTCGAATCAAAGGAATACGCGTCCTAATCCATACGATCAAATTTGACCAAGTTCGACCGAGTCCGTTGCACTACGCAATGACATGGTCCGACCACACAAACCAAACTCGACTATCCTAAAACAGTGTCAATTACTCATCACCAACAAGGGGTCACGACCACATGGTCTCTCAATCTCCCCTTTGATGAGTATATTGACAAACCCAGAAAAACATGAAGTTGAGTTTGTTTGTAAAAAGTCCAACATGATCCAAAAGAAGGCAATGAAGCGAATGATCATGTCGACAGAAGGAACACTAGAACAACAACAGAAAGAGCAAATTGTTCTCCAAAGCTCTAAAAAATTCCCAAATGACTTTTTCTCCTCCTCTATTCTCCCCCTTTTGGCAATAAACACATCAAGGATGCAAAAGAGAGAATATGACATGACAATTGATGAAAATGGCTGAAGTTTGATTATTCTAAGCATTTAGAGCCATAAGAATTATCCAAAATGACCATAATGTAATACATCAAGTCATAACTCAATAAAAAGCTATCTAAATCATGACAAGATATGTATATCCCAGCTAAGCAAGATAAATGACAATCTGAAATTAAGTGCAGTTTCCGAACATGTCAAGTCATCCATGGGCAAAGTCTAACAAAAGATATCCAAGGATGATGCAGGCCATGTCAATAAGCTAAGCGGAACCAAGAAGCTAATATGGAGTCCAAATAGAGTGCTATACGCTCAAGAATGAAACATTGGTTCAAGTACTTGGTTTTTTTGTAGCTTAAGCAAATCGAGCACATAAAACATTTTTTTAAAGTTCATGGTCGTTTCCAAATCGAGAAGCTGGCAAAGAAATCGTAAAATAAGCAGTCCTTAAAGCATAGATAAGATATAGAGGATACTATGGCTCAGACTGACTCTCATCTACCCCATATGACTCTAGGACTATCAACTGCCCACCTAACACACCTAGGAGCAAACACGTACCCTGTCTACTCGGGGGTGGCCCGACCCTCGCTAGAACCTATAAGCAGTGAGTGAGCTCAACCTAGTGAGAAGAGAGACAGCTAATAAGCAGCATCCTAGAATCATAAGATAAGAGTAAGAAGTCTAAGCAACTCGACTAGAGGAACACTCTAACTTATGCTAGAAGGACTAAACCCAATGCACCCGTATGCAATGCAATCAGAAAGGAGTAAGAGCATAATAAATATGATAAAGTAGTAACGCACAAAGCTCCCCCTCACAATAGTCCATATGGACAAACCACCCCAAGCTCTCCCCGCAGAGCTGAAAACCTAGAGTTATCCAATGGCTTGGTAAAGATATCAGCCAACTGGTGGTCACTCTCCACAAACTGGAGCACTATGTCACCCTTCTCTACATGGTCTCTAAGGAAGTGATAGCGAATATCGATATGCTTGGTCCGGGAGTGCTGCACTGGGTTCTTGGCAATATTAATCGCAGAAGTGTTATCACAAAAAAGTGGAACACTATCTATGACTAACCCAAAGTCCCGCAGGGTCGAAGCCATCCAAAGCACCTGGCTACAGCAACTGGCTGCAGCAACGTACTCGGCCTCTACAGTGGACTGCAACTCCGGACTGCTTCCTCAAGGACCAGGAAACGAGAGAAGTGCCAATGAATTGGCAGGTGCCAGAAGTGCTCTTCCTATCTATCCTACAGCTGGCAAAGTCTGCATCCGAAGAGGCTCTCAAGGAAAGACTGGACGAGGAAGAGTACCAGATACCATAGTCAATGGTAGCTCGAAGGTACCGAAGAATGCGTTGAGATACGCGAGGAGAAGCCTGAAATCGAGCACAAAGACACGCAGCGAAGTGTATGTCCGGTCTTGAGGCAGTGAGGTACAAGAGGGAGCCAGTCATGCTGCGATACTCCTTTTGATCAACTGGCTCGCCATCCTCGTCTGGGTCAAGAGTGGCGGAAGATGCCGTGGGAGTCAACACAGGCTTACCATCAGACATGTTGAAGCGCTTCAGGAGGTCTTGAGTGTACTTACCCTGATGCAAGAAGGTACCCTCCCGAGTCTGCTTAATTTGGAAGCCAAGGAAGAAGCTCAACTCGCCCATCATGCTCATCTCAAACTCCGAGCTCATGACATCGGAAAACTGGGAAACGAGAGCATGCGAGGAGCCGCCAAAGATGATGTCATCCACATAAATCTGGACGAGCAGAAGATCAGTGCCACGCCGGCGGATGAACAAGGTCTTATCCACCTTACCCATCTCAAAACTATGAATCAACAAATAGGACTTAAGTCTCTCATACCAAGATCTAGGGGCCTGCTTAAGTCCATACAACGCTTTGGAAAGCTTGAAGACATGGTTTGGTTATTTGGGGTTTTCGAAACCTGGAGGCTGTCTAACATAGACTTCTTCCTCAATAAAGCCATTGAGGAAGGCACTCTTGACATCCATCTGGTAAAGCTTGAAACCCTTAGAAGCTGCAAAGGCAAGCAGGATTCTCATGGCCTCAAGTCGAGCTACAGGGGCAAAGGTCTCCTCGAAGTCTAGACGCTCAACCTGAGAAAAGCCCTGAGCTACCAATCTAGGCTTGTTTTGAATGACTACCCCATTATCACTTTGCTTGTTCTTGAACACCCACTTAGTCCCAATGACATTGTGACCTCGAGGGGGCTCAACAAGCGACCAGACCTTGTTTCTCTCGAAGTTTTCTAACTCCTCATGCATGGCATTGACCCAAGACTCGTCTGAAAGGGCATGACTAACATCCTTGGGCTCAAGGTGGCAACGAAGGCAAAATAGAGACAGAAATGTGACATGCCAGACTTTGAGCGAGTGACTCGCTCAAAGAGGTCTCCAATAATTTGCTCGGAAGGATGCCTTTTCTGGATATGTCGGGGAGGTTTTGGATGAGATGAAGAAGTAGCCTCTACCTCGTGAGCTGACGAGGTAGGAACAGAGCCACTAGCTCCGGAGGAAGCAGAAGGCATGGGCTGATCACCTCGAGGTGCGGTGGAAGAAGGCACCTCAAGTGATGGATGGAGGACTGGATCGGGTAGACAACCCTCATCTTCATCATCCTCATCATCCACAAAGATGGGCTCGGACTGCTCTAAAGAACCTGAGATATCGGACCTAGTCCCCGGACTGGCCTCGTCAAAGGTCACCTCACAGGTCTCTACCATTTTACTAGACTCACAGTTCCAAACCCGATAAGCCCGCGAAGAAGTCGAGTAGCCTAGAAAGATCCCATCACAAGAACGTGACTCGAACTTGTCTAGGTTCCCGAGCTTCAAAATGAAACACTTGCAACCAAATACGCGAAAATGAGAGACACTGGGCTTTCGCCCATATCACAGCTCATAGGAAGTGCGATGCAAATGTGCCCTCAAAAAACCTCTGTTCGATACATGGCACGCGGTCGCAATAGCCTCAGCCCAAAACTTCCTAGGAGTAGAGTACTCATCGAGCATCGTCCTGGCCATCTCGACCAAGGTACGGTTCTTCCTCTCCACGACGCCATTCTGGCATTCTGCTGTGGGACGTGCGGAGAAGAGAACTGGTGCTCTACACCCGTCCCATCACAGAACTTCTCAAAGTAGAAATTCTTAAACTCCATGCCATTGTCACTGCGAATCGCTCGTAAGGCACTCGGGAGCTCAACAGAAAGCCTACTAAAAAGACCTCGGAAATACGTGAATGTCTCATCCTTCGAGGCTAAGAAAAACACCCAAGAATACCTCAAGAAGTCATCGACCACGACAAGAACATACCACTTCCCTCCTGCTGACTGCACTCGAGCTGGTCCAACAGTGTCCATGTGGAGCAGCTGTCCCGGTGCATCGGTCATAGTAACTGTGACCGGAGGGTGAGAAGCGGCAATCATCTTGCCGTGCCGGCATGGAGCGCAACAAGATCTTTGACCATCTTGAGTTTCGGCAGACCACGAATGAGATCGTGACCGCTAACTCGGGTCAAATGGTCAAATCCGATATGACCAAGTCTCCTATGCCAGAAAGTCAAGTCACGGGACTCAGAAGCAACTAAACACCGGAGAGGATCACCAGAAAACTCAGAAAAATCAGCACGAAAGATCCTCCCATAACGAGAAATCCCGTAAACCCAGACTACCCGAAGAATCAAGAATTTTGCAAGCATTTTTTCTTAAAGCTCACCTCGAAACCGTCATCGGTAAGCTGAGAAACAGAAAGCAAATTATACTGCAGCTTACTAACCAAAGCAACATCTTTCAGAATGAAAGAATCATTAACGCGCACTGTACCTTTGGCGATGACGCGCCCAGATGAAGCATCTCCGAAGGTGATCGTCTTATCACCTGGAGCACGGGCAAGGGAAGAAAACTAATGGGAGTCTCCGGTCATATGACGAGAACAACCGGAGTCTACAAGCCAAACCTTTCCCTTCCTTGCGCAGCGAACCTGAGTCAAACAGAGAGTAAAGTCTCAGTACTGGGTAAATCAAGAGTGATTTTGGCATCCAATACTGAGTAACACGTCGAGCATATGAAGTAGTCAAGCACGACTGACCTCTATCTACCCTACGCTCTCTGTCACTCAACAAGCCAGAAGGTCTGTGTGCAGACCCGAAGCTGTTGTTGGACTTGACTGCTACAGAGGAGCGAGTCAAGACACCAGCAACATGCTGATCACGCCGCGGGTAGCTATCTCGACGGGGAAAACGAGATCTACCCTCAGGACGGCGGAAGTCATAACCAGGAGCAGCATGAGGACGAAAAACAGAAAACTCGGAAAAACCAAGCCTCGATGCTGCCCAACCCATCAACATCAGTAAACCTAGACCTCGTGCTGGTCCTAGGTGCACTCAGGGTCTGGGGCTGACCCTGAATACGCCTAAGTGCTTCTGCACGGTCTCTACGAGCAATCTTGGCGCGCCTGAAGCATCGATCGACTGTGTGTCCATCCTTCTGACAGAAGGTGCAGTGATACTTCACCTTCTGAGAGGTAGAAGTAGCACGGGGAGGCTTCGCCTTCTGAGAGGCCGAAGCAGCAGGTGGAATCACCTTGCTGTCAGAGATCCCCTGAACATAGCCCGCTGACTTAAATTGGACTTTCTCGGTCCTGGGCTCAGTCTCGATCACACCTGGTGCTATGGGTCTGAGCACGGCAGGTGGATGTTTCCTCATGTCTTCATAATAATCATATCCTAGACCCCGATTGAATTTGCAAAATCTTGGACTGGTCTAGAATAAGATTAAGCTTCTTCTTGCCTCCGACAAACCTCTCGAGAGTGTTCATAAGGTACTGACACTCCCGAAAGAGAGAGGTGAAAGAAGAGCAGGGAGAAGAGGGAACAGCAGAGGGTAAGGGAGCAGAAGAAGAACCAACAGTAGATGAAAGAATGGCTTGTGCACGCACAGCCGACTCTGATGGGACAGTCCTACTACTAGCAGGTTGGCTCACGTCACTAGTCGTCTCTACCTTACCCTTGGGCTCCTTCCCCTTCTCAGCAATCACATTACAATCTGATGGTTGCTTCTCTAGTGAGTCCTTAGTTAGCTTCACACATTTCTCTTCCAATGCAATCAAGTCAATTTTTAGTTTTTCACAATTTTTGCATGGTGAGCTAACAGGGTTCTTAGAAGCATAATTAGCCGGTTTCTTATTGTGGTCAATCATTTCTTGAAACTGCTTGGAAACAGATTCAAGTTCAGCAGTTAATTTAGGACAGTTTGAACATGAAGCAGCTGGCTCAAGCAACCAAGAATACAACTCAGATATTTTATGATCTGCCTGTTTTAGGTTCATCTTCAAGTTATTGCAGTTTTCACAAGACTTGAGCAGATCTAACAGCATGATGTAAAAACCTCTAAAAGCATTATCCTTATCCTCACATGAGGTGCAAGCAATAGTCTCAACGGGAGTAGATAAGGTAGAAACAATCCTACTCATTTCTAGTTCAGCCAAAAGACTAAGATTCTCCACCTTAACAATATTAAGCTCAGAGGACAGACTATCATGCGAGGTCCTTAACTTCTCCATATCACCCAACAAAGCAGAGCATGTATCACAATCATCACTAGAGGGAGCAGATGTAAGAGCAATAATCTCTAGTGACAATCTATCTACTTCCTTCTCTAACTCAGTACACCAAGCCCTAGCTCTAGCATGAAATCCACCTAGCTTAAGAAAAGCATGATTGAGCTAGTCGTAGGTGGGGCATACCTCGTCCGAATCGTAGTACAGCTCGCTGTCGCTCAGTTCGCCCTCGAGGGCCATGAAGCACATGCCGGAGAAGTCGTCGCCGCTCTTGGGGTCTTGGTCACCCGTCCCGTCGTCGTCGCTCCATCCCTCCACCTCACTGAGGTCGAGGTCGTCGAACGCGGCGAGGACGCGGTGGAAGAGCTTCTTGGCCTTCCCGAAGTCGCGGAACTTCTTCTTGCCTTGTGGATGCGCTGGAGGCTTCTTGTTGCGGTTCTTGTTGGTGTAGTCGTTCTTGCTCGAACCGCCGAAGTCAGCTTTGCCCTTCTCCAGCTTGGGGTAATTTGCCCGAATGTGGTTGCGGCCACCACACTCGAAGCAAATGACAGGTCCTCCCCTCTTTCTGTCCCTCCTCCTCTTGTAAGCTTGGGAAAACTTCCGGGCTAGGAGGGCAAGTTGCTCATCCTCGAGCTGCTCTAACTGATCATCAGTTACATCACAGAGAGCAGCAAGGGAGAAACCACACAGCGAATCAGACGAAAGACCAGAAGCCGAACTGGGATCGGTGACTAGGGCCATCGACTGTGACTTCGACTTGCGAGAGACAATGTCAATCTCGTGAGTTTTGAGACGCGAGTACAGCGCATCAAGAGTCAAAGTCGAGAGGTCCGTGGTGTCCTTGATGGTAGTCACTTTCATCTCCCAAACACGCAGATCGAGTGCAGTGAGCATCTGTCGAGCGTTATCCAAGTCGGAGTATGTGAGACCGACCGCTCGGAGGTTGCTCAGAATCTTGTGAAAACGCGCAAAACACTCATCAAGGGACTCGCCAGCGAGCATTTGAAACTTGTTGTAATCCCTCTTGAACTGGTCCTGTTGCACCGTCTTTATTTGGGTGGTGCCCTCATGGTAAGCATCGAGGGTCTCCCAAATATCGAAGGCGGACGAAAGATGAGATATGCGGTCAAACTCACTACGACTCAGGCCCTGGATGATGATGTTCCTTGCCTTTGCATTCGCCTCAACATCAGCCATATTCCCGGCATTGATGTTCACATCGGCAGGAACAACAAACCGGACCTTAACCTTGCGCCAGATGGCGTACCCCTGGGCCTGAATGTATGTCTCCATTCGGCTCTTCCAGAAGGGGTAATCGATGCCATCGAAAACGGGCGGCTTGGTCGAGTACTTGTCCGTCGCCATGGCTCTTGAGACCGGTTAAGATCTATTGATTAGAGCTAACCGGCTCAGATACCAATTGTTGGATCGAAATAGGCGACAGAGGGGGGTGAATGTCGGTCACTTACAAATTCAAACCCCACACGTACTAACACGAAGCTTCAACCAAGAAGCTTACTACTGTCGGCCAAGAGGTGAGGTTACTGCAGCAATTAAATGCAAAAGAGACGAAACTACAACAAGAACCTTGTTGTCCAAACCCAAAGGAAGGCAAGAAAGTACTCTCTGTTGCTTTGCCGAAGGAACTTTACTGCTCAAAAACATACTGGCCGAAGCACTCCATGGATGGCAAGCAAAAACAAAAGTAGTACCCAGTACTTTGATCCAACCGAAAGCAGCAAAGAGGACAAGCTCAATCGGCAAGAAGAAAATCAATGGATTCTTGGCTGTTTGGCTAACAAGAAAAAATAGCACTGAGACTGCATGGTTGCTTCCTGGCCGCAACAAAGATTGAGCAAAAGAAATACTCTCATCCGAGAATCATTATGGCAGCCAAAACCAATCAGAAAACTGGTAATCCGGACTGCATGCAGTAGAGATAAAATCAGCCTAAATCAGAGATTAAACAGCAAAGAATTCAGCTGAAAACGAAGTCATTTGGACTGCAAGCAAGGAGGTTGGAAATAGCACAAAAAGAAGCAAAAATGATACTTTCTTGTGCCATCCAGTCAAAAGAACAAGTGCTAGTTACTTGGAGTGCTAGTACTGCAGAGATGAAACACTTTCGGCTGGGGAGACAAAAGAGAATAAGTAAAGCTAAAAATTCTTCATGGAGGCAGCAATTTGGCCGAGTTCTGCAAGGAGCAAATGAACAAAATAAAACAAAGAAAGAGACCACAAGCACAACCAGACTGCAATCAAATAATTGCTCCCATGAATTATCTTAGCCAAAGGCTTTGAAATGGTTTCACATGAGACAACAAGAACCTATGCAGTCAATTGAGCAAAAACACAGTAACAAAAAGAAGATCACAGAGAGGAACCAAGAAGTAATCCCGAAACAAACAGAGAACGTGAAATAGACATCAAAGAGACACAAGAAACTGAAACAACTCAAACATATATTGATACGGAGACATACATGATTAAAAGAGTTTTACATCTCAGCTCACTTCTCTCTCAATTTCAGCACACTATTTCTCCCTAAAATCCATTCAGACTACTAGAGAACACCCTCTCTATTTATAGCCTCCACTAATGGGTTCACCATTGTTTTACCCAATAACCTTTTGCGCTTTACTCACAATCCACTTTCTTTAGTGCAGCTTTGCGTATTCAGCAAAACGCTCCTCGCGCACCTTCTAGGAAGCTTCCTCATTTCTTGCCTTGCAAGCCTCGCAGCCACCTCGAGCCCTCGCCGTCTTCGACACCTCCCGACCGTTCTGACCTCAGCGCCACCTGCGCCTAGTCCGTTCCACCGTGTCTCGCCACGACTCTGTCTCGATGTCCTGCAGCCAACACAGATAAGAAACACATCAAATAGCACCGCTCGATACATGTAATCAAAATTAGCATGATAAAACCCAAACCTGTCGAATCAAAGGAATACGCGTCCTAATTCATACGACCAAGTTTGACCAAGTTCGACCGAGCCCGTTGCACTACGCAATGACATGGTCCGACCACACAAATCAAACTCGACTATCCTAAAACAGTGTCAATTACTCATCACCAACAAGGGGTCACGACCACATGGTCTCTCACATATATATATGTGTTCTACTTATTGTTTCATTAAAAAAATTGACAGTCTGATTGTGCGGCTCAATGAGATATTTCTCCTCTGTATGGAACTGTGTGTTGCGTAAGAGACTACAATTGATGTCTGACAAAATCTCACAGAACATTTTGTGTTCTTCTGAATAACGTATGCAAAGAGGAGGCATGATCAGTCAAAATAGTATGGTAAAAATTACACAATCTTAGTTGAAATTTCTTAAATCTTATTTGCTGTTACAACTTACAACTCATTATCCTTTTACATGTAAAAAGAACCCAAGACAACTGGATAAAAAAATTAAACATGACAGAAAAATATGAACAAAACTTGTCACAAAACGACGAGCTATCCGATCTCTATTGGAAAGAACAAATCCACCGTGTCTCGCCACGACTCTGCCTCGATGTCCTGCAGCCAACACAGACAAGAAACACATCAAATAGCACCGCTCGATACATGTAATCAAAATTAGCATGATAAAGCCCAAACCTGTCGAATCAAAGGAATACGCGTCCTAATCCATACGATCAAATTTGACCAAGTTCGACCGAGCCCGTTGCACTACGCAATGACATGGTCCGACCACACAAATCAAACTCGACTATCCTAAAACAGTGTCAATTACTCATCACCAACAAGGGGTCACGACCACATGGTCTCTCACATATATATGTGTTCTACTTATTGTTTCATTAAAAAAATTGACAGTCTGATTGTGCGGCTCAATGAGATATTTCTCCTCTGTATGGAACTGTGTGTTGCGTAAGAGACTACAATTGATGTCTGACAAAATCTCACAGAACATTTTGTGTTCTTCTGAATAACGTATGCAAAGAGGAGGCATGATCAGTCAAAATAGTATGGTAAAAATTACACAATCTTAGTTGAAATTTCTTAAATCTTATTTGCTGTTACAACTTACAACTCATTATCCTTTTACATGTAAAAAGAACCCAAGACAACTGGATAAAAAAATTAAACATGACAGAAAAATATGAACAAAACTTGTCACAAAACGACGAGCTATCCGATCTCTATTGGAAAGAACAAATCAACCAGCAGGAGGAGAATATGATGAAGGGTGACAACTGACAGAGAAGAACCCTTGATGATACTCCGAGAGCTTGAGATCCAGAGGTCAGTTCACTACAGAGCTACTAATGACCAGGACCTCGCGGGCTCGGCCCGGCCCTGGCGACAACGAACACTGGCAAGTTCACCGTCGAGAACCCGCCGCCGCCGCCATGATCATGCAAAGGCCGGGAGCACTCCACCGTCAGAGCATAGGCGCAAAGAAGCAAGAACGCCAGTGTAACCACCACACGAACAGACTGACGAAACGACTGAAAGCCCATCCTACCGCCTCGGCGATGGTTCAAGCCTTGGCGGTTGTCGAGAAGAATGTTCGGAAGGAGATCAATCTTGCAGGTGTTTATAAGAGCGGTCTTGGCTTGTAAGGAGGAAAGAAGACGTGTGCAGCAAGGACTTTGAATGCGCGCGCGCATGTGGAGGGAAAGAGGAGGGATGAGAGTTTGACAAATGGAGGTGAGATTAGGAGGGAAGTCAGTAGGTCTGATCTCGTTAGGCTGCAACCACCTTTAGATTCTGAACCAAATCTTGCTCCCCGCCCCCCCCCCCCCCCCCCCGGGGGGGGGGTGTTGCGTTCACTTTGACCTCTCTCCGTGTGGTTCTTAAATTAATTAATTAATTTAGTCTATATTGCTATTGGTAGTTGTTGCTGGTTGAGGTGAACCTGTGCTAGAATGAATTGGTGCATCTGATTATTATGACAGTGTATTCAGGTTCTCTGCCAAGCCTCAGGAGCAAACAATTAGTGGGTACTTGCATATACTTGTTAGAGAGGGAATTAATGATAGGAAAAAATGGTGTGCCAATCTTCTATGATCCTTTTTTTATATTAGTCCGTAGCAGTCAGATAAATTCAGAAGTACTGTTTGTTCCCATGGTGCAAAGCAGGGGCGAAGTCAGACGACAGGAGCATTGAGGTCACCTCCATTGCACGATGGTGTCCCCTCCACTGATGAACAGTAATAAACAGTAATTTTCTATAGAATTTGCTAAATTTATTGATGTCACTGGACCTCAATGGTTATACACTGGCTCCGCCCCTGGTGCAAAGTAAATTTGGAGTACCACCTACTCGAAGTAAATTCAGGAAGTGTTTGTTTCTTTGCCGGGTAGCAAAGCAAGCAACAAATGCGTCGGTAATTCCAAGCCTAAGCACTTTTCGAACACTTGGTGTTATTTGAATGGAATTCTTTTTGAACCGGTTATTTGAATGGAATTCAGGTCCGTTCGTACTGTCGAATGCTGAATCTTTTACCAAAAGCGTCCTTGGTTGGCACGTGCTATCTCCATTTGGTCATATTTTGGCGCAACTTTTCTTATTGTCCAGCGCCCTAATCTCCTCTCTTATTCCTTGCTTGAGACAACGAAATATCCTCTGGATCTCACATTAGTTAACTACCACAGTTCAGCAAGGTAGGAGCCTCACGAGTCACGAGCCATGGCTTGTCATGAAATGTGATTCTCACACTTTGCTTTGTTTTAGAAGCACCAGCCCAAACATTCTGAGGTTTCAAGTGTCACTTTTCTCTCCTCTTCTTTCCTCTCTCTCTCTCTCTCTCTCTCTCTCACCAAACTTATATTTATTATGGCCAATGAAGAATTTCCATGGAGAACGCATGCAGCACCCGTCGAAGAAGGTCAAATACGCGCCATGACGTCCGCGCGCCGACCGGGCGCATGCACGCGCTGCTTTGCCGGACTCCGCACCGTGTGCGCACGTCGCATGCAGCTACACTTCATACACGTACTCCCGTGCAAACCGGACCGGCCCCGAGTCTCCCATTCGCACATGCATGCGCTGTGTAACGCTCCAATTTCCTCCTAACTATCCGGATTGTTCAGCTATAAATACAGTAGATGAGTATATACTATTACCAACACAGGTTTAAATATAAAAACCAAATTTTGCTACAAAATTAAGATTTAGCAGCCAAATTTTACATAGCGGGGCGTACAACCCAAAGTTATAATACAATACAAAAAGAAACTCTACAGGCATGCTTGAGTGTAGAATAAACCCTAACACCAGGCGCCGTCTACATCGTAGTGCTTCTCAACGTCGTCTTCGTAGATTTCTTTATTTTCTTGGCAAGCATCTTCTGTTTATGATTTTAGCAAGCATGAGTACAGTCAACCGTACTCAACAAGTTACACGGAAAAATGATATATAACTATTTACCAGGATTTCCAAAAGATGGGAGTATAGGGGTTTTGTTAAAGTATTTGTGGATGCAATTTTATTTGTAAACATTTTGTTATTAAACACAAGATAACAAATCATGAACTTCTTAAGGAATTTGGGGTTTCAAAACTTGATTACCAAACATCAACATTTCCAAATCTACTTATGCTTCGTTACTGGAATCACCTATTAAACACAGCTTCATTAGCCGGAAGCACAACGTATTCGAATACCATTTGTAAAAGACTCTGCAGAGCTACCCAACTTTACCCTCAAGATTTCTTAACTCCCGCATCTGGGTTCAAGAAAATAATGTTGTTTCACTACTCATCTCTTTATGTAGCCTCTACTTGTTAGGGACTTGGCAACACAGGTAGCCAGCATTCCACTGGCCAACGCGGAAAGCGCGATCTGACTCCCGTGTAATCCTACCGTTGTAAAGTATAGTTTTACCATTTCCATACCACCTTTTATACACACGGGCTATTCTCCTTTCAGAACCCCAATAATCTGTATATATCCAATCGATTTGAGCAGCTAATAAATCAGGTTTGATGAATCAACACTTGTGGTTAGACGATCGCTATGTTCTTTACTTGGCATAAGATTTTAGTCCTTACTTTTCACCGGAACGACTTTGAACAATAAACCAGCAACTTATCGACAAAAGCTGAATCATTTAGTAGTATGAAATAATTGAATACCTAATCTGCCTTAGATATTTAAATAGTATATTTAGTATTACTAAGGTTTGTCCAGGTGAATATGGCTATCAAATTATGCATGGCTTTTTGTGGTGGTAGGACATAACTAAATATCATGTCATTCTAAACATTTATTTTTAAGTAAATAACAGGACGCAAACAACAAAATGAAAATACAATAAGTAAGTAATTAAAGGAATATGGGTTCAATATGATCAAAAACATGTGACTTACCTTGCGGATCAACGTATTCCACATTTTCATATTCTTCTAAGTCTTGAGCTTGTCCTTGAAAATCTCCCTCCTAGATTGGTTGCTCTACAGCGTCGTGAGCTAACGCAAATCAAAAGAGAACAAAATCAATTCTATGCTCGAAGGGTTGAGCTACGAAGAAAGAAATAAAATCCAAGAAAAATAAAATAAAATAGGTTTTTGGTTTATAGGTGTCTAATATGGGGAAACGGAGCTGAGGGATGGATCGACAAGCTCGAAACGGTCGAAATGGGTATACATTTGTATTTTCGGGTTTAGGTGAATAGTAACGGGTCTGTACACTATTCACTACGGGTCTTACTGTTCGTACTCATAGAGTTCTACGAGTGCTTAGGTGGTCAACGGTATCGGCGAGGCTGAAAGGCATGGTCGTAGCCAGGTAACGACTATGGAAACCGAGCACTTAGTGTGGTTGTAAACCACCACGCAATCGTAAACCGCATAGTGGTCGTAAACCATAGCGTGGTCGAAATCCACACCGTGGTCGTAAACCACAACGTGGTCATAATGACAAAACCATAGCGTGGTGGAAATCCGCACCATGGTCGTAAACCACAATGTGGTCGTAACGATAACGTGGTCATAACGACTACATGGTCGTAACGACTATCGAGTAACTGAGTGCAAAGTCGACGGAGATCGGACAGTGCACGAGTTTGATACGGGGTGCCCGATCTTCACGACATAGGATTGATGACGATAGCTTTGATTCGTGCAACCTGACGAATCAATGGCGCCAACCACTGTTAGAATAGCAACATACGATAAAACAATTCACCCAATCACACACTTGTGATCCTGTCTACCCGACCACATAAGTAGACATGTCATCGCTCCTGCAAATCACAAGGAATCACAAGAACAACGGGGTGGAGAACGCCCAATTCTCCTCTAGGTTGCAGTATATGTCAAACCCTAGGAAGAATAAGCGTATAGCTCTCTGAAAATAATAGATTCATTTATGGTGGTCTGTCGTTACAAACGGAGAACCCTGGTATTTAACTCATACACCCACAGATCAATAGCTCACAGGCCTAATGCCGACTTGCATCCTGTTCAGCCAAGATAATCAAAACACAATCCTATACGGACTCAAAACCAAAACCAGCAATGCTAAAATAAAAACACATGGTCCAAACACATAGCCTAATCAAGGTGCTTAATCTCATAGCTTCGGCCAGACTTGATACACGGTTGTGGGCTTTTAGGCCACGTGAGTTGGCCTTTTGTTCTTACTGTGCTCACCAACCAAAGAAACCACCAACTCCTTACGGCCCACCTTGAGTTCCTTGCATGCACGTGTTGATTTCTTCTGGCTTCGGCATCCCAATGTCTCCTCATGCACAAAACTAAGACCAATTAAGATACTAGTATTAGGTAGTAGCCAGTTCTCATGTAAATCAAAGCCAAATTTAATTAGGAGCGAGTTCACCTGTTGATTAATCTTTTTAGCTCGTGCTCATGTAATCGGACCAATCAGAATGTCCCCATCAGAGTTGCTACTCAGATCAGATGAAGTCCAAGTAGTTGCAGGGTTTGGATGGGGTCTGGGTGGCTTAAGGGCATCGAACGGCATACGAGTGGCTTAGAAGCATCGAACGGCGTTCGAGCGGTGTTCCGTAGGACTTGTATCAGCATGGTTGAATTCTCTTCTGACTACAAGATGGTTGAAGACTTCAAGCGGTGGTCGAAGTTGAAGCAGGGAGCGGCTGGAGGTCTCGGGGGATGAAGCGATCAGGGCTAGGGTGTTTTGTGACGGCTTCTGGGGATATGGTCAGGTTGTGGTGATGTGGGGAGTCTGTTTTTGGGGTCGATGGTCGTAGGGGAGGCGGTGTTCGCTGGTGGCAAGGTCAAAAGCTCAGAACAGTTTTTGATGGCACGGGAGCTACAGGGGCGATCATCCTTGCAATTGGTGGCCATTTACCCATCTAGGGGTGGTCAGGGTGGCTTGAGTGGTGGCGGTTTGGGTTGGGGAAATCCCTAGTGAGCTGTCCACAGCGAGGCGCCATGGCCGAGCGGCGAGCTTCGGAGTAGGGAAGAAGGAGGCTCGGGGTGCTAAGGTGATGGCTTAGGGAGGTTTCTGGAGGCTTAAGGAGGCTATAGGTGAAGCTAATTGGAAAGCAATCAACTAAGTGTGTGGAATTAGATTTGGGCTTGCCTTGATGAATTCTGGCGATCGTCAGCAATGCTCCGGTCGAGGGATTGATCGAGAGTGTTGGGTAACTCACCAAGCACTAATGCACCTCTCAGAGGGAGCTCCGGGCTTTAAATAGAGTGGGGAGGCGGTTCGGCACAGTGGAGGGGCTTGGGCAGCGGTGGCGCGTGGCCAAGGTTGGGAAGGGTAAGGGAGGTGCGGTGCGACTGGCTAAGGGAGATGCACTGGCTGCCTCGGGTAAAGAAATGCGGCAGTCAAAGAATGACAGAGGAGCTCAAGTCGGCTATGAGAGCAAAGAGAGCGGAGAGAGCAGATGGTCAGTGCGGCGACAGCGGGCGTGGCCGGTGGCCCTGACATGTGCTCAGGGCATTTAAGAGGGGGTACGGCCTTTGACAGGCTGCACAGGGGTGGCAGCAGTGAGATGACGTGGGAAGGCGTGAGAGCAAGCGGGATAAATCGAGTGACAGCAACATTTTCTGGACGGTGAACAGTGCCGACGCAAAATCCACTGTTGGAGCAATGCAACAAGGGTTCTAGGGCTTGGATGGACATATTGAGCGTAGGATTTGGCTAAGATTCACAAAAATTCAAACTCAAACAAGAAATCAAATTCTTTTGAAATTTTTGGTTTTGTTTCATGCTGCTGTGTGGGACACGCGCGGCCAGACACGTAGGTGTGAGGTGTGTCACGTGCGCGACCTCGGTGTCACACGAGGTAATGCCTACGAACGTCATGCAGATGTTCACAGGTAGAGGATTTTTATAAGATTCTTCTTAAGAACCCAAGTTTTGTGAGGTTGAAAGTAATTCATTTCCTACGAAATCTCTACGTTCCAAACAACAACTGAATTACTGGCATTATTGGTGGCTCGTTTCGAAGTGGTTTTTTTTGCGTAGAATGGATCTGACTGAGGTTTGCCGATTTCAAAATGGTCGGGGAATACAATTCTGCTTTGCACAGAATTTGTACCAATCTTCAACTTTGTCGCAAGTAGATCACAGATGGGCAGAAGATCGAGAAGACCCTATCCACCTTCCACCCCAATGCAGTGCAATCCGCACGCAATTATTGTCAAGATGGCTAGAAGGAGTATGCCAAATTGATTGATATGATGCAGATTGTTGAGGCTCAGGATGAAGTTCTCCGCAAGAACTATGTCTCACAGCCACCTGGGTGCTCCGCTGGTTGTGAAGCCAACGCCAGGTGCTACAAGGTACGAAAGCCCATAATGAAGAAAAAGGGAAGGTAGGGTAAGGCCGCAGCCCAAAAAGGCAAGTCAGATACTCTACATGAGAATAAGGCAAGTAAGCCAAAGTGAGACAGTAAGTCCTATGGTCAGTAAGACCAATCCTACTACAAGTGTGGCAAGTGGGGCACTGGTCGTGGATCTGTAAAGAGTTGTAGCATGTCATCAATGCCTTCCAAGCTCAGAAGAAGAAGGATGGCAAATGGCAGCATGAAACGCACTTTGCATCTGTTGAGGGGGAGAGTCTTGAGCAGCTGCTTGAGCTGATGGAGGTTGAAACCATCCCGGCAGCAACACCCCCTTTTGACATTGCAGCTGCCACCGCCATGACTTCTCTGGAAGAGCATATCACCCTCGAGAAAATAGCAGCCGAAGTCTCTGACTTCTTAGCAGATTCAGTCTAATGCACCGAATGCATTTAGACTTTAATTGTCATTTATTTTGTGTGGAAGAATAAGTTAGAATTTGCATGGATGGTACTCAAACAATTTTATTTTCTCGTGATGGTTGGATGATATTGAATAATTCATTCATTTATTCAGTTTATAATGGCATGATATGTTATGATATTGAAGTATTTTTTATGTGTTGATCGTCTTCTACTACATATTAATAAGATACTTTATATCAGAACACGTGTGGTGCCCTATGGAGGAAGTGTGTTTACCGATATTAGCACAATGAATATTATCTTAAGATAGACAAAATACGTTCAGTCGATTATTAAGAATGCTAGCAGCCTTACAACAATCGCCGATAGTGATGCTTGCATAATAGGTTCAGGATGAGCCACAATTATACTCCTAATAGGCACAATTTTAGTCATTCAAGAAACCTTATTGTACTTAGAATCGACTAGAACTCTCCTAAGTTTCAAGGATATTCGCGCCAACGGTTTCCATATTGAGATTGAAGAAGAGTGTGGTAAGGAATTCCTACTCATTACGAAACGTGAAGAAAATAAAAAAGGGTATTAGAAAATCTTTCTTCATTAGAAACTAGGCTATACTACACTAACATCAAGGCACCTACAACCTATACTGCCCTGAAAACAATATTTAGAAGCTCTGGACTTTTCTGTCTCTGCGATGATAGATTAGGCCACCTGGATCTTAGGATGATAAGAAATATAATTAATAATTCAAAAAGGCATAATATTAATCTAAAGAATTTCTCGAATCATGAATATTTTGTGTGCCCTGCATGTGCCACCAGTAAATTAATTACTAGACCTTCTACTCTGAAAATGAAGGATGAAGTTCCTACATTCATGGAACGCATCCAAGGAGATATTTGCAGTCCCATACAGCCACTATCAGTGCTATTTAAATATTTCATGGTGTTCATCGATGCTTCCTCGAAATGGTCGCACGTATGTTTATTGTCTACGATAAACCATGCTTTCGCAAAGTTGATCTTGCAGATAATTTTCATTACAAATATTTTCCCTGATCATCACATAAAGTCCATCAGAATGGATAACGCCGGAGAATTTACTTCAAAGACATTTAATGATTATTGCATGGCAATGGGAATTACAGTTAAGCATTCTGTATCGCATATCCACACTCAGAATGAACTAATAGAGGCATTAATCAAGAGAATTAAATTTATTACTTGACCACTTTTGTAGAATTGTGATTTACCAGCTTCATATTGGTGGCACACAGTCCTGCATGCAGCAACTTTCTATGCAAGAAAGGTTACATGAACAATTAAGATTATCCCTGTGTATTTATACGACAATCCTAGAATGGATTTTGTACAATCTCAGTATATCTAGATGATATGAATATCATCAGGACCATGGAAGACATAAAATAAGCAAGTTTTTACCTAGAGTCAATTTGAAATGAAAGATTTCAGTAAAACCAAATATTGCTTAGGCTTGCAGCTCGAGCATGCCCCTGAAAGAATATTAGTACATCAGTCAGCCTACGCCCAGAAGGTGTTAGAAAGGTTCGGCTTTAAGAAGGCATACCCATCGAAAATACCGATGAACAGGAGATCTTTACAGTAAGAAAAAGATCCATACCGACCTAGGGAAGAGGGGGAGGAAGTCTTGGGATCAGAATTCCCATACTTAAGTGCAGTAGGAGCACTTATGTATTTAGCAAACTGCACTAGACCTGACATTGCATTTGCCGTAAACCTATTAGCAAGGTATAGTGCAGAACCTACCAAAAGGCATTGGCGGGGAATAAAGGATATCTTTTGATACCTCCAAGGAAGTAAGGACCTTGGGTTATTCTATAGAAAGAATCAAGATTTGAATATGACTGGCTATGCAGATGCTAGGTACCTGTCGGACCGGCATACCGCAAGGTCACAAACATGCTATGTATTCCTGTGTGGTGGAACTGCAGCTTCTTAGAAATCATCTAAGCAAAGTCTTGTGACAACTTCGACGAACCACTCAGAAATTATAGCACTGTACAAAGCCACTCGAGAATGTGCTTGGCTCCGACGAATGATTCATCACATCCAGCAGTCATGTGGAATAAATATCATGTAAGCTCCCACAATTATTTATGAAGATAATGCAGCTTGTGTTGCACAAGTATAGACGAGCTACATGAAGAGTGATATCACAACGCATATCAACCCCATGTTCTTCTATGCTCGTGAATTGCAAAAGATGGACGAAATTAAGATACTGTATACTAAGTCATGTGAAAATCTTGCAGATTTATTCATTAAGTCATTCCCAGCATCTAGTTTTGAAATATGCGTATGAGGAATTGGAATGATGAGACTTAGAGAAGTGCAGAATTCAGGGGGAAATTTTTCTCAAGCTCGTTATTAAAACTTGATCATGAAGATCGAGTACCCAAAGAATAAATCTTGAAGATTAAATAAAATTGGGTGAATTGTACTCTTTTTTCCTTGATGAGTTTTCCTGAAGTTTCTCGGCTAAGGTTTTTAATGAGACAATTCATGCAACGCAGCATAACATGTATCATGTACTTTTTCTCCAAATTTTTTCTACTAGGTTTTTATGGAGTTTTGATGAGACATAAACATGTCGGATGAGTGCCCAAGGGGAAGTGTTCGGAAACCTGGGCCTAGGCTTGAAGTCTTGGCCCATGGTGAGCACCTCATCACTAGGCTATAAATAGGGCCATTGGCTATTTTGTATACAAAAGAGAAAAAGAAAGCAATAAAGAAAGATTGGAGTTATCTCTATCTCTGTATTTCAATCTACTATTTATGTATTCTGTGATTGATCTATTTTTGTATAGCAGAGGAATTGATTGGACTAGTCACCAGCGACGGTTCCTCAACAAAAAGTTATGCGGCGACTAACGCAGAATTTTTTGTACGGATAATCCATTTTTTATTCGAAAATACATAAATATACCCGCGGGAAATTTTTTACAAAAATAGGCTCAAGTCGCCCCCCCCCCATTAGGCGACTCTCATATTTCGCCCAACCGGGAGGCGACATTTAGGGAATGTAGGAACTGTTGAGCGAATCAATACTATCGCCTGAGCGTTGGGTGACTTATTAAAGTCGTTGTACGGTTGGGCGACTAAAATCTCAGTCGCCCAACGGTAGGACGACAGGGGGGTTTAATTATTTCTGCACAGTCGGCCGCCCACTACCATCTCCTTTTTCCCCCTCACTGCGCACAGAGAAGAAACAAGAAAAGAAGAGGAGAGGCAGAAGAAACGAGAGAAGAAGAGAAGAGGAAAAAGAGGAAAGGAGGAAGGGGAAGAAAAGGACGGGGAGAAGAAAGGACGGAGGGGAAGAAAAGGAGGGGAGAAGAGGAGAGGAAGACAGGGTTGGAGGAGGAGGTGAGGGAGGAAGGCGGAGTAGAAGTTATTCCATCCATTTGGATCTAGGTTTTTTTTTATTATGTTGTATTTGCACTATTATTTAGATGAAATATTGGTGTTAGTAAAAATTGTACATGTAGAAAATGTAGTACAAATTTAGTATGGAAATATTAGTGTCAAAAAGTTGTAGTATACATTCTGTAGTATGGAACATTTTGTAGTATAGAAATTTTAGCATCCTTTTTAGTATAGAAAGTTTAGTTTAGTGTTGTACGATGTTATTTGACATGTCATAAAATCAATCATACACGCAGACCTACATCATCAATGGCCACTACTACATTGAGAGTGTATTATGGTGCTGGAATTATTCGTGAAGGTCCGAATGGTGTGGATTTGAGCGATTTTCCGCAAGTCACTCTTGTACTTCCGGATGACGAGAATGCTCGAATGACAGATGTGCAGCATTGGCTGACCTAGAGTTTTTCATTGGACCCCGAGATGTGCAGCGTCGTTGTGCAAGGGCTTTGGAGCCGGTCTCCTGCGGACATCAGATGGGAGTTGAAGACATTGGTGCGCTCTACTTCGTGGAAGGGCTTTGTGCAAGGGTGCCGGCGCCGTGGATACGGGTGTGTTCTGCTTGTGCAACCGTGCTCACTACAAGCAGCTGCGCAAGGTCGTGCGTCTTCGGGAGGTGCTATCAGCTCGTGCGGGCCGAACATTGGCAGAGCTGATGAAGTTGTTCGTGATGAAGGCAATGCGGTACATGGAGAAGAGTTACAGCCGTCAAGCTATAGAGAGGGAACTGGGCAAGCCGATGCGGTATATAGAGGAGAGTTACAGCCGTCAAGCTATAGAGAGGGAACTGAGCAAGCTGATGAAGGAGAGCATAATGAGTATATCGTGCAGCAGATGGAATGTGATGACCAGAGGGCATGGGATGAAGAGCAAGCTGTAGAGGACGACGAGGATGACAGTTCCGATGATGATGAAGTTCCTATCCCCCAGGAATGGAACCGGTTTAATGCGGAGGGTGTTTCCGCACATGAAGAGCATGAATCACCATGGGAGTATCATGACACAGAGGTTCGGTTGCAAGCTATATTTGCTGACAAAGAAGCGCTGCAGGATGCCATCAAGCTTTAGGCCCTTTCAATGCAGCGGACATTTCGCGTCGTGAAATCAAGCCAGGAGTAGTACACTGTGAAGTGCGAGCAGGATGGTTGTCCTTGGAGGGTGCATGCACGTAGACCCAAGTATGACACTCACTGGATTGTGTCCAAGGTGGAGCCGCACTCTTGCATTCTAAACACTGTCTTGGCGAGGCATCGTAACCTGACGTCCGGATTTATAGCCAATTTGATGTATGGGGAGATAGTTGAGAAGAAAGATATTGCGGCCACGCATATTGTGGTAGCTATCGAGAATAAATTCAAGTATAAGATTAGCTACGCGAAGGCGTGTCGTGCCAAGCAAAAGGCGTTGGAAAAACATTTTGGCACTTTCGAGGCGGCGTACGATAACCTTCCTCATATGCTTAAGGAGTTGCAGCAAAGGAACCCGGGCACGTACATCGCCGTGCACGACAAGCCGCCCATAAGTCCACGGGGATTTGTAGTGTTGCAGAGAGCATTGTTTGCATTTGGTGCTAGCATTGAAGCATTCAGGCACATGCTGCCAGTGATCTCAGTAGATGGGACCTTCTTGACAGGAAAATACAAAGGGCAGCTCCTGACGGCCATAGGCGTTGACGGTAACAATCAAATATTGCCGCTGGCCATTGCATTTGTGGAGAGTGAGAATTATGAGAGCTGGCTATGGTTTCTCAGACATGTGAAGGCTGGAGTTGTAGGCACCCATCCTGGTGTGTGCGTAATCCATGATCGCCATGCCGGTATTATAAAGGCTATAAGAAAACTTCAAGAAGATCCTGAGGAGACCGTTCCTTGGCCGGATATGAGGAACCGGTGGTGCAGTCGTCACTTAGGGGCAAACTTTTTCAAGCAATTACTGAAACAATCTTTGATGAAGCTATTCAAGAGGCTGGCCAGGCAGAACCAGCAGAGGAAATTTGATGCTTTATGGGGGTTATTGGATGAGCATACCAGGAAGAACGTCGAAGAGAGGAGCAAGGGGCCAGTCACTCCTGGGGCGGCACAACCGCAATGCTTGCCAGCAATTGATGAGGCTAACCCAAGTGGTCCAAGAAGGCGGAGCTCACGAAACATTAAGTGCTTCTCGCAGTGGATCGAGGGGGAACCATTGGAGAAGTGGTCGCTGTTGCACAACACGGATGGCGCAAGGTATGGAATAATGACAACTAACCTTGCCGAGGTCTACAATTGGGTCCTCAGGGGTCTCCGTTCTCAGCCCCTTGTCGCCATCGTGGAAGGTGTTCTTCATAGCACAATCCGCTACTTCAGGGAGAGGCACGCGAGTGCCGCACTTCATGTGGCCAATCCCGGAGCACTGTATTCGTCAAAAATTACGGCGTACATGGTGACGAAGGCACATAAGGCTCAATTGCACACAGTGCATGTCATGGGCAACAGGGAGCATCGTTTCGAGGTGATACTCCGTGATAGAGCCGGATTTGGGACGTCTCGTTCACTTATTACTCACGAGGTATGCCTTGGAGATCATGCAAACGAACCTAGCTGCACATGCAACAAGCTTAAGTTGTTACACAAGCCATGCTCTCATGTCCTCGCTGCATGCGGGACCGTGGGCATAAATCCTTCCAACTGCATGTCCGAGTACTTCTTTAAGGAGAGAATTCTACAAGCTTGGTGTGGGGAGCTCCGGGGGTTCAGGGTGGTGGGAAACTTTGCCACTTTGGACATTTCAGCGAGGACCTGGGTTCCGGATATTAGCATGCTGAAGGGTGGGAAGGGTCGGCGACAGAGCCGACGTATTAGAAATGACATGGACGAATCACAAGCTGGAACATCTGGTGCACGTTGTGGGCGATGCGGTCAGGAGGGGCACATAGCTAGACGATGCAACACATATCCTGATCAGTAGTTATTGGAGACTTCAGCTAAATTTCATGTACCATTTGTAAAACTTGTATGTTACATCCGTTTTCTGTAATGTAGTTGGTGTTGTGCTGGTAGCTTAGTATTGCTCTGTTTACTTAGTTACTACATGTATTTGCTTAGTATTTGCTGTATGGACTATTTGAACGTTATGGACTTGAGGCCGACACGTTTGCAATGACCGTAGCAATGTTGTAGCACTTATTTCGTGAAACGTACTGTTTCCTGCAAACGACTGAAAAGGCTACGTTGTACCAAATACATTGAATGGTCCAAGCTCTGAATTTATTACGAGACTACAGGCTCTGAAAAGCCTTCATAAGGACATTTATTGCTACACTGGACTCCTGAAAAAGCGAAAAGATTCTCATGTCGTCCTCTTCATGGACTATGCCCACTGCACCAGATAACCTGCCTATATAAAGGCCTCCTATGTCTTCCAGGCCACATCTCATCCTCTATCCATCACAATACTACTACACAACAATGTCTTCCTGGAGGTCCGACCCATTTGGAGTGCCGGAGTGGCATGAGCGCCCGAAGTGCCATTGCGGCTTTATGACGATGTTGTGCGTCAAGACGAATCGACTACAACGAGCCAACTACGGCCGTAGGTTCTTCAAGTGTCTAGACCTGGATGACGACTTCATGGTAACGACGACAATAAATCCTTTGCTTCTCGTTATCGTTTTTCAACTTGATCCATGACATCTACCACGCCACACATAGCCTTGCAAGTTCATCGAATGGGTAGATCGGGTGCCGCCGGCATGGCCACGGAACCGGCCAATGGAGGTGGAAAACAAAGGACAATACTTTGTCAAGATGGATCAGGCTCGCGAGGTGAAACGACAGATGCGGCTTGAGCAAGAGCGTCGCGTGAGGGTGGACCAAATCCGTCTTAAGGGCAAGAAGGATGAGCTGCAAAGGAGGCGGGAGCAGTTAAGTCTGCGTGAAGCAGCCATCAAGCGTCAGGAGGAAGAGCTTCAAGCTCGTGAGGCAGCTCTCAAGACCAAGAGTGACCGGAAGAATGATGCAGCGGAGCCATCTTCAGGGCGCGAGAAAAAGGGGAAACAACCACGCTACACCCAGTAGACAAAATGTAATAGACCCTGCAAGTTATATTCCCTAAGGCATGTTAGGACTAGTGGTGGAGTTCTGAACATTAGAAGTACAGAGTTCCACACATGCCACTTACCACTTTATGTATCGAATGTTCTACACTTAATCGTTCTTAAAAAACATTTCCCAAAATTTTTTATGCACCTACAACATCCAGTGAATATAAACTTTTATTACAACTATACCAAATTTTTTCCCGGTTTAAAACTACAAAATTGACAAAACTCTAAAAAAATCACAGGGGAGAGTAAAGTCGCCCTCCTATTGGGCGACTGCATTATAAGTCGCCCATCCATTGGGCGACTGCATGATAGTCGTCCAATCGGAAAGCGACTAATTGCAGTCGCTGGAAGGTAGAGCGACACAAGTTTTGTCGCCTTCCGGTTGGGCGAAAGGTGAGAGTCGCCCAATGGGAGGGCGACTTGAGCCTATTTTTGTAAAAAAATTTCTCGCGGGTATATTTATGTATTTTTGAATAAAAAATAGATTATCCGTACAAAAAAATTCGACTAACGCAAACATGGAAAAAAGGAGAAGAATAATAATTGATCCGGGCCTAGTTTCGATGGCCCCAGCAAACGTGCGAAACGAGAAGCGTTTGGTGGTAAAAGAAGTAGTACTGAAATCCGATGCATCACGCGCCCAAGGCCCGTTACATGGAAAACTCTCTCACGGGCCCTGATCCCAATAGCGCAGATTATGGAATGTCATTTACAGAAGAGTGGATGGAGTACAATACCTTTTTAAAAATAGTTATACCATAGATGGCACTAGGGGTGGAAAACGGTAACGGATAATTCGTTTTATCCGATATTCGTATCCGAGAGAAATCCGAATTTGGTAAGCAAAATCCGTATTCGAAAATATTCGTATTCGTATTCGAGAATATTCGTATCCGTATTTGAGAGTATTCGTATTCGCATTCGTATTCGAGAATATTCGTATCCGTATCCGTATTCGAGACTATTCGATTCGTATTCGATCCGTTTTTAGAACCCATGAAAAGCCGTACAAATTTTGTGATTCAAAACTTGAATTTAGGCGGTTTAAAACTGGTAACCGGTCAAAAACTGATGAAAAATCAGCAAAACCGTTAGGAATCCGTTTTATCCGATATTCGTATCCGAGAAAATCCGTATTCGAAAATATCCGTATTCGTATTCGAGAATATTCGTATCCGTATTTGAAAATATTCGAATTCGTATTCGTATTCGTTTTAAAAATATGGATTCGTATTCGTATTTGAGACTATTCGACCGTATCCGATCCGTTTCCACCCCTAGATGGCACCATAAAAATGTACCCCTCTCTGAGCTCAGCTCAGTTGGCTCCACTCGACGCGCCCTCACCTAATAATTTCTAGATTCACGAACATGTACGAATTTAGTGGGACAATATGTTCTCGTGCTTTAGAGACCTTGGAACCTTCATTTGAGTCTCCATTTAATTTTTCTCGTGTATGCAGAGAACACGATGCATAAGGTGTGCGTGGGTGTGGTATATGTGGGTTATGTGCACATCCACTTTGTATCTCTAAAAAATGTCTCCCTCCTTGCTACATTGAACCAATAAAGTGTTTTTAATAGTATTATAATTATTTTTATGGCTTAGCAACCGAGAATTTATGGGGCCAAATTCTAAAAAGTCTACAATATCTAGTCACTAGGGCTTAGGGATTATTTATAGCCAAAAGCCAATATAAATATTCATTTTTTTTCAAAGCGGCTTCACCACTCCTCTAGCTTCCATATCGCTCCAAGGATAAGATATGGGTTACGGATACATCACACATCTTACTCCTCTTGTTATCGTCTCGCATATACATCTATCACTAACTTTTTCTACTCCTCGTGCCCTTCTTTTTAAGTATTTTTTCAGCTAATATAATTTATTTTTTACTAAAATTTACCAGGTATAATAGAAAAATAGCTACAACCAATACAAATGGATCCTTAGACCCTGCCCGTTATCCACGGAACAAAACAAGGTGCCATAGAAAATGTGCCAGCAACCGGCCGGTCGATGAACCACCGAACATTGTACGACGAGATGCTGCGAATCAAAACGATCACTGTACAAGAAGTCGACGACACCACGTCCTACATATATAGTGGGACCGACTTAATGGTGGCAGGCTGGCAGCTTGATACGACCCCGAGTGGTACCATATTCATAGGGACGAAGCGGACGGAGAGGGAGGACGGCTACGGAGGAAAGAAAAGGCCGCAGCCGCTTAGATGTCTAATGTGTCATTTGATTGAAGTGAAATAAACTAATTTATAATTAAAACTTAGATGTTTATGATACCATTTGATTAGATTGAAATAACTGATTTATGATTAAAATTACACTATAGCTATCTGAAATTACACTATAACTGATGGTGGCTTATTTGGCGTAACTAAATTTTAAAAAAATTAAAATGAAAAAACAGGTTAACTCATCGCGGACAATACAAACAAATACGAAAAAACCAGCAAAAAACTCAAAAAATCAGAAAAATTTAAAATTTAAAAATAGTAAAAAATAAGATAAAAAATCAGAAGATCAAATTAAAATGAGCGGAGGCTAGCACGGTGCGAGTGCGTGTGAACAGGGTGGTTCTCGCGTTTTGCGTGTACATCAGCTCAATGTGGGTCTGAACAAGTATATCTTCGTTCAGCCGTACCTCAAATCAGTTTTATATGCAGATTGGAGGCTGATTGCTTTGCATATTTTTTATTGCTTTACATATTTATTTAAGTCAGATATTTAATTTCCTAATTTAATTGTGTATGTACACGTCGAGATTATATACGTGCATGATTATTAGTTGTGACGATCCATGCAACATGCAAGCATGTACGTGAGTCCGATGCTGTTTGCAGGCATGCGCCGCAGGTTTTCTAGTTTAAAGTCGTAACGTGTTTGCATGCATGTGCTATGTGTCCGTGTATATATTGCATGTACGTGCGTAAGTAGTCTAATACGAGTGCGTGTATATATTTATTTGAGTGTCTATACAATATTCGACTGTTTTTTAAGGTAAAAACAGTCAGATTTTAGGACGTTGGATGGTGATCCAACACTCCAGATCTTTTTTTAGGAGTGCTTATATGAGATTTTTTTTGGAGGGGGTGTTTATATGAGTGGATCTGTTGGATAGAGATCCAACGCCCCCAGATCATCTGACTGTTTTTGCCTTAAAAAACAGTCGAATGTTCTATAGCACTTCTCATATTTATTTTCGATTCGCATACGAGTCGGCATACATCGTGATAGAGTTGGAGTATAAAAGTCTAGAGCTGGCTTCTCTTGTATTTCATGGAGTTTTTGCATTGAAATATACCCAGAAAAGAGCCATCTGGTGACCGTGTTCGTGTTCCTGCGAATTCCGATCTAGAGTTCACACTTGTGTTGCGGGTTTGATTTTGTTGATTTGAGTTCTTGAGTTAATCTTTGGGATCTTCTTTCAGGTTTGTGTGCTACCCAGAGCGAAGATTCTGCTTGTTAGGATTGTGGTTTGCGCCTCTATAACTGTACTCATATATTAATGAGCCTGTTTTTTTCCTTCGAAGCTAGCGGTTTTTGGTTTTTACTACAGTAGCTAACTTTTAAATGAAGTATTTTCTCAAAACGGGATCTACAAGTTAATTGTAGTACATATTAAAAACTTAATATCTGTATCAACAAAAATCGCAAACGAGTATCTCCCTCTCTGTAATCTCTATCGCAAATAGCTAAAATTCAAAAATTTCAGCCAAAAATTATAAGCCGCAGCCAAAAAAACATGACCATGGCGCTATCCATGAATTATAGAGAATGGCGCTATCCATGAGACAGGAGATCAATTGATTGCTATCCCTTCTGCTGTGCAGCTGCTGCCCTGCTGTGGATCGTGAATCAAGAGAGATGTTGCTGCTGCGTTCTTGGCATGGAGATTGGAGAGCAGTGCTTCTGCTACTGTATACACATGTGATTGATGTTGATAGACATGTCGAGAAATCGTGAATCAAGTTGGAGAGCAATGAATCAAGAGAGATCGTGAATCAAGTCAGAAAAGAACAAGCCAGAAAAAGAAACGACCGGCTAGAATCTCGGCATATACGTGGGCTCAATATAGATCCGAATCAGTGTATCTTCATTATATTTAGCCGGATCTCAAATCAGTTTTACATGCCGATTGGAGGTCGATTGCCTTGCATATTTATTTAAATCGGTTGTTTAATTTTCTAGTTTAGTTGTGCATGTACACGTCGAGATTATGTACGTGCGTGCTACTTAGTTGTGATCCATGCAACATACAAGCATGTACGATGAGTCCGATGTACTGCAGGCTTTCTAGTTTCTAGTCGTAACGTGTTTGTATGCATGTGCTATGTGTCCGAGTATACGCTGCATGTACATGCGTGAGTCTAATACGAGTGCTTGCATGTATTTATTTCCGATTCGTATAGAGTTGACGTACAGCATGATACAGTTCAGTATAAAAGGCTAGTGCATGCTGGCTCCCCTTGATTCTCATAGAGTTCTTGCATTGAAATATATCCAGAAAAAAAAACGCCATCTATTTGGTGACCATGTTGGCGTTCGTGTTCCTGCGAATTTCGATCTAGGGTTCATACTTATATCACGGGCTTGATCTCGTTGATTGAGTTCTCGAGCTGATCCTTGGGATCTCCTTTCTGGTTCATGTGTTACCCAGCGCACGAGCAGATAGTCTGCTTATTTGGATTGTGGTTTGCGCCTTTATATCTGAACTCATCTATTATCTTCTACTGTGAATTATAAAGAAGGTCACTATCCATGCTACTGGAGATCAATCGATTGCTATTCCGGCCGCCAAGGGGTGGATATCGAGCCAACTCCTCATCTTATCGAGCTTTTCCTAAAAATGACATAGTTTGATTTAATATCATTTTACGTATAATTTAAAAGTATTTTTAGAAACGAGCTAACGAGCCGAGCCGAGCTTGAGCAAAATTCAAATTCATTTGAAATCAACTCATTTTAATGTTTAGCCAATTAACAAGTATAATTGAAGTAATTTTGAACCGAGCCAACGAGCCTCACTAACGAGCTTTTTTTTCCACCCCGCCGCTGTGCAACTGTTATGCTGCTGTTGATCGTGAATCAAGAAAGAAGTTTTGAAATAATGTCGACTTCTTAATGTTAACTTTTTTTCTTTTTTTCCTTTGTATTATTTGTAGAAATATAACGTTGATTTTCTTTTTTTTCTTCATTTTTTAATTAAATATGTTATAAAAGCTAACAGTCGCTACAGTATCATTTTAACTAAAAGCCACAACACTTTAGAAGAGGGCAGTGAACTTCGAATATACATATTTCAACTAAAAAATAGCTGAAAACTTGGAAGCCGTGCAGGTAAACACGAAAGCTGACGGCTGACTGAAATGAAAGTAGTTCACCACATAGCTGTCCATGGTAAGACTATTGCTTTCACCATCAGATGCAATCGATGCATCACACCTGCTGATGATCATTCTCTAGCGTTTCTAAACAAACGCTTCTGCCACGCAAAACTTCACGTTCGTCGGTAGGGATGTGAACACGAATTCTTTTCAGGCGAGAGATCCGTCGGTGGCTGCTTGCAGGGAGCTAGTGATGGGGAATCAAGGGGAGAGGCGAAGGGTTGGGCTGGGGCGGTGATTGGGAGGGGACATGAGCTGTTGGATTTCGGTTCCCTTATATCAATTTTTACTGATTGTTTTTAGATTTAGCTTATAAATAGTAATAACTTGTGGAGAGCCATACGGAGAGAGGAAAAACTCTCGTACGATTTTAACAGATATAAATGAAGTCACTATAGTGTGTATTACAATCAACTAGTAGATCCCACTTTAAAAAAACCATCCGTTTGAAAACTAGATACTATAAAAAAATTATTTACTGTAGAAAAACAGATTTTAGAAACAAATATGAACAGGGCCGAATCATCCGAAAGAGGTTGGTTGTTGGACGGGCCATCGAGAAAAGGGGAGGAAGGCGATATTGCCAGAGATAGGAGCGAGCACGGGAGAGGTAGGAGGGGAGCAAACAAATGCACTGGTCAACATTCGATGGTATGTTCTTTTTAATTAGTACAATTAAGCAATAATTCTAGGGAAATGATATTGTTTCTACGTCTGATACAAAAGACTCGTATAGGATGTCTCGTCTAGATCAAACCACCACCATACGAATATCATCCTTATTCTCTTTCACCAGTAGTTCTCTTTACCTGCCATTGCCCTACCGCGTCTCACCGGCGGCCAGGAGCTTGGTGCTCTCACTCCCACCCCTAGCCCCCCTCTCTCTTCTCGTAGATTGCACTTGAGGAAAACCATGCGCCATGGTTGGAGCTCACGTAGAGGTGTTCTTTCCGTGTAGAGGGCAGAGCTCATTGGACCTATCGCCACCGTGGTAAGATCTCGCCAGATTTGGTAGGGCCGAAGCTAGAGGAGCTAGGGTGAGCAATGCTAGCCTCGACTGCTAGATCCGAGCCCGCTAGTGAATAGGGTGGTTCGTCCTCATCTTCCTCTATTCTCATCTTAAATGTTGACACTAGGTAAATCGAGTTGTTGCAATAGCTATTTCCGAATATTGTAACACAAGACATTAAAATGTTGTAGAAGTTTTGATGTTTTGTTTGTTGTTGAAACAAGTTTTAATTTTTGTTGTAATAGGTTTTTGTATTTGTTGTTCTAATGGTTCAAATTTGTTGCACATTTTTATTTATTGATTTCATGTTTATTGCAACCGAATCAAAGATTTGCTGCAAGCTTAGGAACTAATTGTTGCACTTCTATTTTTTATTGTACTAGATCGAATTAGTTGTTTCATTCCCATCGATTCATCCACAAGTCTACACATCTGAATCCCCACTCTCACATCTTAGCACTTCTCCCCTCTCTGGTAGCTCGCCACCATTACAACCATGCTCCTCCCGCTCTACCCCCCCCCCCCCCCCTCTCTTGCTCTCTCTACATGCATCTCTTTTGTAAATTTGTTACAACCGACCGGGTTCTCCTTCTCTAATCAAATGGAGCTCCAGCGAGTAGCAGCGGCCAGGAGCAGAGATGAGCTCCTCTGTTAATGTTATGACAAATCAAATGGCTGAAATCCATCCAAGTTAAATTTAACGATGGAAGAAAGCGTACCATAGAAAGTTTTCCATCGTAAGTACCGCGCCCATAATTCTATTGTCTTTGTATTTTTGTTGTTGATTGATGGCTAACCCGAGCAAAAATATCTTTTCAACTAACCCGAGCAAAATATCTTTTCAAGTGGGCCGCAATTGTTTCTACTGTTGAACTTAATTTTTTGAAGAACTCTTATCAATTTTACACTTTCACGAAATATGGTCCAACTAATTAATTAAGCGATATGCACGGATGATGATGCGGCGCCCATCACATTGCAAACGTGAAACGGGAGGGATAGACAAGACGCGCGAGTGATAGACAACACTTTTTACTCCAGCAACCTTTGACGAAGATGGCCCGTGGAGTCCCATTGAATTATAAGCCTGATGAGTGAATTCCAGCATTTCTCGCTAAGTGGGCAAACCCATATGCATGGAAAGATAAGGTAATTATGTTAACCATGGAATACTGTAGTCCGTAAATGAATATGGAGTTCTTAATTTTCGACCACGAACAGTGTACACTCTGGTGTAGACTGCGGACTACTAGATCAACAGAATCAACCGTTAATAGGATTAATTTGAAGTTGATCTCTTTTTTAAAAAAAAGCCCTCATTATACCATTGATACTTTATTAGACGGTACAACTTACAAGCGTGTAGGCATTCAACTAGTACAAACTATCTATATATGCTATCTAACGGCATCACAGTGTGGGATATCCACACGCTTAGCCTGCACAACCAGGCAATCTCTACTCTTAAAAGAACGAGTTCAAGGTGATGGTGCGTCCGACGCTCTGCCGCCTCTCACAGGAAAAAAAAGCGCCGACATGTGGGCCTCCCTCTGCTTCTCTCCTCCCCCAAAATCGAATGTCGTGCGCTGAGACCTCCTCCCCACAGAATCCTCCGCTGATACCTCCGTCCTCCGGGCGCCTGCCTCCCCACCGAATCCAGTGCGCCTCCTCCCCTCCCTCCTCCACCGCTGCTCCGCCCGTCGCTCCTCCCCTCCCTCCTCCGCCGCCGCTCTGCCCTCGCCTGCTCCCCTCCCTCCTCTGCCGCTCCGCCCTCGCCTGCTATCCTTCGCCGCTCTGCACTCGCCTCCTCCTCCCCACCCCGCGCCACCATCGCCTCCTCCCCGTGGCGGCTGGCTCAGAGAGGAAGGGGGCGGAGGAAGGAGGAGGCGCTGCTGCGGCGGGGGAGAGGAAGGAGGCGACGGCGGGGGTGGCGCCGGTTGGGGGCGGAGGAGAGGAAGGAGGCGACGGCGGGGGCGGAGGAAGTAGGCGGCGCGACCTCCATCTCACCGGTTGGGGCAGAGGTAGGAGGAGGCGCGGAGGAGCGGTAGAGGAGGCGTCGGAGGTGACCCGAGAGGTTTTGGAAGGTCACCCGAGAGGTTTTCGACCACTTTGGCCATGGTCAAAAGCTACTACGACCACATTGGCCATGGTCGGACGTCGCAAGACAGCTTTACGACCACGTTAGCACGAGAGGAAGTCAGAAGTCGAGGCTTTGACTGCCGCGATCGATAGTCGGCAGACCACAACTATGCCGACGGACTTCGACCACGTTGTGAGGCGGTCAGATGTGCTCAAAGCGCAGTCAGACTCAGTCGGTTGAGGTCGTATAAGCGGTCGGATGAGGTTGGAACGTAGTCGGAAGTGGTCAATCGTGACCGAAAGGGCTTCGACCACGGTGAAACTCGGTGTACGTGGTCTGAATGGGTTTCGACCACGGTGGTAAGCGATCAACGTGGTCGGAAGGTGGTTCGATCACGCAATAAGTGGTCGTAGCTTCTGTTAACCGATCGTATGGTCTCTAGAAGTGGTCACAAGACCTGGGAATCGGTCATAAGGGCTTTGAGCGTTGCTTGTCTTGTGATCTCGACCGGTCGTATGTTGGTACGACCTGGTTGGGTAACTCGTAACGACTGTCTTGGCTGGTTGTAGCAGAGCTAAGCGGTAGTCGTAGGTGCTAAAACACGGTGTTGGTTGGGTAAAACACGGTATTGGGAGAGGGGTTAATGGGTGATCCCCAGTGAACACACAGCTCTGCTACAACCATCCCAAATTTCAGATCCAACTTACCCAACCCAGTCGTACCAATTTACGACTGGTCAAAACCATTGATCAAGACTTGCTTAAGTCCTACGACCACAACTCAGAGGGCTACGACCACTCCAAAAGACCATAAGAATGAATCAGGAAACAAACTCAAAACACACTCCCCCAAAGTCGTAAATGCTCTACGACCAGTCAAAAAGGTAGAACATGACATGCACAAGACCTACGACCAGTACCATAGTCCATACGATCACCCCAGTGGTCTATTCGACCGATTCCCAGTGCACAGAAGGTTCTAACGTGGTCGTAAGGACTTCCGACCACATCTCACCACGTTACAACCGCATCCGACCGCTACTCGAGCACTTCCAACCGCATACAACCGCAAACGACCACAACCGACCGACTGCGACTACATCCGACCGGCTACGACCACAACCGACCGAGCCCGAGGCGATCTGACCACGTTCAACCACCTCACAACGTGGACGAAGACTGCCGACAACCCACGTGGTTGAAGTCGAAGTCTGCCGACTTCCGACCACAACGGTCGAAGCCTCGGCTTCCGACTGCTTCTCGCTACAACGTGGTCGTAAGCTACTGACTTCTTAACGTGGTCGTAAGCCAGAGCGCCGACTATCGACCGTAGCGGTCGAAGCCTCGACCGCCGACTTCTTCTCGCGTTAACGTGGTCGTAAGGCGCCGACTACACAACGTGGTCGTAAACCACAACGCCAACTTCCGACCGCAGTGGTCGTAGCTTCGACTTACGACTTTCGACCACAGCCAAGGTGGTCGTAGCTGCTTTCGACCACGACCAACGTGGTCGTAGCTGTGTTTGACCATGGTCAGAGTGGTCGTAAACGACACTACGTGGTCGTAAACGGTCCTGATGCCCTTCGACCACGGCCAGAGTGGTCGTAAACCTCTCAGATGACCTTCGACCACGCCCGATGTGGTCGTAAACAATTCTGGTGGCCTTCGACCACGGCCAAAGTGGTCATAAACGCCACAATGTGGTCGTAAACTACTCTGAGAGCTTTCGACCATGGCCAACGTGGTTGTAAACGACCTGGTTGGCTTCCGACCAGTGACTACGTGGTCATAATCGACTCTGGTGGCTTTCGACCACGGCCAACGTGGTCATAAACGACCTGGCTGGCTTCCGACCAGTGACTACGTGGTCGTAAATGACTCTGGGGGCTTTCGACCACGGCCAACAAGGTCATAGAGATCTTTCAACCACCCAAAATGGGCTACGACTTTGCAGAAAATGTTCAAACCAAACTCAAACTTTCCAAAATAATTTTCAATTGTGAGTGTAAGCTGACAGGCTTTTTTGTTATCAACTTTATGCGCTTGTGGAATGGTATTAGATTACCATTGTTTTCAATGTGAGTAAATAATCTTTTGTGTACTTGGTAAAAACATTCTACAATTAATTGTTATTTTATGACATTCAAGTGTAATAATTCGTACAGGATGGGAATGCACTGAGGACCAAATTCTTGGTAGAGATGTTGAAGTACAAGGACAACGAATCTAAAGACAACATTCCTGAAGATATACAAGAACTTATTAGGCGTGTGAGGATTTAGGTGGCTTCAAAAGATGTAATAGCTGTGATATTATTTATTGGCAATTTTCCTCTTTAAGCATAATTGCTATGGACTCAACAATATGATAACTCATCATGAATCTCTTTTGGCATGAGTCTTAATCTATCTCACTATTTACTTCATTTACATTCTCAACCAAGATCTATAGAACAGAGTGATATAGAGTATGATAGTGCCTTGTTCGAACCTACAAACAATGAATCTGATCAGAACAGCAAAGAACATTTGTTGCAGAGAATGAGGGACTACAGTGCAAAGAAGAGATCACAGTCAGTCAGTGTCTTGGAGAAGGAAACGATGCATATAAAGCCTGCTCAACCAAGATCTATAGAGCATTCAGTTAATTGGTAGTTCTTACTTTATCATTCAGTTTCTTAGTATGTTAATTTTCACTAAAACTACAGTTTACCTCGAGTTTAAAACTTTTAAATTGTAAGTTTGCGATGCTAATCATTGGTGGTAAAAAAAACAACCAATCATTGGTTATTGCATCTTCCTCAGTTTGGTTTTCCATGTTGCTGGCTGGTTAAAAAAGACATGGCAACTCAGAAAGCAGAGTGCACTGCGTTAGGCGAAATAACAAACAACAACACAGGTAGGAACGCTTCCTCAACTGTCATGGCATTGCTGTCAAAATTTTTGTAATTCTCAGTTTTGTATTTCTAAACACCTGCAGCACCTGTGGATGAGGCCGAGCGAAAGAGGGAAGAGAGGAATAGAAAACAACGAGAATACCGAGCAAGGAGAAAGGCTGAAGAGTCCGCCGATCAAAGAGAAGAAAGAAATAAAAGGCACCGGGAACAACGATTATCGAAGAGGACAGAATCATCAACACATACTGTAGGAGCTGATTATGGTATTGTATATAAATATCACAATTTACTCCATGAAAAGGCCCCGTTATTATTTACAATGTTGCTCTTTATTACCAACAAAATGTGTCTTCCACTATCTCATAATAATTTACTGCATGAATAGCTCGACATGGAGTGTGTTCAAGTATTCTCCAAGCATCAAACGCTCAAGACAAGGAAAATGTCTTTCCTGATGACAACATGGATTGGTTACATAGGAATCATAATTATGTCCGGACAAGACAACCGACCTATGATAATTCTTGTGTTCCAGACAAACTATCAGGCCACACTCTAATGGATGCAAGTGCGGCAACTCCAGGTGCCATCCTGCTATTTTTTCCATTTGCAATATGTACAGTTATATGTACAGCTGATCTCACCATGTCAATGTTTTCCAACCATTCATGACCAGTTGGCAACTCAAATAGGCAAAAGGCCCTCGCACAAAGAGAGAGGTACAACAATATGGATCAGAACAGCAAAGAACATTTGTTGCAGAGAATGAGGGACTACAGTGCAAAGAAGAGATCACAGTCAGTCAGTGTCTTGGAGAAGGAAACGATGCATATAAAGCCTGCTCAACCAAGATCTATAGAACAGAGTGATATAGAGTATGATAGTGCCTTGTTCGAACCTACAAACAATGAATCTGATCAAGGTGTGTTCTTTTTCTATGTTTACGGTTAAATGTAGGTTTGTTCAATTTCTAATTATACTAGCTCATGTTCGAGCAAACATCATGCAGATATTGATGATCTTCTTGATGACGATGAGACCAGGCAGTACGTTGGTGAAGGTAACTTTATTTTGTGTGTCATCACATGTGTTTTGCTTATTAATGTTGTGTAGTGACGCCCGGTGCTTGATTTCATAACAGATGGTTCCTTCGAGTCCTATCGTGTCAATGTCAATGGTGTAGATCTGAGTAACAATGAAGATCCTTATGATTATGTCTACCAAAATTTGCCTGATAGACACCATGTTTTGAGAAAGGTGCCTAACTGCTTGTACTGTGGAGCAATGAGATTTCAATATGAACCACCTGCATTCTGTTGCAGAAAAGGAAAGATAAAAGTACATGTGATCCCAGCAGGCGTGATCGAGAGGCGCCTACGACCACGGCAGAGGAATAGTGATTTTACAACCACGTTGTAAAATCACTGACGAGGTCGAAAGGCGATCGATTGCGGCAAAACGGAAAGACGGTGAGGTCAGGAAGCAATACGACCAAATTGGTGAGAAATCGAAGGTGATCTGTAGGCGTACGACCGAAATGAAGGAAGTTGAACGTGGTCGTAAAAAGGCTACGACCACGTTGTAAGAGGGGCCGCGATCACGTTGAAGGCTACGACCACGGTGTAATTGGTCGTAAGGAGCAGCGACTTCAGCGGGAAGATCTGAGCAGTCGTAAACTGCTACAGTAAGTTTACGACCACGTTGAAAAATGATCGGAAAAGCGATTGAGGCGGTCGGAACCGGTCATAAACAATCCTTACCGGTCGTATGGTCGGAGGGACTTACGACCACGGCAAATATCGGCAAGCGTGGTCGAAAAGCGTTTGACCACGGCAAAATCCCAGCAGGCGTGATCGGGAGGCGCCTACGACCACGGCAGAGGAACAGTGATTTTACGACCACATTGTAAAATCACTGACGCGGTCGAAAGGCAATCGATTGCGGCAAAACGGAAAGACGGTGAGGTCAGGAAGCAATACGACCAAATTGGTGAGAAGTCGAAGGTGATCTGTAGGCGTACGACCGAAACGAAGGAAGTTGAACGTGGTCGTAAGGAGGCTACGACCACGTTGTAAGAGGGGCTGCGATCACCTTGAAGGCTACGACCACGGTGTAATTGGTCGTAAGGAGCAGCGACTTCAGCGGGAAGATATGAGCGGTCGTAAACTGCTACAGCAAGTTTACGACCACGTTGAAAAACGATCGGAAAAGCGATTGAGGCGGTCGGAACCGGTCGTAAACAATCCTTACCGGTCGTATGGTCGGAGGGACTTACGACCACGGCAAATATCGGCAGGCGTGGTCGAAAAGCGTTCGACCACGGCAAAATCCTAGCAGGCGTGATCGGGAGGCGCCTACGACCACGGCAGAGGAACAGTGATTTTACGACCACGTTGTAAAATCACTGACGCGGTCGAAAGGCGATCGATTGCTTCAAAACGGAAAGACGGTGAGGTCAGGAAGCAATACGACCAAATTGGTGAGAAGTCGAAGGTGATCTGTAGGCGTACGACCGAAACGAAGGAAGTTGAACGTGGTCGTAAGGAGGCTACGACCACGTTGTAAGAGGGGCTGTGATCACGTTGAAGGCTACGACCACGGTGTAATTGGTCCTAAGGAGCAGCGACTTCAGCGGGAAGATCTGAGCGGTCGTAAACTGCTACAGTAAGTTTACGACCATGTTGAAAAACGATCGAAAAAGCGATTGAGGCGGTCGGAACCGGTCGTAGCCTTCAACGTGGTCGTAAGGCGCCGACTTCTCAACGTGATCGCAAGCTCGAGCGCCGACTACCGACCGCTACGAACAGACAGTGTGGTCGAAAGGCTATTGAACGTGGTCGTAAGGAAGCTACGACCACGTTGTAAGAGGTGTCCCTTCATGACTTGTCTGGTTAGAATATATAATCATGTTTGGTGATTACATTTTCAAACAGATGGAATACCTTCTCAGTTTTTATATAATAGTGATAGTGATAATATATGAATCAGAAAATGTTTTTTCTTGAGTCTCCCAAATTTTTTATAAAGTAGAATAACCTGCTAAGTTCATATGTTGGATAAAGTGCCATGTTTATAGAGCTTTTATAACACAAAATGGAAACTCAGCCCATGTTTATATTCCTGTAGCTTCAAACCTGTGAAGTTAGTTGTTAAGGACAAAGTACTTACCAGCCATTTGACTAAATGGACGAGATGCTCTGATGATCGAACTATCATCGTGGCAACTATGCTTCGAGCAAGGCGTGAACAAGGTGAGTTGATGTGTGTTCCTTGTTCATTTTGTGTTGATCTACTCTATGTTTTATACTTACTTATTTACTTTTTAGATCATAGCCTGCACACTACATGCTTCAGTAGGGTGCACTTTGAACCTAATGTTGCAGTTGCACGCGATCTGAGACGGAGGTAAACATAATTTTGATTATAAATTTTTTAGTAATTAGTTTTAGCTATATGGTTTATCATTTATGAAATCTTTTGTAGGGTCACCAACGAGCTTATTGGAAATGCTTCTCCATGACATTACTAGGGGAAGTAAATGCAAATCTTTTGGCTAAGGGACCTCTAGCTATATAATTGCTAGAAGTGCAAGACTCATTTTGGTGGAAGTAGATGTGATTTGTCATGAAGGAAGTTGATATGGTTCTTTTGGTTAGGATATTCATAGCTAGGATGCTTACTAGAAGTAGATGCAAATGTTGTGGCTAAGATACTTCTAGCTATCATGCTTGCTAGATGATTGTGCTTCAATGTGTAATTTGACGCATAGCAAATTGGACATGTGTTCATGCCATTCTATCTAATTTTACTGGTAGTATTTGTAGTATCAAGAAACTTTCTTATATATCTGTGGAATGGAGTTATATCCTAATTGAATATCACTAGGAACAATGAGTGCATCCATTTGTGAATTGTTCGACGACGTCCTGTCAATATCTTTTATCTTGTCCATGGGATATGCTCATACAGGTGTTTAGCTTGCTGTTTTCTGGATGCGAGATTTCCCATATGTAACTGGGTGTTCTCTTTTCAGCTTGTACCATGTAACCCCTGTGGAAAGTTTTTATTTGTGAATTGCAATTAATTACGTCTCTCCTTTTTTTGGCAATCCTTGTAAGTCAAAGTCTTTCTATATGTGGATCTATAGTGTTCTTGTTTGATAGACTAATTTTAGAGTATTTCCTTTGCTCCCTATCATTTTGCAATTAGACTTTTTAAATGTTATGATTATGTTTTAATCCGTAGCAACGCACGGGCATCCAACTAGTCATTGAAAAAAGATGGGTTCATGTTAATTCACAATTCATGTTAATCTGTGCAAATACATCTGTAGCAGATCACCTCTAAGCTAGCTTAGGTTCATGTAGCGGGATTCCGTAACTGATCCTTGAAAAAAAATGCTACCTTAGCAAATCAAACAACGTTAGAAGTTGGAACGACATTACCGAAACTTCTACTCTGAAATGGTACAGGTATTAGATAGGTTATTAACCCTTGGCTATTCTCAGGTGCAAGGTTAAGTAAATATAACAAACAAATTTCCATCTGAATGGTAAAATTAATACAACAACCACCTAAATGTTGAAATCGGTATAAATAGGTCGACGTTGTGTAAAAAGCGCTGGTTGAGATTGGCCCGAACACATATGTTTCAGGTATGTAGATGCCATCTCAAGAAAACAAAGAAATCTAGAAGAAACAGGATTGACACCTGCATATGTCATTCTGAGGCAAAGCCATATTTCTCTTGCTGAATACTTTAGTGTAGAACTCCTTACAAAATTCGTAAACAACTACTATGACTCTGATCAACAAATTGTATAGGCACATCTGGAAGCAATAATAGTTGACCAACAACCGGTCCTGCATAAGTAACGTTGGAGCAGTAACACCTACTCAGTGGCGAATACAGAATGAAAATAGAGGGAGAGCTCTACTGTTAAGGGTATAACACAATATAAATATACCAAAACTACATCTACTAGTCTTTTGCCATTAGAATACAAATTCATACATAAATAGAAAGAGAACAAATTAAAAATGTACAATACAATAAATTTAGTACCTTACTAATGGATAAGGTGCCCCAAATGTTCATAAATACGTGAGTACTGATCTGTAGATAAGAAATATCAAATGTAGTGATACAATATTAAATTGTGAATGTCTATAAACATTAAAAATGAAATGAAAACATACCACTAAGTCACTAAATCTGATTATGACACAATTTCACTCTACAAGTTTTCATGTCTTGAAAGCGCTGAATGATTCTTTTGTTATTAAGGCTTCTAAATATTTCTCGCTCAGTGTAGCACACCATCAAGTCATTAAGCCATTTATCTGATGCCTTGTTGCACAAGTCTATTTTAATAATCTTCATTGCTGAGAAAATTCTTTCAACTGATGTTGTTGCCACTGGAAGGATCAATGTGAGCTCGATGAACAATAACTCGGTGTCTCAATTAGTACTTTCACTTACTCAGTGCGACAGTGCCCTCACGCGATCAGTCGGTCACGCACTCATGCCGACTGCCGACATGCCTCACAGACGGAATCACGGGTAGTTGGGCTCGAGCACTCCGCACTCACCACTCAGGCAGACTGGCAGACGACGCTCAGTGCCTCACGCCCTCACTTAGTCACTTGAGCACACAGCTCATGACTCATTCAGTCATTCGGCAAACGACGAATGGGGAAAATAGCTTCGTCCGTTCGTCGTCTCCTCGGCACCGTTGCTCGTCGCCTCATCCGCCGATCGCCGCTCCACCGCTCCCACTCGGGCTCGGCCTCGCTAGCCCCGCTCCGCCTCTCGCCTCGCCCGCGCGGCCGCGCCCGGGCCCGGCCGCCACCGAGTGGCCGACCGCCTCCCCCTCGGTCCCTCTGCAGCTCCACTCCGCCCTCCGCCTCCCCGTCAAGCCGCCCTCCGTGACGAACCGCCGACCGCCCCCGGCCTCCCCTTTCGCGGCTCCACACCGAGTCACCAACCGGCGACCGCCTCCCCCTTCCTGCCTTCCAGGCTCAAGGGCTCCTCCTTCACCATGCCGGGCTGCGGGCTGCCGACTCCGCGACTCGTGATGCCGTCGCCGTGAGAGGTGAGACCTTATCTATTGTTCGGCGTCAGCACATCGCATTGTGTATTTGTGTTGTGCCTGTTCATCTTCCTCGTGACCTAATCTAATGTTATGTTGTCTTATGATTTTGGGCCAATATTTGCCATTGATTTGGGCCGGCTAGGGCGCTGGGCTTTAAGACACTGACTGGGCCTCGGTGCTGCCGTCTCATGCTTTCTTCGACAGTTCGACTCACTCCGGCAGTTCGGCTCTTCTTCCACCTCCTGACTCCGGTTCTTCACCCTCCGGGCCGGGCGGCCAGCCGGGTCTTCTTCAACCACGGTGGGAGGAGGGGGTGCTCGAGCACCCACAAACACCCACAGTAGATTCGTCACTGCACCTACTTGAACTATGCCTATGACATGCAAGAACAATACATAGATAGTTATGTAACCTGCAATAGACATTCATCGCTAACAAAATATGTAAGCTGTATACACTAACTCTAGTTGTAGGGGGCCATTAACTCACATGAAATTCTTGGCACATCATTTGTTATATCATAGCAAGATAATCGGTGTGCAAAAGAAGAAAATAATCACATACTTACTATACAATAACTGAAGGAGGATATCGTGTGTATAAGCAAATAAACGCATGACTGTAAATATCCCATTGGATTAGTTAGGTCCTCACGTTTTCAGCCAGATGTGTTCCCCTTGTTCGCCCCGCTCTGGTAGATTCGTCGCTCCCTGTTCGATGGTGGAGGTGGATAGTGAGGGCGGCAAAGCCAAGAGCGACGACATGCAGGGATGGCGATGAGTCTAGAGGGGAGGGGGTGGAGGGGTAGAGCACGGCACACGGAGGAGCACGACGCTGCCAAAGTGAGGGGAGGGGGGAGCCGACGGCAAATCGAGGTGAAGGAGGGGAGGAGGTGAGGGCGAGAACAAGAGGAGATGGTGGCGTGCGATGTGAGGGGGTCGGGAGAGGGGTTAGGGCACGACGCCGGCGTCCTACGCACGGACGATCGGATTTGTCCGTTGGCACGATCAGATGGGCTCAAGCTTGGTTTTCGGCCGTTGGGGCGGGTGAGGAATGGATCCGGGTTGTTAGTGCGCACGCCTGGACGATCCAACCATTTCAAGAAACTCCAAGGGCCTTTCTGCAAAACGATGACATGGGCAGAGGCCCAGAATTCCTTCGGCATTAAGATTGTTATGACTTGTCAATATGAGACAATCAGACATTGACTGTTCAGGCCTACTGCTACTGCCACTACACGACGACATGTTGTATGCTGAGCACATCATTTATGTCTGTGATCATTTGGACTTCAACTTCTGACTTCTGGTTTATTTTTTACTATTTATAAATTTTGTCTTTTTCTGAACTTTTGGCTTTTTGTTGAGCTTTTTTGCCGGTTCTTTTTCCCGTATGTGTTTGTATTATACGTAATGGGCTAATATATTTTTTTTATTTTTTTAAATTTAATTATGCTAAATAAGCCTCTGTCAGGTACAGTATTTTTTCAGCTAGCTACAGTGCTTTTCAGCCATAAGCCAAAAAAAGCCCAAATAATCACCACCATATATGGGTCGATCGTACGAACCATCTGCAGGGAGTTTCACATATGTAACAACATTCCAAGCAGATCAATCTGTACATGGCAAATTGATATATGTAACAAATCAAAGTACTAAGCCATATATGCCGATAAGCCGTCATGGTTTGAACGTAGGATATATATGAGCAGGATGCATTGCTTTCTTCTCCCAACTGCTAGCTAGGCCCCATATTTTTCCTGCTCTAGCTAGGCAAAGCTGTATATGTCTACCGCAAGAAAACAACAACGCCGTCGCGATCCAGCCGAATATCCTTCTGGGATCCAGAAGCCAGAAGGTCGCCATTGACGAGCTGATCCAGTGATATGTAAGACTAAGCCCCCAATACATACTGTATTCTAGGAACAAGAAACTTAATTTGTAGCCATCGTCGCCGCCGGAACGGACAATATAATGCTTGTCGTGATGCGTGGAAACAAGACGATGAGGAAGAAGGAAGGGCCCGGCCGCCCGCCACGGCGGGGGCGAGGCGAGAACCGAGGAGGAGTTGAACGGGGCAAGGAATCCCTCGGCTAGCGGCCAAGCCGTGGATGCGTCAGCGCTGGCCTCACCACGAGATGGACCCATGCGCGCGCGCGTCAGCGCCTGCACTGCACGCGCGGGCATGGCTCCATCCACAGCCGCAAAGCCTAGCGCTCGCGTCGACATACATACGTTTCAGCCACGGAGACAGAGATTTTGAAGAGGAGGGTTTTAAGAGGATAAGATGAAATCGTCTGGTGTTGTTGTCAAGGTGCCACTGTAGAATATTGCGTTGTAAATAAGGCCAAACGAATACCGATGTTAACTAAGCTTCCGAAAGAAAATAAAAAACGAAATTATCGGTGACCGTTCGTACCATTCCAAATGGCTTCAGGTTATAAACTAGTTAGAACACCACATGTGGCGTCACATGTTTGACAATGATTTTGTGTGCGTAACAAGGCAACGGTCGTTGTCTCATGCATCAGCTAGCGCTTCTCCAGCACAGCCCTCCAACTCCAGTAGCGTTTTTTCTTTCTATTTGAGATGAATTCCAATACCAATTTTGCTACTACTGAAGTACTGATCCAGCCTGACGGGACTCCAGATTCTAGAAACCGGACGGGGCGATCATATTGGCTCATTGCTCTGTCAACATTTATTCTGGCTGGCCATGATGAACCACATGCATTTTAGGGCAAGTAGCTAGGTAGCTAGCTGAAGCACATGAAAATCAGGCAAATGATCGCATACATATCCGCTATCTAGTTTGCAATCTTCCAAATTTATTGTATCACCTCAAAAAAAATTACGGAGGTGTCTAGGGTACGTGAGTATTGTTTTGTTAGAGGGCTATTCCAATTTTGAGCTATTGCATCCAGATTCAAAGGATCGTATCCCTCCCAAAACCATATATATTGCCCCTTCCCCAAATGCCACCGCCCACCCAAGCCACCGTCACTGTCCCCGGCATTAGCACTGCTAGCTGGCAAGCCACCGCGGCTCCCCCCCCCTTCCTTTCCCCCCTCTTCCTTCTCTCTAGCAAGTCACCCCTGCCCCCCCCCCCCCTTCCTCTCTGGCGAGAGGCCCTGCCACCGATCTTCTTGTTGCCTTTGTTGACCTCCAACACCTACTACACTCCTCTAACCTATGGTGTCGGTGGCGCTGCCACCATCGGTCTGACGCCTCCCTTGGCCTCCCTCTATACCCAAGGCTCCGATGAGCCCCACCCATGTTGGAATATGAATAGACTACACTAGTTCAGATTAAAATTTTCTATCACGTAAACCAGGAAAACATGCGAATATGAGATCATAGATCGTTAACACTAGACACGCAGTGCAGCGGAAAGTAGAATTGAAGCAGTCAGTTCAACATAGCACATGTTGGCGTAGTGGAAGTCATCGATCGTCCACGAGCAGTAGTCGATCTTTACGAACCAACCATCTTCTCCTCACGATCATCCCAGTTAGAACAGCAGTCGTAGCAACGCCTCTACCAAAAACCACACATCTAGGAATGAAACACGGCAGTATCATAGTAGTCATCCCAAATAGAACAGCAGTCGTAGCAGTCGGTGTGCTAGCACCAGTGCGTAAGGCAAGCGTTTTGAGAGGTGGCAACTAGGGTTTTGATGGGTGTGTCTCTAGGTCCCTTCCTCAACCCCCATGCATCTCTTAATATATAGCCTTCAATCACATCTTTATCTGAAATTATTAGAGATCGTTCCAATTCAGATAACCTCTGACTGGATTCTTATCCAATACGAGTAGAGATCACATCCCCACTCAGAGAGCCTCCGATTGGATCCTTATCCAATGCGAATAAAAATCGTATCCTACCCATAGTCTATTATCCGAACCCTTATTGTTCGAACCTATTAGGTGTGTGATCAGGTAGGTTCATGTATATTCGGTCATGCACCGAAAACTCTTTTTCGGTTCATAAGTCGGTAGCAGTTCCTAGCAGGATATAGCGACTCCCAAATATACATAAAGATTATATTAGACGAACCTATATAGTTCTTATGTACCGATCCATTTGCCTGATGATACTAGATCAAACTTAAGACGAGAAGCATGCCATCCTCTAATAACTCGATTCTTAACTTGAAATTGTAGTGGATTACTCGGTTTGTGATTGACTCCCTAAGCACATTTAGCATGGCCATATACTTTCTTAATCCAACCACATCGAGAGGCTTAGAGATATCTCTCCTATTATATAGAGATACAAATTTCGTTTTGATTGCTCACATTTCTCCGTATGTTTTATAGTAAACCCGAAAACTAATTTTATGATCATCCAATTACGAAGTAGTGTTTGGCAATCCCTAAGTAAACTATTGCATATGTAGGAAACTACAGCGATATCAGGCCTAAGGATTTTACATACACTATGTAGGAGATTACCTGATGACACTTAAGAATATAACAATTTTCACACTATCTCATGGTAGGTCAATCCAATATCACATTCTCTAACATATGTCCATATTATTGATTTGATATCTCTATATCCATGATCTGTGAAATATGATCATCAATCAATATATGTGCTAGTCTATAAATTATAATTGGCATATATAATAATATAAAATCAGTGATAATTTAGAATGACATTAAAAATATAAATAAAGAGTTCCATGAATAAGTCACATACTTTTTTATCAATATAAAAGATATTTAATTCAAGGAACAAAATAACATATTATTCAAAAGATCATAAACATAGAAGTGATACAATCATCTCTATAATTGCTTCTATGGCATATCGCTAACAACCCTAACACCAAGTGAGCCCTAATCCTAACCTCAACAGAGCGTTGCTAGTCATCGGAGCCACATAGAGCATGAATCACGAGGCAAAATTAGATAGATCAAAAATGAGTACTCTCAAGGTGAGAAAGTACACGAGTACCCCTTAGCAATCTCCAAAATTTATTGTACAACTATGCACGGGCTCAGTGGCCCCCCTTTTCCATGAAAAATCCTTGATGATGACAGATGTTTAGGCCTTATTCATATTGGTTTTTAAAAGCCGCCTTTTCATAGTACCTAACTTTTGAATAGTGTCTTTTTAAAGTAGAGTCTACTAGTCGATCGTAATACATAATACAACGACTTCATTTATATCAGCCAAAATCACACACTAGTCTTTCTCTATAAGCTTCTCTATAAACTTTTAGGCCCCGTTTGGCACAGCTCCATCACCGGCTTCTGAAGCTATTTGGAGCCGTTTTGTGCCAAACGGGGTAAAACAAAATAGCTCCATCCAAGGAGTCCCTTAAAACGTGCTGAGACAAAAGATATGTACGAGATGGAGCTGAAAAAAGTAGCTCCACCCGGCTCCATCCGCATGCCTGCATGCCACTGCCCTTGTACTTTCGTGAATTTACGCGATCTGCCACCGATTTTAACGGGTCATTCCTATGCAAATAGACAGGGGTATGTTGGACAATTGACATCTCTCAATCATGCATGATAAAAACAGGTGGAGTTGTTTTGCTAAACAGTCTACCAAAACAGCTCTAGCTCCACCGGTGGAGCTGTTTCGTGGAGCTAAAGCCAAAAAAACAGCTCCACTTGTGAAGTGGAGCCGTGCCAAACGGGACCTTACTATTTATAAACCAAATCTAAAAGATAATATAAATGGGCAGTAGTATACACGGACACCTATTTGCCTTTCCTAACAAAGGACTAATACACAAACCTCCAGCTTGGCCCCCTCTTAATTTTACTAGCCTCGTAGGCGCGGCGCCACGCCGTGTCAGCCACCGTGTGTACCGAAGTAAAAGAGGCGATAATCCGTGAGGAGTTTTATAAAAAAAATCGAGGCCAAATGTGTATTTTCTTAAAAGTTAAAGGTGTTTTCTGTAAAAAATCGAGGACCTATACGTAAATAAACAGGCCTGTACGTAAATAAATGAGGACCCATACGTAATTTAGGAAAACGCGGGGCGCTATCCTGCAAAGTGGAGGGGTAAAAAAATTTGGCAGGGACCTGTTCGCGAGGAAAAAAGACCTTTACGTAATTTGCAAAAAGTTGAGGGAAATCGCCTCCCCCGGCCGTACGCAAATTTTTCGGCCACGCGCCGGCCGCAGGGAGGCAAAGGGGCGACGTGGATAGCCTCGCAGGGCCGGAACCGCGCGGGGCGTAATATGGGTGCGATATGAAGCTTCGCCATTTACTACTACACATTTAACAAATACCACTTGGCATAACCGTTACACCATAATTTATCATGAAACAATAAGCTGTCTTACCTGCTAAATTAGCTAATTGGTTCGTAGCTCAAGGTTTGCTGTACAATACATGTGGTGCCGTTTGGTTGGGTTAAAATAAATTAGCTTATAGTTAAAATTATACTGTAGCTAGCTAAAATTACAATGTAGCTGATGATGACTTATTTGGCATAACTAAATTTAAAAAAATAAAAAAGAAAAAAGAAAACATGTTAACCCATCGCGGATAATGTAAACGAATACGGGAAAAAAGAACCGACAAAAAAGTTCAAAAGAAAGCTAAAAACCTAGAAAAAGGCAAAACTTATTAATAGTAAAAAATAAGTAAGAAGTCAGAAACTCAAACTGAAATGAGTAGTACGATGTACTCGCGCCTTCAACATTTTGTAACGGGCAAAAACAATGGAGAGGGGAGCTTCACTCGTGCCTCCAGCTTCGCGAGACAACCAACATTATTTGTGGGGTGTGTTTAAGCATCATCTGGATATTTTTTTCTAACAATCATCTAAATTTGGGGTCCAATATTTTTGGAGGGAGACATTTTTTAGAGAGAGAGAGAATTGGTGGCGGTTTGATTTCTAATCCAACGATTATGAATCTGAATGATAGTTAGAAAGAGAGCACCTGGATAATGTTTATGAACAGCCATATCTGTGTATTACGTCACGTCAGACGTCATGCATCTCCTCGCCAAATTCATTTAGTATAAATGCGGTTGCTAGACTCCGTGTCTGCAAGACCCAGCTGGAGTTATTGCCCGAGTAATTGCACGGTTGCACCAGTGCACTTAAGCCAGCTCAGAAAAAAAAAAGGCTCCTTGCAAGTTCGCGACCATGGGCGAGGAGTCGGCGGCCACGACCACCGCGGCGGAGACGGCGAACGCGACCCCGCCCCACATCCTCCTCATCTGCTTCCCCGGCCAGGGCCACGTTAATCCCATGCTCCGACTCGCCAAGCGCTTCGCGGCCAAGGGACTCATCGTCACCGTCTCGTCCACCTCCGACGTCGGAGCGAAGCTCACTGCCTCCTCGGGGGTGGCAGCTGGCGGCGACGGCGTGCCCTTCGGCCGCGGCCGGATCAGGTTTCGAGTTCTTGGAGGACCATTTCGACGGGAAGGAGCTCGACGACCTGATGAGGCACCTCGAGACGACCGGGCCGCCGGCATTCTTGGAGTTGCTTAAGCGCCAAGAGCAGGCGGGGCGGCCTGTGTCGTGCGTCGTCGGGAACCCGTTCATCCCGTGGGTGATCGACGTCACCGCCGACGCCGGCATCCCTTCAGCGGTGCTGTGGGTGCAGTCGTGCGCGGTGTTCTCGCTCTACTACCACTACGTGCACGGGCTCGTGGAGTTTCCGCCCGAGGACGACCTCGACGCGCGGGTCACGCTCCCGGGGCTCCCGGCGATGTCCGTCGCCGACGTCCCGTCGTTCCTGCTTCCGTCCAACCCGTTCAAGCTGCTCACAGAGGCGATACTGAACCAGTTCCGCACCATCGACAAGGCGTCGTGGGTGTTCGTCAACTCCTTCTCCGAGCTCGAGCGCGACGTGGTCGCCGCGCTCCCGGGGGTCACGCCCCCGCCGCCGCTGCTTATACCCGTGGGTCCGCTCGTCGAGATCGAGGGACAGGAGGCGGACGACGCGGTGCGCGGCGACATGATCAAGGCGGCGGGACGACTGCGTGGGGTGGCTGGACTCGCAGGCGCCGCGCTCCGTCGTGTACGCGTCGGTCGGGAGCGTCGTGGTGCTGTCCGCCGAGGAGGCGGTCGAGATGGCGCGCGGGCTCGCGTCCACCGGCCGGCCATTCCTGTGGGTCGTGCGGTCGGACAGCAGCGCGCTGCTTCCGGAGGGTTACCTGGACGCCGTCGCCGGCCGTGGCATGGTGGTACCGTGGAGCCCGCAGGACCGCGTGCTGGCGCACCCGTCCACCGCGTGTTTCCTCACGCACTGCGGGTGGAACTCCACGCTCGAGACGCTCGCCGCCGGCGTGCCCGTGGTGGCCTTCCCGCAGTGGGGCGACCAGTGCACGGACGCCAAGTACTTGCTCGAGGAGTTCAAGATGGGCGTGCGTATCCGCCCGCCGCTGCGGCGGGACGCCGTGCGCGACGCCGTGGACGCCGCCTTGGCTGGGCCGGAGGCCGACGCCATGCTCGCCAACGCCAGGGCGTGGAGCGCGGCTGCGCGAACCGCCGTGGCGCCCGGCGGGTCGTCGGACCGCCACGTGCAGGCGTTCGTGGACGAGGTGTTGGCGCGAGCGTGTGGCGCGCAAGCAGATAAGCACCGCACGGCTGGGGAGCACTAAGGTTTCAATTGATTACCTCCGTGTAAAAGCAAGGATTGTTGAGCGACTAAACAATGTGTTAGTAATTACCGTTTTCTATGTAGTAAGGCATGGTGGTTAAGAAGAAATAATTACTAGAGGCTAGCTATCCTTTTCGTAGTAATACAAAATTCTGTTACCTTTCATATATTACAATATATTTTATATTACCGTACAAATGTCAATCCACCGCGTTACGAAATTGTGCGGTTTTGTGTTGGAATTCGTCACGCCTCTCTTCCACGTGAGTACTTGTATTGGCGGGCATTGCAGAAACGTATGGACCACGAGGGCATGACAGTTACGTGCACAACAGGCATACAGAGGAAAGCCTCTTTCCATGCTACTGGTGCAGAGCAGGAAAATACGTGGGGTTTTTAAAGGGTTAGACAAGTCGTAGTACTAGTGGTAGTTTACTGTTGCCTAAAGCCTAATCAGGGGGTACTTACAAGTTTTGAAGTGCGTGACCGCATGGCCAGCCACGCAAAAACGAATCCATTCACCATCGATCGAACCTGTTCTTCCGCAATAGGTACAGTTTCGATCTCATCCCGTGCTTTCAACACGTCGTGGTACTAACCATGACGATACCTTCCTCCCATGAGAAATGTGACTCGTGTCCAATCGATCACAACGTTTCCTCTTTCCCTTTCAGCCTTTTCCAAATTCCAATCCATCGAAATCTCCCCGGCGTATGTAACCCATGTTCTTTTCCTGGTGTTTGGGGTATGCCTTTTTCCTGGTGACTCGTGGTAGGTGGAAATTGGCCTCAACAAAAATATAAAGATTAGAATCTTATACCAAGTAAAGAACATAGTGATCGCTCAAACACAAGCGTTGATTCGTCAAATCTGGTTAATAGCTGCTCAAGTTCAATTGATATCTACAAAGGATGGAGAGAGACCGATGGAGTTTTGTTGTATGGAAGGGGGTATAACCATATTTAACAATAGTAGGATCGCTTCAAATTAGGCGAGGCTACGAGCCACCTGAGTTTGTTTGGAAACAGTCCATACTAGGTAGAGGCTATATAAAGAATTGAGTGGTAAAAAGCCTTGAATTCTTAAAATCGGCGTGGAGTTAAGAGATCTTGCGGGTAAAACTGGGCAGCTCTGCAGAGTTATTTATTAATGGTATTCGAATATGCCGTGCTTCCGATAAATGAAGCTGTGTTTAATAGGTAACTCCAATAGCGAAGCATAAGTAGATTGGAAATATCGAAATTGATAATCAAGTTTTGAAACCCCAATTTCTTAAGAAGTTATTGTTCTTTTGTGTTTAAATATGTTTACAAATAAAACTGCATCCACAACTACTTAATCAAACTCATATATTCCCATCCCATGGATATCCTGGCAAGTAGTTATATAGCATTTCCCTATATGACTTGTTGAGTACGGTTGGTTATACTCTTCTTGCTTTAATTTTCTCCCCAACACAGAGATCAAGAGAAGAAAAGAATGTTACAAGTTTTCATATTAGGAGTTACGACTGCACCCAAGCGTTCCTGTGTAGTTTTTCTTCGGATCTTCTGATTGTAAGTTTTGGGTTTGAACACACTTAAAAGCTATTAAAATTGATCGTTAGGTCTTATTTTAATCAGGTTTGTTCTTTTTAGCCTGCGACTTCTAGCTTTTGGCTGCGGTTTGTGGTTTTTTGGTATGTTGTACGAGAGATTATAGAGTAACAGAAACGCACAGTGCGGTTTTTGCCAATATAAATGAAGTCAGTAAAATATGTACTACAATTAACTAGTAGAACCCTATCTTAAAAAAAATACTCCGTTTAAAAGCCAGTTACTATAGAAAAATTAAAAAAACGGTTTTTGGAAGCTGAAAAGAACAGAACTATCCCATCCTGTGCTTTCAACACGTCGTGGAACTAACCCTGACGATCCCTTTCTCCCTTCCCTTTCAGCCTTTCCAAAATTCCAACCCATGGAAATCTCCCCGGCGTTTCGTAACTGTTAGACCATGTGGCTAGGTCTAGAATTTTTATGATGATGAATAATTGACAACATTGCTTACTATTGTTATTCGAGGCGCGTGCGTGTGTGTGGACTAATATCGGTCAAGTTGGTGAGAACTTGTGCCGGGAAAAACGTTCTTTGGTCTTTGCATGTGCAGGTTGGGCGTGGAGACGGTCATGGTCGGTGACGAGGAAGACCTGGACTAGGAGGGGGAAGTCTGAGGTCCGGGCGGTCGAGGATGTCACGAGGTGGTCGGGCTCACGCTGGAGCATATGGAGATCAAAGGTGGATGATGCGTGGAGAAGATACAGGAGGTGCGGTCCTGGAGGCTTCGACGCGCGATGGGTTGAAAAGTCAGAGTGTGAAAACACGTGTTAGGAAGGGTTTCGGGTCCCTTGAATAGTAGTGGGCTAAAAGTATGGTTAAGAAAAAAATCTAGGCCCAGTTGAACGAGTCATATCTCTACCCCTCTATAATACACTAAAATTTTCTTTACTAAATCCACCCCCACAGTCATGCCTAATCTAAGTCCACACAGATTTGTGTACCAAAGTAATCCAACTTCATACAAATGAATAGCATGGATCTCTCCTCAAGCCTTCTCCTCTTACTCATTGAAGATCCTAAGACCAAAATCATCCGGATCATGCACATGGCATATTGGCATCCCTCTCCTCTTCCCCCACCATGGCTTCGGCACGCTAGGCAGCCGAAGCTCACGTACAGCTGCCGGCGGCTGCGCATACAGCCAGCCCAGGCAGCTCCGGTCTTGACGCAGCAGGCTGCTGCTGTGCTCCCGGCGGCGGGGCAGAGCTTGTGGAGCGGCCCGACGTCGAACACTGGCACGGCGTGGTCTCGCCGGCGGGGCTGCCGATGCGCATCAGGTCCCGCACCCTGTACGGCAGCAGGTGGCCGTCTGTGAAAGATTTGTGCTATTGAATTTGTACATCCTTCTAATCGATTTGTGCAAGATTTAGTTTTTGTTTAATCGGAGGAGATACGTTGCAATCTGTTGGTTTCTTTAGCCGATTAGTAGCGCTCTGTATATTTGTGTTCTTGACGCAACGTTCTTGGGTTGTTTGTGCCTTGCAATAATTTTCTTTTCTGCATCAAATATTCAAATTGATGCCACGGCACGAATACGCCGGCTGCCGGCATCGACGCCGCGACTGCGCAAGCAGATGCACGCGGCGATGGCGTCGAAGCCGCGGTCCGTGGAGGGCGCCGGCGAGCCGTAACCGGCGGCGGAACTACAAAATTTATATCGGAGGTGCACCATCTATCATCTATGTTCAAAGATAGAATAAAAGATGTTTGTTAAGTGATTATCCGCTGATCGAGTAATAGCGTTGATTAAACCATACGTTATAATTATTGCATTTAATGATGCTTAATGTTTTTATATAATTAATTGACTAACCAACTAATTTTGTGGAGTGATAACAAACAAATATCAATAAAATATTATAAACTATATACAAACGTATTATTCAAATGTATACCAATTTCAGCCTATTTTATTAGTACGTTATGCCCTCAAGTTAGTTTATGTATCCCACTACCTGAGAAAGGTATATAATTTTTTAGTACATTTATATTTAGTAGGGTATTATCAATGCGTCTATTATGTTACATATGATTTTAAAATTTTCTCTACCCCTCTATAATACACCAAAATTTTCTTTACTAAATCCACCCCCTCAACCACCCCCAACAGTCATGCCTAATCTAAGTCCACCCAGATTTGTGTACCAAAGTAATCCAACTTCATACAAAATGAATGGCCTGGATCTCTCCTCAAGCCTTCTTCTCTTACTCATTGAAGATTCTAAGGCCAAAATCATCCGGATCATGCACATCATTGAACCCAGAACCCCACCCCGCGCCCACAAAAAAAAGGAAGGAAAAACTTTCCCCAACCGTTTCTCTCTCTCCCATGAATATCTCACCCGTATCTCTGTCTATCTCTCTCTCCTTCACGTATTCTGCATGGAAACTTCTCACTCTCTCCTCTCTACCTCTCTCTCTCTCGTTTTGCCGTACATGAGCAAGAAGTGACGGCGGCGGCCGGTGGCACGGTGGGCCGTGGGCGAGCGACGAGTCCAGGCATCTATATCCCGGGGGGAAGGTCCAGTCGCCAGCAGCGGCCGCGAAGGCGTCTGCCAACAAGATCAAGTGCCCTTCGCTTCACTTCATTGGTACTTTTCCGTACTTTGATCTCTACTCCTGTAGCCTATAGATGAACCCATCGATCACCATCGTTGTAGTATATTTCAGCTGGTTATTGGCTCTTCCAGTGCGTTTTTATCAGTCGCTAAATTTCATGGTGTGTTTTCCTCTACGGCGTTGCGGAATGAAGTGAGCAGCAGAGAATTTCATCAATGTATACTGCATTTACTTGTGGGCGACGTATGTGGTGAAAAATTTGATTTTTACCTAACTTAGAAGTTTTTTTTTAAAATTCAACCAATCACCACATGGAGTGGAATATATGTTTTACCTCTCTACAAAATTTTATTCTCAAACGCGATCGCATTTGTGAGATACAAATTCTTAACTTGATCCTATTTGTGTGCAAATCAAATGCGATAAGTGAAGAATTTGTATCTCACAAATGTGATCGAGTTTGGTCTTGAATTTTGCAGAGATGTGGAACATATTCTTTACTATATGTGATAATGTTTTTAGAATTTTTTAAATTTCTAAGTTATGTGAAAATTAAAATTGAAATGCCTCGTGAAACTAGACTCCTCAAGTGAAGGATGCACATGAGCGAATAGTAGGGGAGGCCAAATTCTCCGAAGAGAATATAAGCTTAGGTTTCTGACTTCTTTATACTATAGTAGATGAAAAATTATTATAACTAATGTTAGTTTTTTCTGCGTAATTAAATTTAAAAATAAAAAAAGGAAAAAAGTTAATTATCACGGACAATATAAAGGAATAAGAGAAAAAAACAAAAAAAATCGAAATTAAGAAGTTAGAAGTCAGAAGCATAAATTAGTTAGAGCAGGGCCTAAGCAAACTACATACTTCATTCTACGACAGGTTCGTGGATTGTGTTCGTCGTTTGTACTCGTATAACGTCCTGTGAATCTTTCAGTTATTTTGATACTTTGTAGATGAGAAGGGTCTCCAGGTGATGGTCAGTTTACGTTGACAAGATCGAACGGGACCGATCACGACATTCGTATCGCGACTTTTGCTGTACTAATTAAGACGAAGAACAGTAGCAAAATTTTTTCACAGGACCTGATTCATTTCACAAGCTGCTTCACTACTTCACTCTCTCTTCACTGATATTATATATTGCAGATCAACATGGATGTAGCAGAAGGGCCGATCGAAGACGATGCCGGACAAATCTTGGTGTTTCGGTCACAACAGTTAAGAGGACTGGAAAGAGTAATAAAACTTGCAGCAGAGCATACACAGCTGTACCGAGATAAATGGGCGGATATTAAAGTGGCATCTTGGCCAATTATAGATAAGATCACTGAGAGAATGCAAACAGATGGGTAAAAGATCATCTGACTTGTTGTGTATGCCATTGCCTGACTTGCAACGGTATCTGTATCACTCACGTTAGTTTTTTTCACTTTTGCACAGGGTAAGTTGTGGTTTATGGATGTTCATATTTATTTATCTGACAAAAATGTTTGTTTTCTTTGTAGCCTCAAGTTTAAACAATGTGGGGATGGAGAAAGTCGTCGGTGGGTGAGTCCAATGATGTTGTCGCCTCCTCAAAGGATCAGTCGTTATGTGACATTCATTATGTGACAAAAATATTTGGTTATACAATATATGAGACGTGAATTTTAATGAATCTGATTGTTCGTTTTATTTTTTACAAATTTTATCTTGTTTTTATATTTTATCGTAACGTTAGCACGAGCACACTACTAGTTAGGATTAAGAGCTGAGATTTGTATTTAGTTTCGGAGACGGCCTCGTTTTAGGCCAGTCTCAGTGGAGGTTTCATGTCCCAGTTTCTAACACACCTATATTTTCATCCCCATGAAACTCTCTCTACTCCCATGAAACTTTTATCATCTCTCTCTTCCATCAATACAGTGTCATGTCAGCGTATTTAATGCCTATAAAACTCCATAAAACCC